>JARHVA010007290.1:405000-462500 GCA_037957365.1 Torreya grandis | reverse complement strand
GAGGGAATGTAGAGATGAATTATTTAGTTAAACTTAAAATTACACATATTTAGTTACATTTCCTAATCTAATTATAGATGCATATACTAAACATGGGTAGATAATGATGGATTCATAGTCTACTTGAGTTTTTTAGCCACCTACATGAGATGGTTGGACACACCATTAGTCCTATCCAAGCTATTCATAGGTTATGATTTGATAAATAGGGGTGGGAAATGATGGATTCAATTATATATTGAGTTTTTAACCCACTAACATAAGTGGATTGATCAATCGATTCATCTCAGTCCATCTTATTGACTAATTGATCACTAGTTACATGCACACATAGGATTTCACTAGGTTTATTCATTGGTTCATGTACCCAATGAGGTGTATTAATTATTTTCCTCTATCTTATCTCAATACTCAATTTTGTATTTTTATTTTTATATCTCTTAATTAAGGACTAATATATGTACATTTCATTTGTAGCAAAAATAATGGAGCATTCTTCCCACACTTAGATCCAAATTTATGTGTTTCACCTCTTAACTCAGTCTAGCTACATTTATTTTTTAACCTAGTATTTTTAAGTTTTTGTATTTATATAATAAAGGGGTGGGTGGGAAAATTTAGTCATCTAAAATGTCACTTGATTGCTAAGAGTGTTACTTGAGACCACCTATCTATAGTTTATCCCTAGACTTATCTTAGGACTTATTTAAACACTTATCCATCCTTTCTATAGGCTAGACACATCCCTAAACATCTCTAAAGTAGTCACAGACCCTTACCTTAGCATCATATCCCCTAGTGCATCAGGTTATGCCATATGTACATGAGTGCCATAACTTGGATGGTAGTGCAAATGGTGCTAGTGTCCTAGTTTAGGCTATATTATTTCTTTCCCACATTTTTATCATCAATGGATATATTTTTGAATAAACAACCATCTAGTGTTGGCTTAGACCTCTTTCAAGACCCCTAAAATAACTAGATCAATACACACACACACACACACACACACACACACACACACACACACACACACACACACACACACACACACACACACACACACACACACACACACACACACACACACACACACACACACACACACACACACACATGAATTTTATCCCTTTATTCACTAGATGGAAATTAAATTCAAATAACATAATCTAGTTTAGAATAAATGGTGCACATGAAACAACCCCAATTTTTTTTTTCAAATTTGTATATTAGAGTATGTAATTGGATGTGTAATGGACCCTAATTTTGATTATTGAATTAAGTGATCCTCACTTATCTTACTCACATATGCACAACTGGAAAGGTTAAACTTAACTTTTTATGACATCATTGGGTCACAATGAGTCCATGCCAAGAGAATAGGTGAAATAATGTCCTAGACATCAATGAAGCAAACATCAACATACTAAACATAAATAACAAGTAATAGTTAAGTACCTATAGATTATGCTAAGTCTCTTTATCATACAACAAAATATCATTTTCATGAAGATATTTCAATGAAATTATAGGCATACTTACCATGCTTTAAATAAATGGGTGAATAGGTAACTAGGATTAATTCATCATCTACCTGATAATGATATAGAAGAAACCATTCATGGAATTGATATAAACTATCCCATATTGGTAAATATCCAATGAAATGAAAAACGTAATTAAATCAATACAATTAAGGCACATTACATCCAAACGTATAAATTCCATAACATTGATTATCTTACCAACTGATGTTTTAGGTAAGGAAGGCATATTAACCCTTTCAATTTTCACACTCACATTAGCATTATAGCCAAACCTATAACCAAGAATTTACTACCAAAAATAATAGCTAAAGCATAATCTTTCCTACAACCAAGGAGTTTGGTAAGGAAGTAATCCCAACTCCATTCAATAGCATAGAAAGTATGTTTAACTTGAAGGAGTAACATGCTTCACCTATGCACAATATATTTTTTTCAACATACAATGGGTCCAAAATGAACTAGTTTACAGAGGCATATAAGTGTTAAATTATACATAGGGTTATTTACACATACCTCTCTTATGCTAGCATCCATGTCTACTTAATGAGAAAATTCCATCCAACAAGAGAATAGAATAATGTGTATATTCAGCTCATGATAATGATGTTCACATGTAACATTTAGTCATATTCAAAAATATAAACATATAACTAAGGAAATGTATCGTATGTCAATTACCATTCACTTCATATTGTACGTGGTTTAATATTACTTTTTTCATCCATAAACTAGCAATTTGTTCCCACATTACAATGTACATATTCTCATGATGGGCTATCTTAACAAGATAATCAACTCATAACTTATTTCAGTAAGGTAATTAAATGGAGCTTCAAGAGATAAGAACCAACCAATAATGGAATTGCTTAATAAAAAAATACATATTTGTGTATGTGGACTCACAAGTCCTATGTGTGGAAGAATAAATTAATTTACACTTTCCATATATTCATGGCTACCAACTCATATAAACTTGTTCACATATACCACATACAATTTAATATGTCTAAATAATCTCTATACCCCATACATAATTTAAAATTCACTAAAGCATAACTCCAACTACTCATGCTAACATAAGAGTAGTTCCAATGTATATAAAGTAAAATGAGCCATAAGCATATATATAGATCCAAAAGAAATAAGTAGATAACACTCAGTAATTAATATTCAACTAAGATTCTAGCTTGCTAATAACATAAACCAATATAATCAAACATGCCCAAATTACCAAATTACAGAAAGTATGTTTGCCTAAGCAATATATATATATATATATATATATATATATATATATATATATATATATATATATATATATATATATATATATATATATATATACCATCATGGTTCAATCATAGAATATATAGAAGCTTTACAAGATTGAATAAGGAATAAATGTCACTCTTAAAATGGGCACAACATCATTTTCCATATGATTCATGATGAAGATAACAAGGCAATACACTATCATAGAATTTTTAATTGATAAACAACTATCAATCCAAATACAAAACACAAGTATATCTAAATGATCAAATTCATAATTTGAAAGTAAACCATTCACATGTTACCTTACACTCAGCATTGTAACTTGTACTTCTTATTCCTAAATAATCCTTATCTGATCACATGATTAGCATGGTAAAATCCCAATATAAATAAACCAAAAATCCAATGAAACTAAGTACAATTACATCCACTAGGCATGTTATAAGAAAGTAATGTAACATCTATGCTAGTAAAGAGATAACCAACATGTAATAAACATTTCTAAATACATCATAACTATCTATAAAATCATCCAAGAATGGAACAGCATGAAACATATACACAAACCCTCCAGACTAACCCTATGAACCCAACCATCAGTAGCCCTTACCACCCCAAACATCATCTAAATGGTGGTTTCAAAAAATAGGGTTAAGGAGGAAGTTCTTATCAATTTGAATTCTAAACCAATGGACATCCCAACATAATAACATAACACCAACAAAGACACAATCACCACTCTAAGGTGAGATGGAAATAACCAACCCATCATCAATATAAATTAGAAGTGGGGATAACTAAACATATTCTGTAAAAGGGCATAGTAAGGGATTAATAACCTATCCATTACTATAGTTTTCAAAACAACCAACTTTGATCCCCTCTAAGAATGCGGTCATCCCAAGTTATTCTAGCTATAAATTTATACCCTTGACATACAATCATACCATCTAATGATTTTTTATTCAAGTCTAGTCTAAGAATGGTGACCCAACAATGTTATACTTCAATCAATCATGTAAAATATTAGAAAGAACAACATATAACTAAACAATTACATTTAACTAAGTCTGAAACTAACAATACAATCAAACAAGAGTGATAGCCAATTAACTCAACCATATAATATTCCAAAGGCAAAAATCCAATATAATAATTGATCAAAAATTTGGAATGGATCTAGTAATCTAAAACAATCCACAAGGGTAATAATGATTCTAATAAGCATACAAAAAATAACATGATTTTGAGCAAATAATTGATATAGGCAATCTAATAGATCATCATGAGGCCTCATGACCTCATATGATCCCTGAATATTAAAAATTGGGTCATATGAGTTAATGGGATAGCAAGCCATTTAAAATGGCTTAATTAGGAATCAAAACTCTCATAATAATATAATGGTACTAATAGGGTTTTGCCCCTTTCTTACCAATTTGCAATATGTCAACATAAGGAATTTATTCAATAAAGCCAAAATAGGAACATACCAATAAAATAACACTCAAAATACTTCACTCCAAACCACATACATAATTTTATATCCAAATTAAACTTATTTAGGAGAAACATGATTATTCAATTTGTGACAAGGAAATAATTTGGCCAATGTTTCACCTATGATTATTCCAACTAGGTCCCATCATTAAATATGATTAAAATATTTATGAATTCCTTCCCATTTTAAAATATGTCTAAATAACCATAGGGATGTCATTCAATATATAAACTCGGCTAGTTAAAGGGAGAATTTCCAGCCATATGGTGATTCAAGGAATAATAAACATATAAATAAGGCTTAGCCTTTAAAATCTTAAGATACTTAAATCAATTTTTAGTTTGGTTTTAAGGATTGTAATGACATATTTGAAACCCATAAATCTCACAGTAACTTAGCTCCTTGTCATTTAATTCCATACCAAACTTCCACATGAGGAGATTAAATAAATATTTCAAAATAGTACTCTACCCATAATATTGGATAAAAACCTCAATAAGATCATTCAACTTGAAGAATATATAATAATATCAATTAAAATTTACTTTAAGAATAATTATTTCAACATGTCGATTTGATTTAGCCCAAAAAAATATAATGACAATAGTAAATCTGACATAAAGGTTTAATAAAGAACTAAGGTTTCTTTTTCCCAAATTATACATGAATCAACTTCACCAGAATAGATAGCCACTTAGAACAGGGTATGGTATCCCAAAAGAATAGACACAGACCAAGAGGATTGAGAAGAATATACTAGCAACAATTATCAAGTATAAACAGGGTCTATATAGGAGTCGAGACACATTATACACATGCAGGGATTAATAAAAGGATCTAAGGTGAATCATTATAGCCACATTGTGGAACACACAAATTTAATAATGATTGGTTCATACATATAAAAACAAAAAAATGAACAAATTACATCAAATTCAAAATGTACAACATCCCTAAAGTGGAGGGTCATGATTCAAATGTACTCAACCATAATAAAATATATCCATAACCAATAATGCATTTCTTAGGTATAATTATAATAGAGTAAATATTTTTAAACCCTAATTGTATGCTTTGATTCTTTCTTGATAGGTTTATGCATCAATTTATAATGGAAATAATATATATTAGTCACATTATTAGTTATTTACGTTCATAGAGGCAACTAATTTAAAATCAAAAAATGAGTTACCTGGTTGTGACATAGAAGATACGCCAGTTCATGCAATGTCATTACAGTTGATACATCAGACCACAAATAACTCTTTTCCCAGTAGTGTGAGTCAATCTTAAACTAGAATTCAATACCCATTTCTAAAATTTGAGCCCTAAACTCCAAACTCCATGCATTGTCCTTCTCCTTACCCCTACATTTTCTTTCTCCTTACGCTTCCTCCATTCTTATTTCCTATGCATCCTCCATTCTTCCTCTTTACCTTCTTTTTCCTCTTCCTTATTCCATATGCATCCCTCTACATAACCACCCCTAACTTTCCTTTCTTTTCACCCAACTTTCCATAATCCCGTTTAGTGAAGAGAGAGAAAATCTTTCCTTTTCCCAAAACTATTGACCCATAGCTCCCATGAGACCTCCACACTAAACCCAATGGAAATGGTCATTAATGAACTTTCAAAAATTTGATCCCAAGCCATAAAATAGTGAAGGTAAGTAATAAAAATAAAAATAATAAAATTTATATGTTATTTTTAATGTTAATAAATATATAAAAGCCACCAAGACCAATTAACCCAATTACCAACTATAAAATAGTAAAACAAATAAAATAATAATATATATTATTTTAAATTATATTAAAGTTTAAAAGTCACAATGGCTAATTAACCCAACCATTAATAATTATAAGGTCATCGGGTAATAAATCATGTGGAAAGGGGAGGGGTGTCATGGGGAGGTGGGTCTAGGTAGGTCCTTAGGTAGTTGGAGATAAGCGAGGGTGAATTAGGTGGATCTAGGGTGGAAAAGAGTATGTATATGAGAGAGAGAATAAGAAGTTTGGGTAAATGGGTACAATACCAACAACACATAGAGAAAAATAATAACATGACAAAACATAACAAAAAGAGTGACCAAGTGAGAATAACATAAAACTTCACAATAATCAATAGAACTATCCAAAGGCACTGACCAAAAATAGCAGATTACCTGTCAAAACTCATTCGACTACTCAAAACCACTCTATTACCCCAAAAGTTGATGCCAACATCTAGCCTAACTCATAAACAATAGATGCAACCATCGAGTGTATCCATCAATAGTATCTGATTCAAAAATTGATAAAATGATACAGTTTTAATTAAATGTAATCAAATATCAAGTACATCAAATAATCCATACATCATCAAGTGTATAATTATAAACATGATAAATGCATCAACTTGAAATCACATATCATAGCATCAGAATCCAATAAGATAGACCAGCTATACAAGGGAGTGTAAGATCAACTATATGCATGCTAAATCAATCATTTAAATAGTCATTCCCAAGTGCACAAGGGTGGGATCGTAACATCCTCCCACTCTTAGAGAGGATCCATCTAAGTGATCATATCAACAATCTAAACACAGTTGTCCCAGGGAACTAAATCACTCTCTTAACAAAGGTTTCACTATTCAAGCATCAATGGATGAGCTTTTAGCAAGGGTGAATACCCTTGGTATTTACCAAAATCCACCAAGAAATTATAGGTTTCACATTCACTTGCATAACTCAATCATAAGATTAATTAGAAAAGGCATTAGTTCACATAATAGTAAACCAAGAGGATGAAATATACCATCTAGGTAAGATATATTTTTTATTCCCATAATAAACCATAATTACATCAATAAGAAATGTCTTGTCAACTCATGTGTCAATTTATGACACTAGAAAAATAATATGGAGCTAATACAAGTCGCTACAACATTAAATGATCATACACATACCTCAACATTAAATGATCATAGGTCATTTAGTAATAGGCAAAATTAGATAATTAACACCTTATAAAAGCATCTATCAGATCTAAACTATTCTTAGTTAGCACATATACTAATGGTATACCACTATTTTAACATAGTTTTAAGAAAATTATAAAAATTCAGCGACTTGTATAGGCATGACTTCCTAAGCAACGTAGCATTACCAACCATGGAAACAAATTTTCCCACCTTAAAAAATTCCAACAAAAGCTTCTGTTTCCTTCCAAACACACCTCTTTCAGCTAAAAGATAGGTAGATTTTTAAAAAAAATACCATATAGATCAAAAATTTACTAGAGAACCAAACACTAGTTAGACATCCCTCTTATCAAGAGGAGAACATATCATAGAAATCTGTAACTTTTATTACTGTAGTTACAAATTGTACAATCCCATCAATATTTTAAACATAAATATGAATCTAAAATAGTGTCTATACCAACATACATTATGCCCTACATACAATTTAATCAGCATTCACCATAGAATGTTACCACAAGATAATAACCCATTTTGAACGGTTACTTCCAATGAATAAATACCATTCAAGGGATAGAGAAGCATCCCACACTATCCATACTGAATAGTAGGAGAAGTCAACCTAGGACTCACATGTTACCCAAAGGTTTATTACATGTTCTCCAAAAAAAAATTGAGCTCACATGATGGTTACAAGAAGCATGATTCCATCATCTTATTGCACTTACCTCATGGTAGTAAATATAAAAAGACAAAAAAGAATAGGATACCTAAGAATACAAAATATGCTTGATCAGGACTTAATAGTGTTCATTCTAAACACATAACCAACATACTTTTCATTCATGTAAAACCAATATAGAGATATATTCATACCAATATATATATATATATATATATATATATATATATATATATATATATATATATATATATATATATATATATATATATATATATGTCAAGTATAACAAAGCAATACCTCAATCACAACATGTTTGCACAAACATGCCAACACATGCATGCATTTCAGTAAGTACCTCCTTTTTGATTTGAATAAATTTCCATAATGTAAGACTAGTTGGTACTTCATAAGGATTACATAAAGAGATTACACATAGGCTATTTAACAACAAACTCAAAGAGGTAGCTAAATAAACACTAACCCATAAGGTGACCATTATGCAGGAGGGTCCCATGGCCAATATGTGGCTCACATGGTGCACACCTTGAATAAATTAGGTGGTTGCCTCGTAAAAAAGGGTGGAGTAGATTTTTAGCCTATGAGAGACTCCACTCCATAGCCCATACCTAATCTAAACCATTATGGAAATAATGTTTCTCGACCCTCAACCTCATACATGCATCAATGTTCATAGCTATAACAATGATGCATGATTACAAAATACAATATAACACTATACCTTGGTAGCCTAACAAGAAATTCAGCTTCCAAAAAGGGAGTTACAAAACACAAGTTCTTATCTTCAAAATTTATATTTTAACAACATAAAATCACACACATAACATAACTATAACACCATTATAGCGAGCTAGATAGTAAAAAAAGTTCACACATAGTTATGCACTTTCACACCTCACAAGGTTTATAAAATAAGCATATAACAATGTACATGAATGAAGGGGTAACATAATATACATACACATTTAGGTATAGATAATTATGACAAGGTATTTTTCCATATTACATTAGTCAAACACATAGATTTATGAAGCACAAGGGTCCATGAATCTAAATCCATCCACCTGATGTATAGATGACATGCAAAATACATCAGATATCCATCATAAGATACCACATGAATAGTTCCAATACTCTTAATTTACTCATGCAAGTCAATCACACTCACCCACTAGGCCTACCAGGCTTGAGCCACACTCATGGACATCCCAAGATATCATACCTTAGCCTCATTCGATGCCTTGTTTATGTAAGTAATAAATAGACATCCAAGCATTATCTTAAGGTTCAAAAATCAAGATTATATCATGATTCAACTGATTAACTTAATCCAATCATGTCAAAGGTTGAGTAGTGATTCTTATTTATAATGCAATATCAACTTGGGAAAGGGTGAGCTTAACCAAGGCTCAAGGAGAGTACCATATCACTACTATGGTAATCACAATTCCTCATAATCATCAAGTTCAATCAAAACTTACAATAAACATCCTTATGGATGCAAGACACATCCCATGTGTCAATAGACATCCTCATAGGTGTTAAGATGTAGTTAATTCTGTATAGACATCCCCATGGGGTATAACCTAGCCAAGATCAATCAACATACACATGTAATCAAGCATATCCATGAATAAAAATATACATCCTAGATGTAAAACTAATTCATGATCACAATAAACAACCAAAACTAGTTATTTTCACCCCATTTTAGAGTTATAAAGCCACTTGCTTCACCAAATTAACTCAAAAGAGGCTAACAAGATCAAGCCTAACTTAGCTAAAGTGCATAATTTTTTAGCATTACATAGGCTTTCTATTTGTAGGATGTATAAAAACTATAATCATCCAACCAAGTAACATATTAGGCAACAAAAGCCTCCTTGGTTTGTTTAAAAGTCCAACACATTGTATGAGCCAATGCCTCCTGAGCATTACCATTACAATAAAATTATGGTATGACTACCCCCAATCACTTATAGTGACACCCAAGCCAAGCCAAAATCTATGGTTGTTTACCATAGTTTTTATCACAATGACACTGTGAGAAACTTTTGAATAAAAAACTTGTTATGACCAAAAAAAGAAGTGGGGTAGCCTTGCTATCCACATGCAACTCACCTTTTAGAGACATGTCCACTCCACTAAAACCATCCATAGTATTAACACTAGATAACATACAAATGAAAGTTCATAGGCTACCTTAAAGTCAAGGCAATATTTTACATGAGCAGAGAGTTCAAGATTCATTAACATACCCAAGAATTTATTCCTTTTCACACCCTATTATACCATCTAGGTTTAGGTTGAACCCTCGGTCTTCTTTGGTTCATAATGTTACAAGTATCTAAGGAAGTCTTTCACATACAAGCTAACCATAGATACTACACATTATTCCCCTAGTTTTAAGAGTGAAGCCTATATCACCTAACTCCCATTGGCCCACCCATACAAGTCAATGGTTGATATGTGAGACTTGCCTTGATGTAATCAAGTTTAGGAAGGGTTAACCCCAACTAAGGTTATGGGGTGATAGAAACTGCCATAGGATAAAATACAGATTCTTTGGAATCATTTCTTATAAGTAGTGAATAAAAAATTATAATAGAAAGTAATTATAACATAACACCTTAACCTTTAATGTGAAGGATAAGTGTCTTGGGAATTGCTTCTCAATTATTCTTGATTACAACAACTCAATGGTCACCAAGTAGTAACTCTACCAATCCCATAATTTCTTAGAGTAGAAACACAAATCTAATACTAGATGAAACAACCCCAATTTTTTTGAAGTTACATATTGTAGTACACATTTAGATGCATAATGGACCCCAACTATTATTAATGAAGAAAGTGATCCTCACTTAGTGTACTTACGTATGCCCAAGTGGAAATGTTAACCTTAACCTTCTATGACATCATTGGGTCACAACGATTCCATGGTAAGAGAATAGGTGAAACAATTTCCTAGATATAAATTAAGCAAACATCGACATGCTAAACATAAATAACAACCAGTTCCAGTTGAGTACCTATATATTATGCTATGTCTCTTCATTATACAATAAAATATCATTTATAAGAAGATATTTTAATCAAATTATAAGCATACTTATCATGCTCTAAATACATGGGTAAAGAAGCAACCAATATTAATTCATCATCTACCTGATAATGATATAGTGGCATCCATTCATTGAATCGATATAAAATATCCAATATTGGAAAATAGCCAATGAAATGAAATAAATAATGAAATCAATACAAATAAGGCACATTACAACCAAATGTATAAATTTGATAACATTGATTATCTTACCAACTAATGTTTTAGGTAAAGAAGGCATATTAGCCCTTTCAATTTTTACACTCACATTAGCTTTCTAGTCAAATCTATAAGTAGGAATTTACTACCATAAATAATAGTTGAGGCATAATCTTTCCTGTAACCAGGGAGTTTTCGTAAGGAAGTAATCCCAAATCCATTCAACATCATACTAAGTATTTTTAAGTTGAAGGAGTAACATGTTTCATCTATGTATAATATATTTTATTCAATATACAACAGTTCCAAAATGAACCAATTTATAAAATCATACAAGCATTGAAGTCTAAATAGGGTTATTTACACATACCACTCTCATGCCAACAACCATGTCTACTTAATGAGAAAATTCCAGCCAACAATTGAATAAAACAATGTGTACATTTAGCTCATAATAATGATGTTTACATGTAACATTTAGTCATATTCAACAATATAAACATACAAACAAGGAAATGTATCATATTTAAATTACCATTAAATTCATATTGCAAGTGGTTTAAGATTACTTCCTTCATCCATAAACTAGCAATTTTTTCCCACATTGTAATGTAAATATTCTCATGATAGGCAATCTTAACAAGCTAATCAACTCATAACTTATTTTAAAAGAAAATTAAATGGAGATTCAAGAGATAAGAACTAACCAACAATGGAATTAATTAATAACAACATACATACTTGTGTATGTGGACTCACAAGTCCCAAGTGTGGAAGCATAAATTTGTTTACACTTTCCATATATGCATGGATACCGTCTAATATAAACTTGTTCACATATGCTACATACAAGTTGATACATCCAAAGAGTCTCTATACTCCATACACAATTGAAAAATCACTAAAGCATAACTCCATCTACTCATGCTAATATAATATTAGTTATAATATATATAAAGGAAAATGATCCATAAGTATATATATAGACCCAAAGGAAATAAATAGATAACACTCAGTAGTTAATATTCAACTAAGATTTTGGCTTGCTAATAACCTAAGCCAACATACTCAAACATGCCCAAATTACCAAATTACATAAAATACATTTGCCTAAGCAATCTCTATACCAACAATACCATGATGGTTCAATAAGAGAATATATATAAGTTTACAAGATTGCATAAGGAATAAATTTCACTCTTAAAATGAGCACACCATCATTTTCCATATGATCCATGATGAAGATAGCAAGGAAATTGTTGGAATATTGTCATTGATGTCAAAGGAGTTGTAATTAATGTCAACAAATTAACCAATAGAACTGTCAATGGAAATATCAAGGAAATTGTCGATGAATGATGGAAATATCAATAGAAATGTCGATGGAAATATCAATGAAATTGTTAATGAAAATGTATATGGAATTGTCAATGGATGATGGAAATGTTGATAAAATTGTTGATGGACGAGTCAACAAAAATGTTGATGGTCACATCTTTTTGTGAAGAGGTGCCTCTTAGATGGGATGCCTCCTTTGTGAAGAGCCTTTAAAGGCTATATAATATGGATGAAGGTTGAGAAAGATATGAAAAAAGAATTGTAAGATATATGAAGAAGAGAATGAAGCAAGTGTGTGGAGAATAAAAAGATATATCATACAAACACATGTAGATTTAAAGAATGGAATTAATTATTTTTATCATTCGAGAATTAACATATTTCTTTGGAAAAGAAGAGGAGATTGAATTTTCCATCATTCATTGATGAAGCAATAATAGCAAGGTGGAAGATTATTTTAGTGGAGGTCAGTTCCTCAGATCAAAGAGATGGGTGTCTCTTAATAAGTTTGTGTTTAGTAGTGGGGATTGGTGTGTCTAATAGGTTGGTGCCTACTAAATGGTTAGTATTGGGGATTGGTGTCTTCAGTAAGTTGGTGACTAAAAATTGCCTAGCAATGGGGATTTGTGTCTCTAGTAGGTTAGTGTCTACAAATTTTGCAAGAATAATTTTAGCTATGGATGGATTTGGATGGTAATTCAAAACAACTATTCATTTGTGGTTTTTCCCTAAAAGGGTTTCCACATAAATCTGATGTCAATTTGTGTCATTTTTATATGAATACTTTGATTATGGATATTAAGTTTCATTAAGTAAAATATAATATTATATTGATTCACCCCCCCCCTCTCCGTATAATCATGTTATTACCAATTAGTATCAGAGTGGGTTCCTTCAGAAATAGTCTAACCACTAGAAGGTAGATCTCAAGAGCACACATGATTAGACAAGAAGGTTTCCTTCACAAACAAGGCTTCATTTTTTGATGGAATAAATTATTATTTTTGGAGTATAAGAATGAGAACCTATTTAATGGATTTAGGGTTTGATATCTGGCAAGCAGTAGTAAATGGTTATGCTGCTCCATCATCTCCACCAATAGAACAAGATGGAAAGAAGGCCAATGAGAACAATATAAAATCTATGAATGCAATCTTATGTGGTCTATCAAAATTAAATATTTTCAAGGTGATGCACTATAAATCAATAAAGTAAATATGGGACAAACTATAAAACATCTACAAAGCTGATAATAAGGTGAAGAAGGCCAAGCTTCAAACACATAGAAGATAGTTTGAAAATGTAAAAATCAAGGATGAAGAAAACATTGCAGCCTATCTGCTTTATGTAAATAAAATCATCAACACTATGAGAGGTCCTAGAGAAAATATTGAAGATATAATGATTGCGTATAAATTATTAAGGTCTCTCCCTTTAATATTTGATGCCAAAGTCTTCACCGTCAAAGAAATGAGAGATCTAGATATGCTAATAATAGATGAATTTCATGGGATCCTCATGGCATATGAAATGAGGACAGAAAAAGAGAAATCATCTAAGAAGGACACAACCTTAAAAGCTTCTAAGAAAGTGAAATATAAAGAGCCTAAATCAAGCAATAGCACCAATGATGAAGAAGATGAGAAGGAGGCCTTGTTTGTCAAAAATATTAAAAAGGATGGTAGCTAAGTTGATGAGAGTGATGAGAGCATATCAGACAGTGACAGAGAATAAATTATGTTCATGGAAATATAAATAAAGAGTGATGTCATGGAAAATGAAGACAACTTTACGAGTAAAGGAAAAGAAGAGATGGATTTAGAAGAAGGAGAATATGACAAAAATGAAATAGAAGTGGATCTTGAAGGAGAACTCATTTGTGCCATAAACATGATCAAGAAGATTAAGAAAAAGAATTTGAAATAAAAATTATAGCCTCAAAAATATGAAGAGGATTGTCTTTTAAAAACAAGAATGTCACAAAATGTTGAGGAATCAGAAAAGACTATCATCAGGTTTAAAATTCAACTAGAGGAGGTAAAAGGGATAGAAGAAGAGGTGAGAATCCAATTGAAGACAAAAGAAGAAAATTTTGAGACGCTAGAGCTAAAATTATTTCCTTGAGGAAGGAACTAGACAAAATGATGGCTAAGATAAACATGAGTCTTAAGTTTGAGAAGAGTACTGAGATTTTGGATGATATTATAAATGAACATAGGTCTCCATTTATAAATATTGGTCTTGGACATAAATTAAAAAAAAAGACTCTAATGAGGCACCAAAGAAGTCAAATGAAGAAAAACCAAAGAGTTATGTTGAATCCCTAAAAATCCCTATGAAAATTCCTATCAAACATAAGAAATAAAATGGCATTCCTCAAAAAATCAAAATTCTTCACAAATACAAGGATAAAAATACATTCAGAAGGTCATTACCTCCAAGGTAGGCACATATGACCAGGTTCCAGAGTTCTTTTTATGGTTATTGTTATTTCTGTAATCATTTTGGTCATAAAGCTAGAGATTGTAGCCCATATGCAAGAAATGATTTTGTTTGGAATAGTAACATAATTTCTTATGGATCTTCAAATAGAAACTACAATACATTTTCTCCATTAGTAGATTATAATGTTAGATGCTATAAGTGCAACAACTTTGGACATACAATACACTTATATAGAAATGGTTTTGTGGAACCTCTTAGACAAAACAAGAAGGTGGATACCCTTGGCAAGCAAAAGGAAGAACCTATAAAAGTTTAAAAGAGGAAGTAGGTGAAATAAAATGATAAAACTATGCTTGTGAAAATTATTTTTCATGCACAAGAATTATCACTAAGCTCATAATAAAATGCACCGATTCAAGGGGGTTAATCACTATATTATCTTTCAAATCCATAGATTATTTAGTCATAAACATTAAAAATATAGAGAAATATCAACTAATGAATATTATTTGTGAGAGTGATGATGAAAGTGATGGTTTTGTTATTTGAAATAAGTCAGAGAAGCAAGAATAGAGCAAAAAATAAAATGTTGTATCTTGGAATTCGATGATTGTAGTATATTGATAATATAGAATGAAGCCATTATGAATTAGAGTTTAAAATATGAAATGAATCACATATATTATATAAGCTAAAACAAAATGAAATTATTCAAGGTGAAAAACAACTTACAATAGGTATGGACCAACATCAAGTACAGATTGTAGAAGGTAGCTCAGATCTAGCTAGTGATCAAGCTAGGAATGTGAATGAGTAAATGGAGAATGATATGAAGATATAAAGGGAAGTGGAAAAGAGGAGTTACCATTTGAGCATCTATAAATAATCCATATGAATGTATATGATGTCAAACATCCGATATTTGATCAAATTCAAGGAGAGCAAATGAGAGAATAAGAAGTCATTATCCAAAAGGATAGGGAAGAGTAGAAAGAAAATCATTGAATTGTGGTGATGTTGAAGAAGATGACATTGATGTTTCCCATGATTTATTGATGGATGAAATTATAATGAACATCGCTTTTCCATTGACATCAAATTGGGAGAATTAATGAAAGTGGGAGCAAAGGAGGAGAACTACAAGAAGGGGGAGTTTTTCTATAGATTTTTCATCAATGACAAAGGAGGAGATTGTTAGAATATTATCATTTATGTCAAAGGAGTTGTAATTTATGTCAAAAAAATTACCAATATAATTATAAATAGAAATATTCATGAAATTATTGACAGATGATGGACATGTCAACAAAAATATTAATGGAATTATCGATGAATGAATCAATGAAAATGTTGATGGTCACATATTCTGGTGAAGAGGTGCCTCTTGGATGGGACACCTCCTTTGTGAAGATCCTTTTAAGGCTATATAAGGTAGATGAAGATTGAGAAAGATATGAAAAGGTGGAAGTGTGAGATATGTGAAGAAGAGAAGGAAGTGTGGAGAATAAAAATATATATCATACAAACACATGCAGATTTGAAGAATGGAATTAATTATTTTTATCATTAGATCATTAGCATATTTTTTGGAGAAGAAGAAGAGGATATTAAATTTGACATCATTAATTGATGAAGCAACAATAGTAAGGTAGAAGATTGTTTTAGTGGAGGTCGGTGCCTTAGATCAAAGAGATGGGTGTCTCTTGCTAAGTTGGTGCTTAGCAGTAGGTATTGGTGTCTCCAGTAGGTTGGTGCATAAATAGTGTTTATCAGTGAGGATTGGTGTCTCTAGTAGGTCAGTGCATAAAAATTTATTAACAATGGGGATTGGTTTCTCTAGTAGGTTAGTGCCTAAAAATTTGGTAAGAATAATTTTATCTATAGATGGATTTGGATGGTAATTCTAAGTAGCTATTCATTTTTGGTTTATCCCTGAAAGGGTTTCTATATAAATATGGTGTCAATCTGTGTCATTTTTATTTGAATTCTTTGATTATGGATATTAAGTTTCATTAAGCTAAAGATAATATTATACTAATTCACCCCCCTCTTAGTATAAGCATGTGCTTAACACTAATACACTAGCATATCATTTGAAATTAATAAAAAACTATCACTCCAAATACAAAACACAAGTATATATACATGATCAAATTCAAAATTTGAAATTAAACCATTCACATGTTACCTCACACTCAAAATTGTAACTTGTAATTATTATTCTTGAAGGATCCTTATCCAATCATGGGGTTAGCATGTCAAAAGCCCAATATAACTAAAACACAAATTCAATGAAAGTAAGTACAACTGCATACACTAGTCATGATATAATAAAGTAATGTAACATCTATGTTAATAAAGAGATAAATATCATGTAATAAACATTTCCAAATACATCATACATATCCACAAAATCATCAAAGAATGGAGCAGTAGGAACCAAATAGACAAACCCTCCCAACCAACCCTATGAGCCCAACCATCGATGTCCCTTACCACCCCAACCATCAGCTAGATGGTGTTTTCAAAAAATAGGTCCAAGGAGGAATTTCTAAGCAAGTTTAATTTCAAACCAATGGACATCACAACACATTAACATAACACCATCAAATACATAATCACCATTTTGAGGTGAGACAGGAATAAGCAACCCATCATCAACATAAATCAAAAGTGGGGATAACTAAACAAGGCTATTGAATGGTATAGTTAAGGATTAACAACTTATTCATTATTATAGCTTCTAGAACAAATAACTTGGATTTCCTCCAAGCATGTAGTCAACCCAAGTTATTCTCGCTATAAATTTATACCCATGACATACAAGCATACTAGCTAATGCTTTGCTATTCAAGTTTGGTATAGGAATGGTAACTCAACAAGTCTATACTTCAAGTAATCATGTAAAAAATTAGAAGGCACAAGATATAACTAAATAGTTACATTCCACTAAGTTGAAAATGAATAACAAAATTAGATAAGCATAATAGCTAGTCAACTCAACCATACAATATTCCTAAGGCAATAATCCAATATAATAATCAATCATAAATTTGGAATGGATCCAAAAATTCAAAATGGTCCACAAGGGCAACAATAATTCTAACAAGCATACAAAAAATAACTTGATTTTGAGCCAAAAATTGATATAGGAGATTCACGAGATCATTATGAGGTCTCACAACCTCATATGATCCTTGAATATTAAAAATTGGGTCATATGAGTTAATGTGATAGTGAGCCATTTAAAATGGCTTAAATAAGAATTAAAATTCTCATTATAATATAACAATATTAATAGGGTTTTATCCCATTCCCACAATCCAAAATAGGTCAACATAAGGAATTTCCTTAATAAAGCCACAATAGGAATGTACCAATAAAATAAAACTCAGGAGACTTCACTCCAAACCATATACATAATTTTATATTTGGATTGAACTATTCAATGGAAACATGATTATTTAGTTTATGACAAGGAAAGAATCATTCAATGCTTCTCATATGTTTATTCCAATGGGTCCCATCATTAAATAAGAATAAAATATTCATGAATTACTTCTAATTCCTAAATATGTCTAAATAACTAGAGGGATGTCATTCTATATACAAACTTAGCTAGTTAAAAGAAGAATTCCCAGCCATAGGGTGATTCAAGGAATAATTAACAAAGAAATAAGGCTTGGCCTTTAAAATCTTAAGATACCCCAATCAATTTTTAGATTGATTTTAAAGATTATAATCACAAATTTAAAACCCATAAATCTCACAACAAGTCATCTCCTTATCAATTTAAAGATAGATCAACCTTCCAAATGGGGAGATTAAATAAATATTTCAAAATAGAAATCTTCCCATAAGATTGGATAAAAACCCCAATTGGATTATTTAACATGAAGAATATATAATAACATTAATTAAAATCTGATTTAAGAATAATTATTTCAGCATGTCAATTTGATTTAGCCCAAAAAATTACAATGACAATAGTAAATCTAACATAAAGGTTTAACAAAGAACCAAGGTCACTTTTTCCAAAATTATATATGAATCAACTTCACCAACATAGATGACCACTTAGAATAGGGTATGACATCCCAATAGAATACATGCAGGCTAAGAGGACATAGAAGAATATACCAATAACAATTATCAAGTATAAATAGGGTCTATATATGAGTCAAGATGCATTATACACATGTAGGGATTAATAAAAGGATCCAGGGTGCATCATTACAGCCACATCATGCCACAAACAAATTTAATAATGGTTGGTTCATAAATATGACAACATGAAAATGCACAAATTACAACTAGTTCAAAATATATGACACCCCTAAAGTGCAGGGGTACAATTCAAATGTATTCAGGCATAATAAAATGTAGCCACAACTAATAACTCATTTCCCAAGTCTAATTATAAATGATTAAATATTATAAACCCTGTTTATATGCTTTAATTTTTTCTTGATAGGTTTATGTGTCAAAATAATGAAAATAATATATATTGGTCACATTATTAGTTATTTTCATTCATGAAGGCAACTAGTTTAAAATCAAAAAATGAGTTACCATGTTGGGGATGTAGGGGAGAGACCAGCTCATGAAATTTCATTATGGTTAGTACATCATACCAACAATACCTCTTTTCCCAGTGGTGTGAGTCAATCCTAAACTAGAATTCAATACCTATTTCCAAAATTTGAGCCCTAAGCTCTAAACCCCCTGCATTTTCCTTCTCCTTACCCCTACATTTTATTTCTCCTCACCCCTCCTCCATTCTTACCCTCTACCCTCTTTTTCCTCTCCCTTATTCCATATACATCCCTCTCCCCAACCACCCCATAACTTTCCTTTCTTCTCACCCAACTCACCATACTACCCTTCAATGAAGATAGATAAAATCTCTCCTTTTCCCAAAATCATTGATCCATACCTCTTATGATACCTCCATGCTAAACCCAATGTAAATGGTCACTAATGACATTTTAAAAATTTGAGCCATGTCCATAAAATAATGAAGATAAGCAATAACAATTAAAATAATAAAATATATATTATTTTAAATGCTAATAAATATATAAAAGCCACCAAGACCAATTAACACGGTTACCAACTATAAAATAGTAAAATAAATAATAAAAAATAAAATAATAATAATAGACATTATTTTAAATGTTATTGAATGTTTAAAAGTCACAATGGCCAATTAATTGGTCCATTAATAATTATAAGGTTGGTAGGTAATAAATCACATGGAAGGGGAGGGGTGTCATGGGGAGGCAGGTCTAGGTAGGTCCTTAGGGATTATAAGATAAGTGAAGGTGACTCAGGTGGATCTGGGGTGTAGAAGACTATGTAGAGGAGAGAGAGAGAATAATAATTCAAATTGGATGGGTATGTTGAGGTCAACATACCCCCATTTCTGAAAAATGGAGACCCTTATGTGAAATTATGCAAATTTGTACCTTATAATTTAAATTCACTTGATCATAGTGTTATTAATATGTTTGTACATTATATATGTTTGAATATCATCCACACCTTCACTTGGTTGGCTTATTTGTTCTTGGCTCTAGTTTGACCTTGTCTAAGTTTACTAATATTTGTTCTTCATATTTCAGGTTTTAAGTTTGATGAAGACCTTCTTGAATGGGTTGTGTCTGAATTTTATGGTTTAATCCTAATTTGGCCTTTTACTAGCCTTTGGTTTGTAGAAAGTTAAGATAGATCCATGTTTAAAACTTATTGAAACCCTTTTTGAATAAACCCTAGCACAAGTTCTTTTGGACCAAATTAACAATTGATGGGAACAATTTTATGTGGGAACACTTTTAAATATGTTATAGACTTATCTCAATTTTTATACTAATGTTTAGTTGTGTTTTTTAACACAACCAAACCTTATTCTAAAATTATATTCTGGGTCTCCTTTATGTCCTGAGACCCTTCATCCCATTTTATCTTAAGCATGGTCCAACTTTATTATATTCATGGTCCTTTTGTTATAACTTGGACTAAAATCTTAGTCCTAAAGTCTCATTCATGTTTATTAACATAAACAAGACCTTAGTCTTAAAATTTTATCGTAAGTTTTATATATATTTGAGTCCTAACTTAAATATTGTGCTTGTTCATAGGATCAATAACCCACGTTTAATTAGGTGAAGTTAATCAAATGGGGTAAGATGGGCTCGATGAGCCAAGGATCCTAATCTGTAGGACTAATCTCGCTTGACCCCATGAATTAGGATCGATGGTCCATGTCTACTCGGATCACCTCAATCCAATTGTGTGAGATCAATATTAAGACTAAAAGGGTCCCTTTTAATATAACTTATACTTAACCTAAGTTTTTACCCTATGGTTTTAATAGTATTTATTAATATAGTAAAAACTTAGGCTAAGATCTTATGTTATGACTTTAATTACTCACAGGTTCTTTTAATATGTTGCAAACTTAACTTCATAGACCTTAGACTAAAGTTTATTCATATTTATTAATACAAATAAAAACATTAGTCGAAAGCTTTACATATATTCTTGGTCTTACTTAATCTTTTTGTAATTGCAGGAACCAATCATGTTCGACTACCTAGATCATGATCTATGGCCCATGTTCACCCAAATGAGATTAATCCTAAAGATCAAAATAGATGATTGAAAAGTCAAGCTATGGAACCTAGTTTAAATATCAATCACCTTTTATAGATAAATAATATGTATTCTAGCGAATAGATCCAGATCAACAAATCATATCAGGAAAAGACCTTCTAAAAAAAATTTGAGTTTACATGAGTCTTTCATGTGGTAAAAGTACATGAGTTGATAGAATTGACAAGGTGTAGAGCTTAAAATACCTATAGGACTACCAAGTGGCATAACCTTAGATCCTAGTACACATTAAAACTTAATCACCTTTTAAAGATAAATAGTTGATGTTAATTCATACCTCCATGATCTAATGGTGCAAGATCAATGTAGACTTTTCAAAGGGCAAGAAACATTGAGCAGTCACCAAGTGGCATACACACAAAAAAGAACAAACTGGGAGGTGATAAATGATAAGCTTAGAAGAAAGAGCCTCAATGATACATTTAAAATTGACATTCATTCACCTGTAAAAGATGTTCATGTGGACATATTATCATGGTCTTGAAGACATCAATATTAATATAGTTACTTGGATCAAAATTCAAAGACAATCATCAATTTTTAAACATTAATGAGAAATTTTGTTGTAAAAATGCCATATAGATACCACATAAACATAAAATGATAAATTTAAAGATCTTATGGGCTCAGATAGGGCAAAGGTATAAATACAAGTATCTAAATGAAATCTAAGGCACAAACTCACTTTAGTGAAAATATCTACCACCATTAAATCTTTGAAAGAACCTATATAAGAACCTTAACATCTACACAAACCCCAATTCAATCTGGAATTCATCATAATTGAGTTTGAGAGATCACATAATCATCTAAGTAAGTGAAATTAAGTCTAGGATTGAACTGTAGATTATTAGTGAGTAATTTAAACAAACTCACAGCCATGGAAACCAAAAAAACTGCATAACTCTATTTAAACTTAGACACAGAGGGGATAATATTAATAGACATAGAATTTAATGTAGTAGCTTTAAGCATAAAAGACAATAATTGGTCCAAGATTTTATGGATGATTGAGGAGCTACCTGCCATCACCAAGGAAGATGAGAAGAAGACATCAATCAAGAGGAGGCACTACAACTTGGTTGTCATTTAAATGATAAGCCTTCATCACATTGTGGTAAAAATAAAGTTACTTCACTGCATAGATGTTCTCTTCCCTATTTTCAAATATTAAAAGATTGAAAAGGGTTTGCTAGTCAATTAAAATACTCATAAAAGTATAGCTTATATTTATCCCATTGGTTTTGAGAACTATTATAAGTTACCCAATCCCAAATTAGATGTAGCAACAATAAATAAATGGGCCAATAAGAATGACCTAAGAACTATTCTCACTCCATGGCTATATTATATAAATCAAGTCTTCTTTGATGTCAATAACAACATCCTTATTAGCCAATTATGACCTAGGATTAGAATAATTATGACTTTAATGAATAGGCTATGTGGAAATTCCACCACCACTTATGTTCATAAAATCTATGTGCCCATGGTATATTTTATGGTTAAGAAGGAACTCACCCCTCCCATTGGCAAGGTTATTGGCACATGTTTATGTAGGTAAATTTTTGTAGTCAAGAAAAGGACTAGGAACTAGTTCCACGTGATGTCTTACATGTTAGATGCCTTCCTTGCCACTACCAAGATCCCTAACTTTAGAGGATGGTCACTTGAGGGACATAAATAATATCCCAATTCTACTCAAAGTTGCACATATTCAAGTATAGGGACCACATTCATTTCATCTATGACTGTGTCTATCTAACCTTGACTGAGGCCATAACTACAAACCCAATGGAAAGAGTTAGTCCTTTGGTCAAAAAGTCAATTGCATCCATCAATGACATATGGTTTTTCCTAGATTGCACAATCATCAAGATTATGGGGACCCAACTTAGGCTACCAATCTATGTGCCAGACAAGTTAGATCAGTAAGAGGTAGCATACCAAATATGCAATGGTATAGATGGTGTGTGTAAAATCAATAGGAAGGGACTGATGCATACCCTACCCATGACCATTGGCAAGACTATATTTAAGTAATGGGATAATATTTAGGTTGTTTTTAGACAAAGATCCTCTTTCAAACTACCCTGAAAAGAAGTGACAATGTATTTTTTCCATAGTACCACACCTACCCTGAAAAGAAAAGTTGAGTTAGCATTAGTTCCAATTATAAAAAAGAAAACCAAACTACCCTTCAGTCATCCTTTAAATAAGGTCAACTCTTTAGTGAAGAGATCATGTCACAAATCCTAACCATCCCCGAATGGTTTTTATATGGAAAAATGCATAAAGTTCCTACTCTGCACCATCCTTGGGAAATAACAAAGTCTATCAATATAACTATGCATGATGAGGTTAAGCCATGGATTGTGGCTTTACAAAATGAAGAAGAACAAAATATCATGGCTCTAGGAGATCCAAGTGGCACACAAATAGAAACTCCAAATGGTCCAAAAGTGACTCAATCACTAGTGGGAGTTTAGTTTAATCTAGAGACTGCTAGTATGTAAAGAGTGATTAAAAAGAAGGCCATAGTCAAAGGTGAGTAATTCACCCTCCAAAATATAGATCCATTCATAGGTTTGACCCTTATTGAAGGCCAAAATCTAGGATAAGATAAGATATTCAAAGAAAATATCCTTGATGTATCCTAGGCCCAATCTCAGTAGTTGTAAACCATGATTAAGGGCCTCTTAAAACAAAAAAAGAATATGAAGGAAGTTGTTATCTTATCAATCCAAGAAGATAGATTCAATAAGTTTGAGGAGACCATGACTGACCTATTTAAATCTTTGAAATCAATTAGAACCAGGAAGGAAGCAATGGAAAATCAAATCACTAAGGATACAAGCCATGTTGGCCAATGGAAGGCTTCAAGATATCTAGTGAAAGACTTGATCAAGTCCTTGAAAAAGAACCTAGTACGTAAATTTAGGACGATTAGATTATCACATTTGGATATGGCCATATTGGTAGACAAGATTGGAGCCCTAAGCAACTGGGCCAAATGAATAGAGGACCTAGCCAAGGACTTCAAACAAAAGGAAGGTAGAATGTTGCATATCTTGGAAAATTTGATTAAGGAACCCATAGCCATTATCTCATTGATTTTTATAACTGATGAAGAGTTCAGACACAAGACCTTTTAGTTTATGCAGGAGGTGCGAAGTAAGGGGTAAGGACAAAAAATAAATGACAAAAAGAGGACCATGGGCCTAATTCTATCATTTGAAAAGAAAATGAGAGATGTTATGGGCATCAAACAAGAAATATAGAAACTTGAGAAGGACCTCAAAGACCTAGAAGATATGGAAAGGATGTCTTCCTAAAACCTATTATTGACCTCTAGTTCATCATTGAGCAACACTATAGGATAAAGATTCTTCAACAAAAATAGTGAACTACATTGATATAGGGACATCAAGTTAGAAATATTCTTTTGTATAACTTTGTGATATTTTAAAAATAGAATATTATTTTTTTGTAAAGGCATGTACAACTTGTAAGCACATTTACTATAGGATAGTCCACTTGGAAAATTTTATTCTATTATATAACTTTTGTAGAAAGGACAAATGTCCTTATACATTTATAATTGGATATGACTGACTGACATACTTCCTTGCATTATATAAAATGAGTATTGTCATTTATAAAGGGGGGAAGTTTTTGAGCCGAAAACTTGTATAAAAGTTTTAGCAATTAATGCAAGTGAGTAATTCTATAAATATTGTCCATATTTATTTGTGTCATTTGTTATTATAGTTGTCTCTCTCACTTGCTTGTTCTCATTTCCAAATTTTAATGGTTCTTGTGAAATATTGGTGCACATATTTTAATTTTAGAGTTGTTAACTTTTGCTAACGTTAGGTTGACTGAAATTTCTCAATTTCATTTCATTTCCTTTACTCTTCTTACATTTGGCCTAATGTTGTTTGTTCATAGGGTAAGTCTTTAAAGTGAACTTAGTTATTATTTACAATTTTATCATTCCTTAGATGTTTGCCTAATGTGTAGTAAGATTTTATCTCATAATATTTTGTATTATACATTGGTTAAGTTCATACTTGGAGGACATTTGAACTTTGTCATGATGTTTGGGATGAAGATCAACAACATCTCTTTTTTGCCTTACCCATCTTTTTGTTTTTGTAAAACCAGATCACTCTAGCTTAATTACCATTGTAAATATTAATATTAGATTAGTATTTATATTATATTTTATCATAATTCACTAATATTATCTAAGATTACTTCATTATTTTCAAAGATATAGGCCAGAGTGGCTCCTAACCACCAAAATTTATAAATATTATGAAATAATCCACTTAATTTACCTCTATTCCATCAATAGATAATAGTATTATCACAACCTATAGCTCATGCACTTAATTTTTTAAATTATAAAATGAGAAGTGTTCTTTAAACATTCCTATCACCTATGATATAAATTTAGGCATCAACAGGCAGAGCTTCACTATCGCTAGATAGAGGGCCAATTCTTTATAGATTTGTAGTATCTTTGTTGGTTTTTGTGAATTCTATTTAAAGATGAGTCTAATATTTATATATTTGTGTTTATTTTAGCATAATAATGTGAAGGTTGGTGATCTTCATAGTTTTAGATCAACCTTTGTGCTTATTTAGACAAATATTGATATTCTTTGAAGACATATGTTGAATTATGGTAAAGATAGCTTTAGATTTGTGAACCCATCAGGTTTGAGGTTAGTAATGGAAGTTTTGATTAAATATTGATAGATAATTTTAAAATTTTATTTTATTTGAATTTAAATGTGTAAATATTAGTCATACAATTTAATAGGACACATATTTGAGCTAACCTAGTTAAAGATTTATATCCTTTATATGAATCTTTATAAAATTTGCTTAATGTGCATTTATAATCATTATTATCTACAAATATAGGATTGATGCATCGTATTTCAAATAGGATTTGAATTTCTCAAGCTTAAATTGCCAAAAATCAAAACAAGGTCATGTTTAGAGACTACAAAACCTCTATTTGAATTAGACATCCATATAAGAGATAGGTGGGACAAAGGTAAGTGTAGGATTTAAAAATCATTGCCAAATTCACCAATTTAGGTTGGTCTTATGTTTTATCCTTACCAATGTATGGCTTGGATAGGTGGCTCTTTGATCAATGTGACAAGTGTGGTACATGACCTGCCTCGCAATCCTAAAAAATATTTGCCAACGTTTAGTACTAGTGGCATTATAATGCTTGAGGAACATATTAAATCATTCAAAGATGCTTTGAGATTATTAAATGTCACTCATGAATTTATATCATGTAGATTATGTCCTTTCAATTTTAAATATGTTGCATATGAATGGTTTCTAAATCTCCCTAAAAATTATAATACTAGTTTGGTAAAATTATTAGTCCTTGTATCTTGTACCAAACATTCACCACAATGAAAAGGGATGTAAATGAACCCATAAGCGCTTTCAATTCTAGGCTCCAAAAAATGTTCAATAAGACTATATCTCTTTATAGACTAGATGATGCTTTAGCCTTGGAAATATATAAGGGTGCCTTAGACCCTATGAGTTTTATATTTATAAAGAGAGTTGTTGGATCCATGAACACATTAGTTTTAGATTATACCAAGGCTATGATTATTAATGAATAGATACAACCCCAAGGATAATTGGCATACACCATTCCTAATGCCAACCACCATTTACCCATTTTTAATGTTATTCCTAATGCTAACCAAAATGTACCTACCTTGAACCAACTACCAGTCATGAACCAACTACCTTTAAGGCATGCATGCTCATCCTACTCAAACTTGGGATTCCTAAACAATACTACCCATAGATCACATACATAGGATCAAAAAAATTTAATGCCTAAAACCAATATCAATACTCAAGTCCATAATTTTGAGTCTCCAAAGAATGAGAGTGACTTTATCCTCAATATGGTTTAGAAAATTAACACTAACTTCCTTCAGCATCAAAAACAAGTAAGCAATATTGGAAAAGATATGGTAGGAATTACTCTTTTCAAAGGTTCAATAGGTCAACAAATAGATTTTAGAATGATAACTACCACAACAACAAGAATAATGAACCATATACTAGTAAAAATGTGCCTGATATAAATCTTACTAATGTTGCTTTACTTGACTATTGTAGAGTTCATTACACTTATAAACGTGGGGAAATAGATTGTGTTTAATTTTGTAATCCATTTAAAGTATTATAAGAAGAATTTTATACTTTTTAAGTTGTCCCTAATAAGGATTATGATGTAGGTACATCTATTTCCTCAAGGTCATCTAGGTCTGCAGATTCAACACTCATGGTAGAGATATTTGAATTTCATTTTCAATAAGACAATGAGGCTGAGGATATTCCTGAAGAAATTCATGATTTTTAACAATTCCTAAAAAATACTTATCCTCTGAGAAATAGCAAGAATAAGAAACCATTCACCACTTCAAATTCTCTAAATAAATTCAAGACTCCCCTTGATACTACCTCTTAAAATAATCCAAAGCCTCTTAAGGGATGTACTTCTAACCCTAGTACTGATGCATCTAATTTTGCCAAGAGGACTGGGTATAACATAGTAGAGGACATGAAGAAGATCAAGGCTAAAATTACCTTACAAGAGTTGACATAAATTACTGAACAAAGAGATCTGTTACTGGAATCTTTGTCCAAAAAGGCTGTCAAGTCTGAAAAGTTTGCATATGCTAATGTTTCAATACACAAAATCAAGGAAGATGTTCCTCCCTTCCTACTTACAGTCAGGATCTTTGGTAAAAATATAAAAAATTATTTATTATATTCTAGTTCATCTACAAATATAATGCCTAAGGGTATTCGTGAACAATTAGGTTTGACTCCTATTAAGTTTGATAGAGTGGTGACTCAATTAGATAAGTCAAGAGTCAAAGTGATTGGTGAATTATTGAATGTTCACATACACATTGCCTCAGAGATAAGGATATAATAGTTGATACATATCCAAGTGGTGGACATCCCTGATGCTTATGGGATGTTATTGAGTAAAGATTGGACTAGAATCTTGAATGGTTATATGTCAACAAACTATTCACATATGTGGTTTCCATGGAAGGGAGTCCCCAACCAAATCAGGATAGAAAGAGAACATAAAATGAAAGATATGATCACTAAATATAATTCAATCAATGAAAGTGTGAACATGGTTTATGTTGAGTTTGGGATATACACTCTCGAGACCTCTAAGGTATATGACCCTAGGACATATCATGATTTGCCTAGTTTATGAAACTTACATTTTGATGGTGTGAGGTGTAAGTCTAGATCTGGGGTAGGAATTATTCTAACTAACCCTATTGGTAAAGAATATCATGCTACTTACATATTTTAGTTTCCTTATATAAATAATCTACTTGAGTATGAAGATTTGATTATTGGGTTATAATTTTCAATAAAATATAAGGTTAAGGAACTACTAGTTTATGGTGACTCAAAGCTAGTAATCAATCAAATAAGGAGTAAATATCAGTGCAAATTATCATATCTCAAGAGTATAATTTTAGAGTCTAGGATTTACTTGAGTCTATTGATGATTTTAATATTGTTTCCATCCCTAGAGAAGAAAATAAGGTTGTTGATGAGCTTGCCTTAGCTATGGCCAACCTTATGCCTAAACAAGACTGACCAAACTTTAGTATTGAGATAATTCCTTGCCCTTCCATCCTTGATAATGTAAACCATCTGTAGGTATTCAATGATGATCAATAGATCATAAATTTCTTGACTAGTTCAAGAATATTTGAGGGTCACATTATTGATGAAGCTAGTCTCCTTGATGATGAAGTCATTGAAAGCACACTTAAAGTCAAAGTCATTCAATTGAATGAAAATAAGATCCTCAAAGGCAAGATATCTTTGGAGAGACTCTTTGATTCTAATAAACTAGCTAAGGCTACCAAGACTCCCAAAGTAAGTGGAAAATATTACAATGTAATTGATCTCAGATTTCAAGGTCAACCTTAGCTTGTTAATATTGGTACAACATGTACAAGTATATAAAATAAAAGAGCCAAAGAAATTCTAACCACATATAAAGATATTATAGCATGGTCTTATGATGACCTAAAAATCTTTGATCCAAAGGTCATAACTCACACCATACCTTTAAAATAAAACTAAAAACCTTTTAGACAAAAACAAAGTCATGTCAACTTGATCATATAACCAATAATATACAAAGAGGTCAAGAAGATATTAGATTATAAGATTGTATTTCCCATTAGGCATTCCACTTGGGTTACTAATTTAGTCCCAATTCAGAAGAATAATGGTGAAATCAGGTTATGCATTGATTTTAGAAACCTAAATAGAGCATTTGAGAAAGATAATTACCCCCTACCTTATCTTAACCAAGTAATACAAACAATTTCTAGTTCTACCATGATGTCTTTTCTCTATGGTTTTTTAGGGTATAACCAAGTGTTGGAGAATCAAGAAGATAGTATGAAAACTTCTTTTACTACCAAGTGGGACATATTTTCTTACAAAAGAATGCCATTTAGGCTAATAAATGTAGGGGAAACATTCGAAAGGGCCAAGGATCATGCTTTACAAGGATTGGTAGGTAAATGAATTATTATATACATGGATGATCTGACTATCTTTTCTAAGAATAGGGAAGACCACATCATGCATTTACAATAGGTATTTGAAAGGTGTGCAAGATATGGGATTTCTCTCTACCCAAAGAAAAGTATTTTCTATGTTACTAAGAGAAAACTTTTAGGGCATGTTATCACTAAGGAGAGAATATATATAAACCAAGATAGATAATATGCTATATCAAAAATAGAGCCTCCTAATAGCAGGAAAGAATTGAAGTCATTATTTGGCAAACTTAATTTTGTAATAAAGTTTGTTTCTAGCTTTGCAAAAATTGTTAAACCATTAAATGATACATTCAAGAAAGATGTAAAAATCACTTTGAATGAAGAAACCAAGAAGTCTTTTAAGGAAATAAAGGAGGAAATTGGACAAGTTCTAGTCCTGATAAGTCTAAACTTATCCAAATATTTTTACCTTTATTCCTTTACTTCTGATCATACTATTGTTGTAGTTTTAACTCAGAAAAATTGATAGATGTGATCATCCAATTGCTTTCATGAGCATGAACTTTAAATTTTTTGAGTTAAATTATTATTTAATTAATAAAAAAGCATGTGCATTAGTTAAGGTAGTAAATAAATTCAAGAACTATATTCTTAGGAATAAAGTGCATGCAATCTTGCCAGACACTACCACCAAGCTCATGCTAAGTGAGAATGAACTGGTAGAAAGGAGAGGTAAGTGGATGTCTATGCTTCAAGAATATGACATTGAAATGAAGATTAAAAAATTGGTAAGGTGTTAAGGTCTAATTCAATTGATTTCTAATTCTAACCCCAAGCTAAGTGTCTTGTAGGTTGAACAGTAAAATTTTCATTCCAATGATTGGTATAATCCTATTATCCATCTACTAAAAAATGAAAATTATCCTATAGGGATGACATGGGAGAAAAGAAGACACCTAAGACTCAAGGCAACCCACTACCTAATTAAATATGGAGTGATGTATAGAAGAAAATTTGAGGGCATTTACTTGAGATTTGTATCCAAAGGAGAAGCAACTGAAATCATGAGCACTTTTCATGAGAAGTTAAGAAGTGGACATTTGTCTAGAGGGACAACAGTTCATAAAATCCTTAGAGTTGGTTACCACTGGTCCACAATCTTTAAGGATGTCCACAAGCATGTAAGGTAGTGTCAATCATGTCAAGTCTTTAGCACAAAAGAGCCTAAGGCAACCATGCCCCTACAGTCAGTTATGGTAGATAAACCTTTCTCTCAATGGGGACTATATTTTGTGGGGGTAATCAACCCCAATTCATCATAAGGTTACAAATATGCTCTAACTACTACTAATTATTACACAAAATGGAATGAATCAATGGCCACCAAAAAGTGCATAACCAAAGAAGTGATCAATTTTTTAGAGGAAAACATATGCACTAGGTTTGGGACACCTATATCTCTAGTCTATGATAATGGATCTTCTTTTATATCCATAGATATGATACAATGGTCATATGATAATAAAATCATTCTCATGTTATCATCCAACCATTATCCTCAAGGTAATGGGGTATCTAAATCTAATAATAAGAACTTGATGAAGGTAATAAATAATTCTAAAATAGACAAGACTAGGACATAGCATAAGATACTTAAGTATGCCCTTTGGGTAGATAAAATTAAAATCAAGTAGGATCTCAAAGTATGTCCATTATTGCTAGTGTATGGGCAAGATCCCATTTTTACCATCACCATCAAGTTACAAACATACAAGTTATGTAGAAATACATAGATGATGATCAAGAATTGGCAAACTTAATTTTTCTTGACATTATCTAGATGAAAGATACACGAGAAGAAGATTTTACTAATTTTAGCATGCACCAAACCATAGTGAAGAGGTGGTTTGATAGGTGATCAAAGATAAAGGTGTTTAGGCAAAGAGACTTAGTTCTTTGGGATAAGGCATCTGAGCCTAAAGGTAAACATGGGAAGTTCACACATTTTTGCATAGGTCCCTACTAGATTGCTGAGATACTTGGAGAGAATAACTTTAAGTTGAAAAACCTACAAGAAGAGTTCACACTGCCCACCAATGGGTATAACCTTAAGCACTACTTTTATATTTCTCCCCCTAGGGTCTTCATGGAGTAAACTATAAGGATATCTAGAGTTACTGTATGGGTAGTATAGATTATTTTCTTTCTATTTTTTCCTTCTTGTCCCTGGTTTCTACATAAGTTTGTATATATTTGTTTGTTGTTTTTTTTATTTCTAATTTTTGTTTATGCTTCTACTTTCTCTTCTCTAGTTCTTTCTTTTAATAAGTCATTTTGGATAGCCTTCAGCTCAAAGTTCACTAAAATACTCAAGAAATACATAGTTAAATAATGTAAGTATGAATATTAAACATTTATTGACCATGGGTTTGAAATATGAGCTTAATGTTACAATTTAGAGAAATTTGTAAGGACTAATGGATAGGTTGGTTGTTTCATAAAATTTTAAATCTTGTTTTTATCTAAGTTTGGTTTCTAAGAAGGATTGCACATATGGAATGACATTTGAATTATTAAGACATAGTCATGCTTGCACTTAACAAACATTTTTTCTCGGGACAAAGGTTTTAACCTCAGGGATTGTCTGAGGATTAAACATTTGACCAAATACCTAAACCTAACTAGCCTAGTTTCCAACCTTTGATAGAAAGCCAAAATAATCTTAAAAAAATAAAAAAAGAGCTTATTATAAAATCAAAAAAATTCCAAGTAAAGGTGATTCTGGTAATCTCCACCAAGGCTATAAATGCCTGGTTGGTAATGGAGTAAGACTTTGAGTGAAACTAAATGCATATCTATCAGGTCTATAGACACTTGGTTGGTAGCAAACCAAATCCCAAGCCTTCCTTGAGATAAATCATGGTTCTTAATGGATATCCAAACATGTTGAAAGTCAATGTTAATGGTTAAATTCATGAAATATGGAAGTTGTTCCCTAAATCCCATGGAAAATAGTAAGTGGAATCAATGCACACACACAACATGGCTAGGTTTTGATGTTTGATCCTAATTTTGTAGGTATAAGACTTGTTTCAACCATGAATTGATATTGATAATTACACTCATCAAGTGGAATAAGTAATCTAGTTATTCATTTGAACTAGAGTCTCTAAATTCTAACATATTGTTATGTTTCCCCAAAAATTCACCATTTGTTGAGGTCAACATACCCCTATTTCTAAAAAATGGGGACCCTTGTGTCAAATTATGCAAATTTGTAAATTATAATTGAAATTCACATGATCAGAGTGTCATTAATATGTTTTCACATTATCCATGTTTGAAGATCATCCACACCTTCACTCGATTGGATTATTTGTTCATGGCTCTAGTTTGACCTTGTCTAAGTTTTCTAACATGTTTTTCTTCATATTTTAGGGTGCAGAGTTTGATGAAACTCTTCTTTGAATGAGCTATGTCCAAATTTTATGGTTTAATCCTAATTTGGCCTTTTACTAGCCTTTAGTCTATAGGGAAGTCAAGTTAAATCCATGTTTAAAACTTCTTAAAACCCTTGTTTAAGAAACCCTAGCATAGGTTCTTTTGGACCAAATTCAAAATTGGTAGGAAAATTTTTATGTGGGACCATTTTTAAATATGTTATAGACTTATATCAATTTTTATACTAATGCTTAGTCATGTTTTTTAACATGACCAAACCTTAGTATAAAGTTATATGTTGGGTATCCTTTATGTCCCAAGCCCCCCTCATTCCCCATTTTATCTTAAGCATGGTCTAAATTTATTACATGCATGGTCCGTTTGTTATAACTCAGACTAAAATCTTATTCCTAAAGTCTCATTCATGTTTATTAACATAAACAAGACCTTAGTCTTAAGATTTTATCCTAAGTTACATATATCTTTGAGTCCTAACTTAAACATTGTGCTTTTTCATAAGATCAATGACCCATGTTTAATCAAGTGAAGTTAATTAGAGGGTGTGAGATGGGCTCGATGAGCCAGGGATCCTAATCTAGAGGACCAATCTCACTAGACCCCATAAATCAAGATCAATGGTATACATTCACTCGAATCACCTCAATCCAATGGAATAAGATCAATATTAATACTAAAAGGGTCCTTTTTACTATAATATAAACTTAACCTAAGTTTTTACCCTAAATTTTTAATAATATTTGTTAACATAGTAAAACCTTAGGCTAAGATCTTATGTTATGACTTTAATTATTTGTAGGTTCCTTCAATATGTCACAAACTTAGCTTCATAGACATTAGACTAAAGTTTATTCATATTTATTAATATGAATTAAAACATTAGTCTAAAGCTTTACATATATTGATGGGCTTACTTAATCCTTTTATAATTAAAGGAACCAATCAGGTTTGATTGATCAGATCATGATCTATGGCCCACATTCACTTGAAAGAGATTAATATTGCAAAGATAAATCAATGATTGAAAATTGAAGCCATGGACAATAGTTTTAACATTGACAACCTTGTAAATATCAATGGTATACATTCTAGTGAATATTTCTAGATAAATAGAGTGTATCAGGTCAAGACCTTGTAAATAAGCTCTGAGTTAACATGAAGTTCCCATGTGGCAAAAGTGCATGAACTGATAGAATTGACAAGGTATAGAGCTAAGAAATATGACAAGATTACCAAGTGGCACAACCTTGGAGCCTAATAAACATTAAAACTAGAGAACTTTTTAAAGATTAATGGTTCACATTGATTTTTACATGCATGATCCAATAGTGTGACATCAATGTATACATTTCAAAGGGAAAAAAATTACCAAATAGATACTAGGTGGCACATGAATAAAAAAATAAACTAGGAAGTGACAAATGGGAAGCATGGCAAAAAAGAGCCTTGATGATGTGGTTAAAATTGATGGTCACGTGCCCATCAAAGACATTCATGAAAATGTCTTATGATAGTCATGAGGACATCAATATTAAGATAGTTACTTGGATCCAAATTCAAATGTAGAGGTTAATTTTTAAACATTGATGAGAAAGTTTGTCATGAAAATGTCATATAGATGCCATGGTGATGCCACATAGACATAAAGTGATAAATTTGAAGATATTGTGGGCTTAGATAGGGAAAAGGTATAAATATAAGGATTTGAATGAAATCAAAGGCATAATACAACTTAATTTCAAATATCCATCACCATCAAAGCTTTAAAAGGACCTGTAGAAGAACCCTAACATCTACAAAAACCCTAATTCAATCCATAATTTCATCACAATTGATTTTGGGAGATCAAATCAACATCTAAGTCAAGTGTACTTGAGTATGAGGATTGAATTATAGATCGACCAGTGAGTAAAGGTCAATAAACTCATAGCTATGGTAGCTAGAAAAAGTGCTATAGAACTCTAGTTGAACTCAGATATAAAGGGGAGAATATTCAAGGACATGAGAATTCGATGTAGTAGCTTTAAACATAGGAGAATAATAATTAGTCTAACCTATTTTATAGACAATTGAGAAGACTACATGCCATAACCAATGAAGATGATAAGAATGTGTTAGTTAAATGAAGAGGTACTATGACCTTGGTTGTCATTCAAATGATGATTCCTTCATCATGCTATGGCAAAACTAAGAGGCACTTCACTACATAGATGTTCTCTCCCCTATTTTCAAAGTTTCAAAGACTGAAAAGGAAATGTTAATCAATGAAAATACTTTCAAAAGTATATCTTATATTTATCCCATTGATTTTAAGAACTACTATAAGTTTCCCAAGCCCCAAGTAGATGTAGCCACAATCAATGAATGGGCCAAGAAGAATGACTTGAGTACTATCCTCACTCCATGGCTATACTTTGTAAATCAAGTCTTCTCTAATCTCAATAATAACATCCCTATTAGCCAATTCCAACCTAGGATTAAAATAATTATGAATCTAATGAACAGGTTGTGTGGAAATCCCACCACCTCTTATGTTAAGAGAATATGAGTTCCATTGGTATATTTTATGGTTAAGAAGGAACTCACCAATCCCATTGGTGAGTTTGTTAGCAAATGTTTGTGTAGGTAGATTTTTGCAATTAGGAAAAGGATAGTTCCTCATGATGTACTACCTATTAGATGCCCTATTTACCACTACTAAGACCCATAACTTTAGACAATGGTCACCTAAGGGGACATATAAAGTATCCCAATTCTACTCAAAGTTGCACATTTTCAAGTATAGGGATCACATTTATTTCATTTACGACTATGTTTATCTATCCTTGACTGAGGCCATAAATAGAAACCCAATGGTAAGATTTATTTATTTGGTCAAAAATTTAATTTAATCCATTTATGGCATATGTTTTTACCTAGAATGCATAATTATTAGGATTGAGCGGACCCAAATCACCCCACTTAAGCTACCATTCCATGTGCCAAACAAGTTAGCTGAGCAAGAGGTAGCATATTAGATATACAATAGTATAGATGGTGTGTGTAAAATCATGAAGAAATGACTATTATGTACCTTACCCATCACCATTGGTAGGACTCTACTTAGTAATGGGACAATATTGAGGTTGCTTCTAGACATAGAGCCTCTTTCAAACTATAACATGATAAACTAAGACAGTGAGATCCCAAAGGAAAGGTAGTGGGGAAGTTGAAAAAAAAATGATAAGTGTGACATATGAACATATTCTTTGTGTCTATGACTCAATATACATAAAGGAATCATCCTTCACTTAGGTCTTAACAAGATTAAAAAATACACATCAACCCAGAGTCCAAATTGATGAGAGATCACAAACGGAATGATGATATATGGCAAATCAGACCAAGGCAATACCATTTTTTAGAGATCAATCCTCTAGACCTCCTCCAACATATCCATAATTAAAAATAGAGATCCTAAAGTCTAGGGCACAAATTGAATAGTGACCTGAAGAAAGGAGACCTTGTGAGGTAGCATCATCTTTAGCATAGTGGCATTATATCCTAGTGAAATAGTAGAACTAGGGTCACCAATTAAATTTATTAACTTAGTGGCATTATATCCTAGTGAAATAGTAGAATATTCACTATAAATTTTATCCAATGATTATCAATCAGATGAAGATGTTTAGGTTGAGGCTCGAGTTGAGGAAGCAAAATAAGATAAGGGGAAATAAGTGACAATGGATTTGGTCCCTGTTACCACACCTACCCCAGAGAGGAAAGCTAAGTTAACATTAGTTCTAGAAAGAAATAAGAAGCCCAAATTGAATTTAACTCATCCTTTAAGTGAGGTCAATATATTTAGTTAAGATAATGTGTTACAAGGCCCAGCCATCCCTGAATGGTTTTTATATGGAAAATTGTAAAAAGTTACTATTCTGCACCATCCTTGGGAAATAATAAAGTATATCAATATAATTGTGCATGATGAGATTAAGACAAGGATTTTGGATTTGAAAAAAGAAGAATAAAAAAGGATGATGTATCTAGGAGATCCAAGTGGCACACAAATAGAAATTTTAGAACCTCCAAAAGTGACTCAATCATTAGTGGGAGTTTAGTTTAATCTAGAGACTATCGGTCTAGAAAGAGTAATTAAAAATAAGGCCATAGTTGGAGGTTAGTAATTCACCCTTAAAAATATAGATCCATTCATAGGTCTAACCCTGTTGAAGGCCAAAAGGTAGGATAAGATAGGATATTTGAAGAAAAGATCCTTGATGTAGCACATGTCTAATCTCAGTAGTTACAAACCATTATCAAAGGCCTCTTACATCAAAATAAAAATATGAAGGAATTTATTGTCTTATCAATCCATGAAGATAGTTTCAAGAAGATTTAGGTGACCATGATTGACCTATTTAATTCTTTAAATTTAGTTAGAACTAGGAAGGAAGCAATGGAAAAGTAAGTCACTAAGGGTACATGCAAATTTAGCCAATGGTAGACTTCAAGCTATCAAGTGAAAGACTTGATCAAGAACCTAGTCCCTAAATTTAGGACTATAAACTTAGCACATTTGAATATGGATATTGACATACTAGTTAACAAGATTGAATCTGTAAGCAATTGGGTGAAATGAATTGAGGCTTGGTCAAGGACTTCAAATAAAAGGAAGGTGAAATGTTACATATCTTGGATAGTTTAATTAAAGAACCCATATCCCTCATCTCATTGAGTCTTATAACTGATGAAGAGTTCAAGCACATGAACTTTTAATTTATGTAGGAGGTGATAAGCCAGGGGAAAGGCCAAACAATAGATGAAAACAAGAGGACCATGGGCTTACTTCTATCATTTGAAGAGAAAAGGTGAGATGCCAGGGGCATCAAGAAAGAAATAGATAAACTTGAGAAGGACCTCACAGACATAGAAGATCATGGAAAGGATCTCTTATTGAAACCTATTGTTAACCTCCAGTTTATCAATGAGTAACATTATAGGATGAAGATTCTTCAACAAAAATAGGTAACTACATCAACATAGGGACTTAAAATTAGTGATAATTTTTTTCTATAAAACTTTGTAATATTTTGAAAATAAAATATTCTTTTTTATAAAGTCATGTGCAACTTGTAAGCACATTTCCTATAGGTTAGTCCACTTGGAAAAGTTTAGTGTATTCTATAACTTTTGTAGAAAGGACAACTATCCTTACACTTGTACACTTGTAATTTGATATGACTAACCGACATACTTCCTTGCATTTTATAAAAAGAGTATTGTCATTTGTAAAGGTGGGGGAGTTTTTTTTATAAAAACTTTTATAAACATTTGAGAAATTAATGCAAGTGATAAATTATATAAATATTATCCATATTTGTTTATCTCATTTATTATTATAGTTGTCTTTCTCACTTGATTTTTCTCATTTCCAAATTTGAATGGTTCTTATGAAATATTTGTGTGCATATTTTAATTAAAGAGTTGTTAACTTATGCCAATGCTAGGTTGAATGAAATTTCTCAAGTTTATTTTATTTCTTTTACTTTTCTTGCATTTTGGCTAATGTTGTTTGTTTGCAGGGTAAATCTTTAAAGTGAGCTTAGTTATTATTTACAATTTTCTCATTCCTTAGATGTTTTCCTAATGTGTAGTAAGATTTGAGATCATGTTATTTCACATTATACATTAGTTAATTGCATGTTTGGATGACATTTGAACTTTGTTATGATTTTTTGGGATGAAGATCAACAACATCTCTTTTATACCTTACCCTTCCTTTTACTCTTTTTTTAACCATATCACTCTTTCTTAATTACCATTGTAAATATTCATCTTAAATTAGTCTTTCAAATATATTTGATCATAATTCATTAATATTAGCTAATATTGATTCATTCTTTGCAAAGGTATAGACCAAGGTGGCTCCCAACCACCAAACTTTATAAATATTGTGAAATAGTCTACTTGCTTTGCCTCAATTCCATCAATAGATAATAGGATTATCACAACCTAAAAATCATGCACTAAATTATTTTAATTCTAAAATGAGAAGTGTTATTTAAAAACTATGAGAATCTATGATACAAATTTAGGTATCAACAGGGTACAATACCAATAACACATAGGGAACAATAATAACATGACAAGACATAAAAAAAGAATGACCAAGTGAGAATATCATAAGGCTGAAATATGATCAATAGGAATTTCCAAAGGTACTAACCAAGAATATTGGGTTACCTATCAAAACTCATAATGGATCCAAGCACTTGACATTGACTTCCAATTCCAATCTAGTCAAATTTTGGACTGATAACAAGGCATTCTGATCAATTTGAGTAATTTATGCACAAAGTGCCTAATCATGTTTAAGAGATAATTAAACCAAATTAGAGCCTAATTAAGAATTCCATGGAAACTTGTTGAATACTTATTTTTTTAAATTAATATTTAATATCTACATCATTAGGTGACATCATTTCTTAGAAAGACATCCCTAGGCCATAAATGCATAAAACATTAAGGTTAATCCTTCCCATGCCTCATCAATGCCTCCCATGCTTCTTAAATGCCCCTCTATCCAAAATATTGATGGGCCTATTTATGGATTTTTAATTACATAATTAGATTAATCCTTATCCACACATCTCAATCTTGAGATGGACAGTTCAGATTGATTCTAGCCATTTTCCAAAATCTATAAATATAGATGCCATGAACATCATTTCTAAGCTATTTTAGTGAAAAGTTATTATGCTCAAATATAATCAAGAACCTTAACTTGTACAAAGTTACAATGTCAAATTGATTCTAAAAATATCTCACATGCCAAAGTTATGATGCCAAAATATTGAAGCCAAAGCCAAGCAAGGTGCAAAGGAGAGATGGAGGTAGTCAAGATTTCATTAATGTAGACTTCATGAGCACAAATCAAGCAAGCCACTACAACAAAGCATTTGGATCATCCAAGGAAGGTGAAGGATTCTTCTTTTTCCTTACTTTTTAGTTGTGATTTTCATTTATTTTTTTGTTATTAAGATCACCCTAGTAACTAGGAATGAAGGTGTTAGTTTAGTGTGCTTTTGATTTTATTTATCCACTAACACAATACCAATTTCCCCTTCATCTTCAAATTCTTAGTCCACAAGTAGTGTTCCCATATAGGTATTTGGATCAGATGCTCACCAAATCATAATCACTAAGCCCTTTTATCATGTTTTTCATTCAAGTCCTTGTAAGCACATAAACCTAGGGTTTTTATAGGAAAATAGAGCCATATGAAAAAGTATTGATCGAATAGATGTAAAATTAGGATAAGAGGTAAAAAAAGAACTAATATACAAAACTAAGAAATCAGTCAAAAATAAGACATTAGAACCAAATGTGAACACTAACACCATAACACTACTGTCCTAGGTATGATATTATTATCCAAGAGGAACTCTGACACTTGGATCTTGTTTATGATACCCTGATCAACTTATGTACTAGTTTTTAGCTTCTATATCATCTATCTCAGTCAGTTTATAGCTAAGTATTCATTTGTGTCATTAATTACTATCTCTCAAAATATAAGATTAGGTCAATTCTCGTACACATATGTGCTTATATTTATTATATATTTTTACCCTAATTTATTGTAATCATACCCCTTAAAAATCTACGGCTTATACTCTATAAACCCTAAAAATTTAATTCAATTATCATATTTTTCATTGGACTACTTTAATTTTATGTACAATTTTGATACTGGATATTTTTCAATATATTGGTTCAGTTGTAGTTATGATAATATGTTAAATTCAATGGTTTTACCATCCTGATCGTATGTGTATGTTACATATTAAGATGATGCTATGTTTTAATTAATTGATTATGATTAATTTTGGATTATTTAAATCATTAAGCATGTTATTATTGATCATTTATTTATATGTAAGAATGTTAGTGATTTATTAGTTGTTTATTAAATAGGTTTTAAAGTTACCCTACCTATTAAAGGTCTTTATGTTGGCATATATTATAATTTAATCTCAAATCTCTTGAACTTTATAAATTTCAAGTTAAGGACTTTATAAATTACTTAACTTATTTCAAGTTAATTATTTTAAGTTTTTATGCTAACTTTTCATATTAAAGTTAACTAAAAAGGTGGTTATAAATTAAATGCTTAACTAATTTATAAAGTAAAGATTTATAAAGAGATTTGAAGGACATTACGAGGAAAAAACATATTCAAGATAATATCTCTTTAATTTCAAATATTTATTCTCTATATGAGAGCATTTATGAGATTGATCATCACTTGTAGATAAACCATACATTATCTCTTCTAACTTTGAAGTAACTAATTCAATAGTATAGGTATATCAAGGTTTCTTGTTGAATTATAACCTATTATCTAATGTTTTAGGGTATTAATTAATATGATGATTATAGATACACAATCACATGTATAGAAATCATTGTAAATTATTGAGATTATGATGAATACATCACATTTTACAACATATTTCTAGAGTTTCTATTATATAGTGATTATTTTTTTGAATATTTGATTGTAATCATTTTCATTGATATAATTTTTTTAATAAATTAATCCTATTTATATATTTTGAGAGTTGACTCCTTCTTTAGTTTCTTTCTTAGCTTTAGTTATTTTATTTTTGTTTGAAATATTTGTTTTTATTATTAGCTTAGTTTATTTATGTTTAATAGTTCTATATCTCTCTTCATTTTTATGAGTTTTCTTTTGGATTTAGTTTCTCAATTTATTAATTTGTTATTTTGATGACCATTTTTGCTTGTATCTATAGCTAATAACTTTATGCTTACTAATAGTAGTGTTTTAACTATTTATTATTTATAACCTTAATTAGATTAAGCTTAGAATTCACTAAAAATTATATTTAGTTGGATGTTTGTTTTAGACTTTATAGGTTTTAGTTTAGATTAATGTTGATCTTGATTACTATTTTTTTATTTTGATTTCATTTCCATTTCTTATATATATTTTTGATTTCTTTCAATATTATTCTTTTAGTTTGTTTTAGTATTGTTATAGTTTCAAGAGAGATTGATTGTAGAGTATCTATACTACTGACTTGAAACTTTATAAAAAATCAAAGTTATTTTTTTCAAGAGAATACCTCTTTAATAGGATCTAGTATTTTGGGTAAGTTAGATCATATTTTTTAATCTAATTTAAAATTTCTATAAATATTGAAGACATTAAATTAATTATTTGAATTGTGAGTTTTGATTCATATTTTTGTTAAATATATATTTTCCTAGAATTATTAAAAACTATTCCACATGCCTCAAGGAAAAAATTATAGTTCAATAGGTTCCCCTAATTAAATGAGTTATATTCCATCTTGACCATTGTGATAGGAGAATAATTTGATCATTGATGTGACACTTTTCACCCTCAACTAATTTAGACACTTAACTATGGATAAAACTTAGAAATAAATTATTTTATTTTATTCATATTAGTTTTTATTTTCCATGGCCCTTATAGGTTGTCCTCTTATTTTCCACCCTAGGTTTGATATTTCTAAAATCCAAGTTGACATAGCCTCTAATACTTTTTTTTATTTTTGTGGTAAAATAAACTTCAAAAAAATTAATGTATTCTTGATGTCATTAATTATGAAGAAGATGAAACATCTAAGATAGATAGTTATGCCCTATTGTGACTCCAAACTTAGATTCAATATTTAAAATGAAATCATCCCATTAAGTGAGAAAGGTAACAAATATTTGTTACTAATCCTCACTGATGCAAAACATCAAGCCAATAGTTGTCATTTTTGGTGTTTTGACAATAACTGGTAAGTTTGTCAATTTTGTAGTGTCTAAGTGTTTTAATGACCATTTAAGGTTAATTTGTGATCTTAGAATCTATTTGAGTCCCTAAGGGTGTGTTAATTAATTTATAGATACTTTCCCTCTAAATAGGGATTTGAAAATTCAAATAATGTATTAGAATCTAAGAGGGACATTTTAATATGTTTTGAAGAGTTAGGAGTGAAAATTTGGTTTTAGGGGTCAATATAAGTTATATGTGTCAAATTTAAAAGGTGGAGACTATGTTTTGTATATCCACCTTCACCCATTTGTTCGGTTGGTGTGTAAGCATGTAGTTATGTAAGGAGGTTATTATAACCAACTAGGAGATCCTACATTAGATATATGAAAAAGAAGTGATTGTATTGATAGGATGGAATATAAAATAAAGGTGTGGTCTCTAAGAATAAGGAGGAAATAAGATAAAGGAAAATACTTCTAATACTCCTCAATAAATACTTCAAGTCTATGAGTGGACTATCATGTAATAAGGACTGATATAATAAATAAATGTGTTTTTAGTGTGTATGTTTACATTCAATAAGTATGGATGACTCAAGATAATAATGCCTTTGAAGGTTCTTAAAATCATTAATTCAATATCTCTTGTGTGAAGTTATAGTTTGTTGCTTGTTTTGATGACAGTCAAGAAATTTCTGAGAGTTACAGCCTTAGAAGGAAGACATGGAATCTTTATCTATAGATTGGTAAGAGGTAACTCATAATTTCATATATTTTGTATTTTTTAATAATAGATATAATCCATAGGTGATGAAACCCCATGTAAATGAAGAAAATCAAAAAAGTGGAACCTTGCACCCAAACAGAGCCTAAGGACTATTGTCATAGTCATGAGGGGATTGGAAACATTTGAACTTGCAGATAAAGTTATTAGTTTGTTAGATAGTGAATAAGGGAAAGTATTTTTTATAACCTTTTTCTTGAATCCCAAACTATGTGAGGAGTCCAATACACTTGTTATAAAGATATAGTAAATCTACTGCTATAGGCAGACTCTACCTTGACTGTTAGTGACCCTATTTCCTTGAGCAAGATTCCCTTAAGTGTAGGTTTTTTACTTCAACCCTCTTGAAAAAGGATGGTAGATTTTTAATGGTTAAGGTATTAAGTAACTATAAAACATTGGGTTGAAGACCAAGATCTAGTTTTGAAGTCTAAATGTTTGTTAAAATGACAATACACCTATTTAAGTAGAGCACCCCCTATTTTGTATGGAAAGGTTAAGAGGATTGATTAAGAATTGAATGTATATGGAAAGATATTAGACTGGGTATTTCATTAATTTTTGATAAATTCAAAATTTACAAAATACATGCTTTGATATAGCTCAATGATTTGTTGTTTTTAATAGCTCTTAATTTGTTCACAACTTGAATGGTGATACTATAGTCCTAGATGAGGACTTAAAACTTGTGGTTTATGAAAGTTAAACTCTCAAAGGGATGTTTAAGAAATCTTTGAACATATTGAGAGTTTTATGTTAAATGTCCTAAACCCTTTGAAATAAGACCTAAATCTAAGAAAACATTAAATAGAGGTCTGCTCTACTCTACCCAGTCTTGATTTGTACACAGTCAACTAAGAAAGCTAATGTTGGATAAAGTAAAGGAAAAAGTAATGGTTCCCACATATTGAAAGAGGTGAAAAGGGTAAAAAAAAATACCCTTTGAAGTAAATATAATCTCTTGAAACATTTTGTATCTCTTTATAATTAATTTTGAATGACCACAAGACTATGCAAGCCTATACAAACCCTAGATTAGGGTTTTGAAGATAATAAGAGATTTAACAATGGAAAAAAGGTAAAAAATTGTATTTTTCCTCTCCTAAACATGATTAAAATGATGAAGGAGGTTTGGGATTTATGTCATACATATTTTTATGGATTTGGAGTTATGTCAAGAGAATAAGGCTAATAAGGCCTAGAAGAGTGGGTTTTTTCAAAGGAAAAGGTAAGTAATTGAAGAGTAAAGGATTGAGATTTTATGTACACATAAAAATGGATAAATGAAGCCTTAATATGGGGTTATATCTATAAAATATGGCATATATTATTTGAATAAAGATAAAATGATAAAATAGGGCTACTCACCCATACAAACCTTGTCAAGAAATTGAGAAGCTTATCAAAGGAATAGGAAAGAGAAGGGTAGTTAGAGAGAGCTAGGTGTTAAATATATACAAGACTTATCCCTAATGCCTTTGCATCATTTTGGAATAAGAGTGAGGCATTGTATGCTGGGTAAAAATTATGTTTTGAATTCTTTCCATTTTATTGATTTGAGATAAAGATAACATGCTATTAGATGTGCATAAGAGAAGATAGACTACGCTTATGTCAAAGGAATTCAAAGAGACTATGCATTCTCTAGTTTTATATTCTAACATTTCTTTTGAGTTTTTATTTATAGGTATGAAGAAGTTGGTGAAAGCCAATCATGAGGCCTCCAAGATGATGAAGCATGGGTCAACAATAGTACCCATCAATTGGATAGAAGATGATAAAGAAAAGAAAATTCATGAAGAAGAGAAAGATTTGAAAATTTAGATCATTCCAAAATATGAAGAGAAATAGGAGTTCTATGATGCATTTCCATGCATAGCAATTGAAACCAAGGATATGGTGCACCAAGAAGATAAGAAGGTTACCCAAGAAGATAAGGAGGTCATTAAAGAAGACATGAATGAGGAGACAAGCTTTCAGAAGTTTCCCATAGAGGTAAATGAATGTTTATATATTTATTTTTATTGCATAAATTAAAAATAAAAGGATGATATGTAGGTTGAGGAAAATAAATATAGATTTCAGCCTTCAAAATGAGAACATGGGAATGGATATGTGTGGCCTAAATGGCTAAAATAAGTAGGTGATAATAACAAAAAAGATAACTTCAAGCAAGATGTCAAAGAAATAAAAATCATGAATGGAAAGAAAGCACAAGTGTGGAGACAAAGGATCAATGTCAAAGTACATCAAGATGGCATAGTAGATAACCAATGCAAGAATCATGAAAGAGATGAAATGATGAAAAAGTGGCAGCCCAAGAAGATACAAGGTAACAAGTGGGTTGTGAAATCATGATAAAATCATAAAAGAAGCAAGATTTAAGTGAAATTCAAGAAATAATTAATATTGAAGAAGATGACAAGCCTCCAAAGCAAACAAACAAGATGGTGCATGCAAACCAAGAAAGACAAAGAAATGAAGGTAAAGCCATGTGAACAAGGAAATGAATATATATAAAAAATAAGTATTTTCAAGATGTGTTTTCAAGTGAGGTATATGATGGTATATTTGACTTAGACTCCAATAATGAAGATTTATTGTACATATAAACCATAACATTGATGAATGAATGTATAGTTTGGCAAGATAAGGGAGAATCACCTCATCGAATGATTGAGAATCATGAGTTACATAAAAAGGATGATAATATGACTCTAAAAAATGGGATATTCCAAAGATAAGGCAAACAAGAAGATTCCCAAGACAAAAAAGAATAATGTACACCAAGGTTTGATGAGGATTTGGAAGAAGTGGATGCACTAAAGTTGCAAGAGGAGTTGAGAATGTTTGATAACATGTTAAATCAGTCCATGAGGCTGAAAGAGGATGATTTAAAATATGCAAATACCAAGGAGTAACTCCAAAAAACACCAAAATAGGAGCAACAAAGATAAGTACAAGAAGATGCACAAATTGGCAAGCATGAAAGTAAGAAAATGAGGCATGAAGAAGCAAACAAGGTGAGTTGTATAATGGGTCAAGATAATTCTGAGTTTTTACTTGATAAACATGGATATAGGATACCAATTATTGGTTAAGTCATGATGCACTATGAAGGGGATGAGTGGAATAATAAATTACTCTTGCACAGTGAGCAAGATGATGGGCAAAGGCACCAAAAAGAGAAGAAAAGTGAAGTAGAGGAAACAATATAAGGTCAAATGGGAGAAATAATAAAGGTTGAAATGAATGAGAGGCAAATATATACTCATGACAAAGATGAAATCATGAACAAAAAGCTAGATACTCTAGACAAACAAGCCACAAGTGAGATTGAGGAGAAAAAAAGCCATGAAGCAAGTGTGAGGAAGAGAAATTCATACAATATGGTTATAGTTGAGTGTGAAGAGGATAAAAATTATTTTAAAAAGTTTAAATATGCAGAAAATAAAAAAATATAGTAGTGGGAGTACCTCATAGAGTTAGAGGATGTGTGGACACAAAGATTAGACATAGTTACAAGGAAAAAATGCAAGAATTTGGAAAAGAGAAGGGAACAAGAAAGAATAACCACTATTCAAGCACATATAAAATACCATTAAAGGATAAATTGGAACTCAATAAATAAATATGCAGGCTTGAATTTTCTCCCTCCTAGGGAGTATGATGCAGGAACATCAAGCTAACAGTTGTCATTTTTGGTATTTTGACAATAACTGGTCAAGTTTGTCAATTTTGGAGTGTCCAAGTGTTTGAAGGAAATTTTATGGTAAATTTATGTTCTTATAATATATTTGAGTCCCTAAGTGTGCATTAAGTGATTTCTAGATACTTTTCCTCCAAAATAGGGATTTAAAAATTCAAATAATGTATTAGATTCTAAGAAGGATCTTTTAATGTGTTTTGAAGATTTAGGAGTTCAAAGTTGGTTTTAGGGATCAATATAAGTTATATGTGTCAAATTACTAAGGTGGATACTATGTTTTATATATCCACCTTCACCCATGCATTGGGTTGGTGTGTAAGCAAGTAGTTATGTAAGGAGGTTATTGTAACCAACTAGGATATCCTGCATTGGATATATGAAAAAGAAGTCATTATATTGATAAGATGGAGTAGAAGATAAATGTGTGGTCTAAAATAATAAGGAAGAAAGAAGAGAAAGGAAAATACTTCCAATACTCCTCAAGAAATACTTCAAGTCCATGAGTGGACTATCATGTAATAAGGACTGATATAATAAATAAATAGATGTGTTTTTGGTGTGTATGTTTCCATTCAATAAGTATGGTTTAATAAATATAATAATGCCTTGGAAGGTTCTTAAAATCATGAATTCAATAGCTCTTATGTGAAGTTTCAGGTTGTTACTTGATTTGATGACAGTTAAAAAATGACTGAGAGTCACAACTTTAGAAGGAAAACATGAAATATTTATCTATAGATTGGTAAGAGGTAACTTATAATTCCATATATTTTGTATTTGTTGATAATAGATATAATATAGAGGTGATGAAACCCCATGTAAATGGATAAACTTATAAAAGTGGAACCCTACACCCAAATAGAGCCTAATAACTATTGTCATAGTCATGAGGGGATTGGAAACATTTGAACTTGTAGATAAAGTTATCGGTTTGTTAGACAATGAATAAGGGAAGGTATTTGTTATAACCTTGTTGTTAAATCCCAAACCAAGTGAGGACTCTAATACACTTATTATAAACATATAGTAAATCTAATGCTACAAGTAGACTCTACCTTAAATATTAGTGACCCTATTTTCTTGAGCAAGATTTCCTTAAGTGTGGGTTTTTTACTTCAACCATCTTAAAAAAGGATGGTATATTGAATGGTTAAGGTATTAAGTAGCTCTAAAATATCATTTTGAAGATTAATATCTATTTGTGAATTCTAAATGTTTTTTAAAATTACAATGTACATATTTAAGTAGAGAACCCCCTATTTTGTATGGAAAGGTTAAGAGGATTGAGTAAGAATTGAAGGTATATGTAAAAATATTGGATTGGGTAGTACATTGAATTTTGTATATTTTCACAATCACAAAAATATAGGCTTTTATATAGCTCAATGATTTGTTATTTTTAATATCTCTCAAGTTATTCACAGCTTGAGTGGTGATACTATAGTTCTAGATGAAGACTTAAAACCCATGGTTTATGAAAGTTGATCTCTCAAAGGGAAGTTTAAGAAATATTTTAAAATATGGAGTTTTATTTTGGTATCATAGACCTACTAAAGTTCATAAACACTTTTAAAGAAGACCTAAATCTAAGTAAACAGTAAATAGAGGTCTGCTCTGCTATACCCAATCTTTATTTGTGCATAATCAATTTTGAAAGTTGATGTTGGATAGGGTAAAGGAAAAATTAATGGTTAAAAAATATTTAAATAGGTAAAAAAGGTCAAAATATACCCTTTAAAGGAAATCTAAGCTCTTGAAACATTGTGTAGCTCTTTATACTAAATTTTTAATGGCCACGGGACTATGTAGGCCTATACAAACCCTAGATTAGGGTTTTGAAGATTCTAAGAGTTATAACCATGGAAAAAGGTAAAAAATTGTATTTTTCCTCTCCTAAACATGATGAAATTTATTAAGGATGTTTTGGATTCGTGGTATACATATTTGTATGGATTTGGAGCTGTGTGAAGATAATAGGGATAATAAGGCCTATAAGAGTGGGGTTTTTCAAAGGAAAAGATAAGTAAGTGAAGAGAAAAGGATTGAGAATTTACGCATAGATAAAAATGGATAAATTAATATTTAATATGAGGTTATATCTAGAAAATAAGGCTTAGATTATTTGAATAAAGATAAAAGGCTAAAATAGGGCTACTAACCCATACAAGGCTTGTCTAGAAATTGAGAAGCTTGTGAAAGGAATAGGAAAGAGAAGGGAAGTGAGAGAGAGCCAAGTTTTGAAGCTATAGATGACTTCTCCCTAATTCCTCTACATCACCCAACCTATAATTAGGGATCTCTCTAAAAAATTCCCCTTTGATGATTTTATCGATCTTGCTAAACCTAATAATCTTATAAAATCAATTAAATCCTCCAATGATAGATCAAGATAGAGATAAACTTAGGAAAATCATAATTGGTATATAAAATGATAGAGACCAAGAATAAATAAATGATAAAAAAGTGACTTTGATGTTGAAAATTAAAAAAAAAAAGCAAATCTTTGGATCATGGTAATCAAATTAATACTAACAATTATCATAGAATTTTACACTCCCTTAAAGGACTTATTGTTCCAAAAAAATTAGGAAACCCCAATCAGTCTTGGGGAGATCACTTAGACAACTTTAAATTTATTTGAGCAATCCTTTGAATAAGAAATGAAAAGGTTTCTCTTAGGTTATTTTATCAAATTTTAGAAGGTAAAGCACACCAAGATTAAATAAGTCTTCTCACTAAGGCTATTAATACATGGAAAGATATAGAACACTGGTTATAACTCTATTTTGGTAAACCTAAAGATAAAGAGATAGTGAATAAGCTTTTAAATATTTTCATTGACCCATGTGACATTATTTATCATTTGACTAACATATTTACTAAGTTACATCAGAAAATACCACATAATGTGATACCATATAAAAAGTAATCAAGATTGTATTTTTGTATTGCATTACCCTTAAAATATAAAAAGGCCTTAAAATATAATGATATTATAGAATATCAAGCTATAATTATATTGTGTATTGAATATGAAAAGAAGATTAAATATATTGGTTTTAAAGAACTATCTTCTGCCATACATAATCTTGGCAATAAATTGGTCACCATCAAGCAAAAAATTAATGAAAGACCATCATCATCATATAAAAATCCTAATCTTAAAAAAGTAACAGTGAAAAAAAGGTTCATTTTTATCATGTTTGTAAGATAAACTGTGAACCTAATGCTTGTATTGATATTCAAAAGTTTATACGTTTTATCAAAGGGAAAAACAATATTGGTATTGATATGACTAATGATATAAATATTTGTAGTTATGAAGAGTCTTTGATAAAAATAAAAACCACTAATGCTTACATTGTTAAAACAAGAAAAAAAAGATTATAATTTTATCCTGAACTATGATTCAAACTTAGAAAGGATAATAATAATCGATCATCTATTTCCAAACCTTCCTCATAAGATAAAGGTAATGTTATTACACATAATATTACTGTACATAATTATGCTACAAAATTCCTAGGAAGCTAATCCTTTACCTATGGGATTTAAAAATGCTAAATATAAAATTAATTAAAAGCGCAATAACTATAATCATATTTGTCACCCCAATGATGGAACTTGTAACATTATTGATGATTTGAAAACAATAAAACTAGGTTTTTCTTTGTTTCAATTTACTAGTTTACGTAGCTAACTTGAAAATATTAATGATGCTATCAGAAATAAAAATAATAATAATAATGTAGTAGGCTTGTATGAAGAAACCAATAATAATGAATTGTACTTAGTTTTTTCTCAATATAATGATCCTCTTAATTACATTCATCCTTTCTATGTATGTGTATTTTCTATTTTTAAAAATTAATCCATAATTATATTCTTGATGTAATGGCTTATAAGAACCTTATGCCTAAGTTTGTCACTAATAAAATAGGTATTTATTATAAGATCATTGGTGGAGTATATTACTTTTCTACTCTTTAGCTTACTTAGGTGTTATTTACATTGGAGATATTTATCCCATATTCATGAGGATGATGGTTTTATGACTTACCTCCACCTATATTAGGGAAGTTAGTCCCACATGCATGGGATGGTTAGGATTCTTCTATCTTATACCTATTGGTACATCTCTATTGTAAGCTATTGGATATAAAATGGAATATGATTGATTTATTCTTGGTGTGCAATGTATTAGCTTCATAGCTGTGCTAATAGATCCATGGAGAGATATTGGTTGAAGAGTCTTATTAAATCTATCATGGTTTAGAGCAGTTTCCAACTACCATTTTTTACATTGTTTATCTAATCCTTAGATAAGTTGTTTGGTTACTTTTCAGATCTAAGTTTTTTTATTCATATTCAAAACACATCTATTCTAGAGAGTCTATAGTTTTGAGTATGCTTTGATATCTTATGTTTAGATGTAATCAAACATAATGATTTACATTTGAGTTGATTATATTTTTTGTGCTAGCCATACATTTTTTTTGAGAAATTATATTTTTTTCATAAAATTGTGACTATATTGTAGATCATTTTTCTCTTCACATGGGTGTCTGATTTAGAAAATTCTTTAATTGCTAGAATGATGACTTTGAGAGGTTTTTAGAAAGTGGTCATGATAAAGATTTTGATTAATATTCAAGGAAATATGATTATTTTATGTTGACCCTGTGATTCTATTTTTTTTTTGTAAATTTTTATGCATGATTAAGGAAAAGAATCAGATATTGTATTTAAAGTGAAAAATTAGCGTGGAAAATTGATATATGTGGAAGATTGTTTTTCACTTTTCTATAAATTTAATTTAAATCCATTTTTTTATAGATATGGTAGAAATAATTTAATTTTCTCCAAACATTCAATATTTTTTAGAGAAATGTTTTATTTATGACCCATTTATGATGGGATATCCATGTAAAAACTATATCTTTTGATCAATAATTTGAAATAGAGTGCTATGTTTTTCAAAAGTATATGTTTTTATGCTCGACCTATTGGTGTCATTTATTTTGTAAAAAGGCACTAAAATATTAATAGCCAAATTTGAGGAGGGACTATACAATAATCATGGGAGGGTTCTTATAGTGGGGAAAATAATTGTAAAGAGAATTTTTATTATTTGCTTGATCCTTTCCATTCAAATCTATTTTTAAAGACTGATAGGTGAGGTCTAGTTTGGTTGGTGGCCAAACCCCCTCACAAGCAAACAAATTCATCTTCTCATTCTTTAATTTTACTCTCTCATGGTAATTTTCAATTCATTTTTAGTTGTGATTGACGTCCTATTTTCATGAGCTTTGGCCCACATTACTATTTCTTGGCCCATATTGTACTAATTATGCCATTATTATACTTTGCATTATCTTGGATGCATATTTGGTTGATCCTGACATCCTTTGCATGTGCTTTGTAGATATTTATTTTTTGGGAGTTGATTATTTTAAGTGTGTTTTTGCATACATGATGGATTTTTTCTCTATTTGTCACACTCTTCCATCAACCCATGACATGTTTTATTCTAGTTTATGCATTGGTATGTTGACACACTTGTATTTTGTGTCATGGATCCATTGAGTCCCCTTTATTAGCACCTTTCCTTCTTTTATGGAGACACTCTTACACTCCCTTATTTTTGGAGAAACTCTCATAATATGTAATGGGTTTTTCGATAGGTCGATAGTCTCCTTATTAGGAGATATTCCTGTTAAGTCCAATATCTTCTTGATTTTCATTTGGTTTTTATTGGAATATATTATACTCACATTGATTTATAAAGTGCCATGGGGATTTTTATTGATTTAGCCTTATCCGCCTTCATTAATTTATGTGCTTTATTCTAGGCACCTTTTCACTTATTCAGTTACTTGTCTCTTCCATCATTGCCATACCCATCCTCTTTGAGAGACCATTTTTTTCTCCACTCCACTAGTTTAACATTATGGGGGGTGGGAATGCATATTTTTACTAGCATCACTCCACCCAGTTAGTAACATGGGGGGTGTGGTGTAGATTCTTCTTCTTAGGTGTTGTGTGTTCTTTGCATATGCAATACTCTTTTATAATTTTGACACTATTGACAGTATTCTTGACTAAGGATATTTTAGTGAAACCCAATGTCATTTATTTTTGTGATCAAGTAGTAGATTCAGACCACTTGTTTAGATTGAGTTCTTTTGTGACTTATGAGTAATGGGAGTATGGACTACTTTATCATCATCTTTAGGGGGATTTGTATGTCTTTTCCTGTTTTATCTCCTTTGAGGGGATTTTTTCCTATGGTTCTTCTCTTTTTCTCTACTTTATGAAAGTTATATGTATATTTTATACTTTTTTTTATTGTTTTTTATATTCCTCCTTTATACATGGGTATCTTATTCAGGCACTTTTTTTATAAAACACATATGAGGATATTTTACTTGATGTCATGGCCTTCTTAGTGATTATTATAGTGAAACCACTGTAGTATCTCCCCCAGTGACACTAGTGTGGTATCCCCACTAGTATTTGTGTTGACTTATCACCATTGGAGGGTGTTTAAGAAATAATTCCTCAATTTCATTATTCTACCCAATATTCTGGAGTGCAGTTTTCATATTCAATTATCCTTGTATTCAACACCATTCCTACTTTGACTTGGTGGTCATAGTGACTCAACATCCATGTACTTTGATAAGATTTATTGGCATCAATAGGAACACATGGATTCATATTACATTCTTTATTATACCCACCTAATCTATGTTTAAGCGGGGTGTTGGTGTAGGATATTTCTTTCCTAATCTTTACCTTACTTGGGTTTTATTTTCTATAGAAATATTTATCCCACATTCATGAGGATGATGGGTTTATGCCTTTCTTCCACTTATATTGGGGAAGTTAGTCCCACATGCATGGGATGGTTAGGATTCTCCTATATTCTACCTATTTATGTATCTCTATTGTAAACTATTTGGTATAGAATGAAATATAGTTTATTTATTCTTGGTGTGTAATGCATCAACTTTATGGCAGTGATAATGGATTCGTGGAGAGATATTGGTTGAAGATTCTTCTTAAATATACCATGAAATATTCCTATTTTTCACCCCATTGTTGGATATTTTAACATTATTGATGATTTGAAAACAATGAAACCAAGTTTTTCTTTGCTTCATGTTACTAGTTTACCTAAACAACTTGAAAATAATAATATAGTAGGCTTGCATGAAGAAAAAAAATACTATGAATTGAATTTATTTTTTTCTCAATACAATGATCCTCCTAATTATATTCTTCCTTTCTATGTATGTGTATTTTTTTTATAAATTAATCCATAATTATATTCTTGATATAGTGGCTTATAAGAGTATTATGCCTAAATTTTTCAGTGATAAAATAGGTATATATTATAAGACATATGAAAATAAACCTATTGGTTTTAATTTTCACCAAATTAATTGTTTTTGTACATTTTGTGATATTTTTATTAATATAGTTCATGACAAAATAATTAGGTACATTTATAATGTGCAATTTTAGATATCCTTGTTAACTAAGTTGTACTGTTAGGCATAAATTTATGTAAAAAAATAGTGATTTTGTATCTAAGGATACTACCTGGGTTTATTTTAGTAATGATATCAATGATATCACATCTATGCATAGAGAAGAATGGAATATTAGTCTCATTAAGTCCATACCAAATAATTTTACTTATGTTGGATAAAAAAATGGTACTTATGAATTGTTAACTTTGGATGAGTTTGATCATTAGTAAATAAGAAGGATATCTCAAGATACCATCTGGTCTTTATAATTTTATGGAACTTATTGGAAACATGGAACTCATGGTATAATTTTATTATTATATTCTATAGTTAAGGTTTTTATATGTGCTTCTAAATTATATTTTGAAAATACCAATAACATGATTTAATTTGAAGCTCTAAGTTTATATTTTGAAAATGAAATTAAATTGAAAATTAAGAATTCATAAATCTTTATAGATTTTGAATTAATTTTAAGAAAAGTTAGAATAATATCTAAAACTATTGAGACTCATCATAAAAGTTAAACCCACAAACTTTATTCATTAATTCAAAGCCTTGAATTATTTAACATATCACAAATTATTAGAGAATTCAATTCTCATGATGATAAATTAGTTGCTTTTATTTTAATCATAATTTAGGAAATAATGAAGCTTATTTAGATTATTCCTTTTCAGATCTAAACCCCCTAATATTAATGGCAATTGGTAATTGTTTACTCTGACAAACATATTGATATTTTTTTCAAGGTAATTATTTTGAACATGATGATTATGTGCTTAATTGTGGTGACTATTTTCAGTTAAACATTAATAAGCTTCCTATTGGTTTAGAAAATTTAGAATCAGTGTTTACACTACATTATCAACCATAAATATCTCAAACTTAGGATCCATATAAGATAATTATAGGCGATAATATTCATATTAATGGTTATACTAAAGAGGATCCTAAATTTGGTTTATTTGGGATTTATTGTACTACTAAGGAAAAGGTGCAATTTATTAAGTTATTTAAATAAATTGTTGATACTTTTTATTGGTCCTACAAAGACTTAAATGGTTTTTATACCATAATTATAAGATATGATACACCCATTAAGCTTGGTATAAATCCTTTTATACATAAATCATTAAGAATCAACCCCTTATTGGAAAACACCATCAATAAGGAGAAAGATAAAATGTTAGAAAATGGTGTCATTTTTCCTATAAGATATTAAAATTAGCTAGCTAATTTGGTTATTTTTATGAATAAAAATATTGATATATATATATATATATATATATATATATATATATATATATATATATATATATATATATATATATTTGTGTATATTTTAGAGTTTTAAACCGTGTTAGTGTTAAAGACAACATTCCTTTACCGAGTAGAGATCAAACTTCCAAGTAAGTTGTTTTTGAAATGATGTCTTTTATTGACAAAACTTTAAGTTACAATAATATTTTTGTAAATGTGGAAGAGAGACATAAGAATACATTTTCCACACATAGAGGCACATTTAATTTTAACAGAATGCCTTTCATTTTAATGAATGTAAGTGCCACTTTCTAAAGAGATGCATGTAGATTTTGATATCATTCAATTATACCTATATAATCTTACCATTAATTCAATGAAGATCTTGATCGTTTATACAATATATTAATTAGATTATAAAATATGGTGTGTGTGTGTGTGTGTGTGTGTGTGTGTGTGTGTGTGTGTGTGTGTGTGTGTGTGTGTGTGTGTGTGTGTGTGTGTGTGTGTGTGTGTGTGTGTGTGTGTGTGTGTGTGTGTGTGTGTGTGTGTGTGTACATACATACATATATTGTATATACATATAGACACATACACATAAAAACACACATA
>JARHVA010007290.1:0-400000 GCA_037957365.1 Torreya grandis | reverse complement strand
TAAAATTATGGCATATAATTGTAATTATTTATTATTAAATGTTTAAATATTATGTTAATATTTTTGAGTAATCTTTTATAAATAAATAATTATTGAAAATATTATTGTCATAAACATTAATTATTTTTAGAATTAATGCTCTAAGTTAGTGTAATGATTATCATCCATCCCATTTTTTTATAATTTCATATTATTCATGACATGGTATTTGACCAATCCATCCCTTTTCTAAAAACATTTGAAGAGATTTGTGCTTAACTTATTATGAAAAAATAGCTTCTACTGTATTCTTAATTTGTGAAACTCACATTTGAGTTAAAACATGTCACTAGTGTTATGACAAATTTTAATACCCCTATATTTGAAATTGATTTTTTTTTTAATTTCTCTTATAAGATGGATTTAGCCATAAAATCTAGAATTGCATGTTTAACAATCATTTCTTGTGTACATGTGATTAGATGTGATGTATCACTGCATTAATTGATATTAAACATTTCAAATATCATTTAAGTGAACTAAATAATAAATATAATTTTTTGTCAATTTGTGATGAATGATTGTATTCTCTACAATAACAAGGTTTAAATTGATGTTTTGATAAAGTTTAAAGAATTTTTAAGTATCTCTAGAATGGTAAACTATAGAAATCTACAAGTCGGTGGCATTTGGTTTATGTTCATCTAGATTTAGTTACAATTATTATGAATACTCTTTTATATTTTCATAATATAAAATTAAAACTAAGCATGAGTCTAGTATAAACCATAATTCACCAATTACCATGTTACAAATAGTGTGCATGTGTACTATATTTATTTCCACACTCCATTTGTAATGGTTAAAACATTATATTACATAATCATATTTGGCTACATTTTGAAACTCAAGGGTTGATATTTGTGTAATAGTCTTGCTAGCATGTCTTAAATGATATGATTGCATTGTTTAATTCAAGTTATGCATTGTATGACTAAAGTTTGTATTGGTAAATAAGTCCATGGTATACACTTTGGGTAATGCTTAAGAGGGAATTATTATATATTTCATGTTCAAATATATTATCGTCACCATAATATTAAGTTGGTGGATGAATTAATGTTTTGGTTAGTTATTCATTTTAAGAATCAAATTAGTTTGAAAACCCCTTTGAATTATAAAAAATACATTGTGGAGATCATAAATGATATGAAATATTTATGGCATTTGAATAATTTACTCCTTGCATTGGTTTGGTTTTGTAGAAAGCTGAGCGAGGATATAGTGGAGATGTTTGAAAGAATTTGATAGTTGTCTTGATAGTGCATAAAATTGTCAATAAATAAATTGTTTATAAAATTATTTAAGAGGAATCACTAAATCCACCAATATATAAGATTGTATACACCCTAATTTGGTCAAGAAACAACACATATCTTGTATTTTCATAGTCCTTTCATAGGAGACTTGGACTAGAGGATATGAAACTTGTTCACATTTAGCCATGTCTTTCATTTTACTCATCTTGGTCTTGTTTCATGCTTTATTCACATTTTTACCTATTCCTAGTCATCTTGAGCCTTTCAAACATTCATTTCACCTTAGCCAAGTTAGGTTTTCTATGCTCTTTTCATCCCCCAAGTCCCTAGCATATAAGATAGGAGTGTTGGAATTGGACTACAACATCGGTGCCACTAGTTTTCACTTTTGGCATTCCTATATAAGGTCATTTTGAGATCTAATGGTTAGTTTCCTTAATTTAATAAGTCTCAACCCTTTTCTTAGCTTCATCTTTGAGTTTCCTAATGTTGACCAAATGTGAATAAAGCTCCCAAATTCAAAACAAAGAGTCTTCTATATAAAGGACTTCACAAGGCATTTTATATCTAACACTTACTACTTTGGCACATTAAATAATTAAAAAGTAGTTAATAGTATATCTCAACATTCTGCATCACACATAGACTTGCATGCTTGATCAAGGAAGCGCCTAGGCAAAATTTCATTCTTGCATCTACCATGCATATTGATTATGCATGTTCCCTAAGGGAGAAATACATTTGATATGAGACCCTAGCTTGAGGGTTAATATAGGTAGTGATCAATATAACAAGGTTTATATATCATGTGATCATACTTCCCCTAACCTAGTTTTTCCTCATACTTTTGATGCATTTATTGTTTGCATGTGTGTAGATAGATACAGGGTTTTGAGATTGAAATGGATCTATAGTGAGCTTGATTGAATTTGAGCCTTTGAAACTTCATAGGCAAGGTCACATAGACATAGTGAGCAAAACTCAGAAAGCTTTGGTCTCCTAGACAATAGTGGTAGAAGTGGACTACAGTGCTAGTGCCACTAATGTACTATTTTAGTGGCTCTTATCAAATCATAACATAAAGACTAGATCCTGATTTGCAATAGTGTTCCAATCTTGCACCACAATTTATAGCTCCTAAATCATTTGTTTTAGTCCATTTTTCTAGATAATTTTATTTCTCTCTCTAAGCAATTAATTTGATTAAATTATCCAAAAATTATATTTTACTATATTTGATTGGATTTTTATTCTTATTCTAGACCCTTTATTATTTAGGAACTAAAACTAGTTTCACAAAAATAATAAAATATTTGGTGATCCTAACTTCAAACAAATCTAAAACCCTAGGTACCCTTAGGGTTTTTCCTTCAAATTTTATGCACAAATATAATTTGAAATTTTTGATTTTTGTATAAATTTATATGCATTTATTCTATTCAATGTTATTTTAAGAATTCAAATTATCATCATAATTTTCAAAAATTCTAAAACCCTAACCAAAAACCCTAGATTTTCAAACTACGTCCTCAAAGCCTAAGCCTACCTTACAATTTTTAGAAAAATATTTTGAATTTTTGTAAATTGTTTAGAGTGTCTAAAATATTTTCAAAATCTCAATATTAATAGTTATTTGGTACTTTTTTTTTTTTTTTTTTTTTTTTTTGTATAATTTTTTGTGCATTTATCCGATTCAAAATTATTTTTAGAATTTAAATTATTACCATAATTTTCAAAAATTCTAAAAACCTAACCTAAAACCCTAGATTTCCAAACTAAGTCCTAAAACCCTAAGCATTCATTGCACTTTTTTAAAAAGTATTTTGGATTTTTTGTAAATTATTTAGATTGTCAAAAATAATTTCAAAATCTCTATGTTAGTAGTTATTTTTGCATTTATTTTTTTAATATTACTTTTACATATTCTCTTTCATGAAAGAAATACAATGGCCACTAAGGCACTTCTCCCCTCTCATCCCATAGATCAATTTCTAAATTTTTCTCATAATTATGACAATGAATGGACAAATTTGGAAAATGATTCCATTTACAATGAACATAACTACTATTGTTGTAATGAGGAATATGATAATACATGTGAAAGTGATAGTGAAGAAAAATTAGATGCATCTTCTTCTCTCAAACCCATCTCTTTTATTGTTTCTTCTAAAGAAAATAATTTTGAAAAAATGGGAAAGGTACTTTTCACCTCATTATCCTATGCATAATGCACAAAATGAACAAATTAGTCATGCACTTCCAAGTGAACCTCTTATTAGTGATAATTTTCTTCCATTTGAACCTAATATTTATCTCTCTTTTGTTACTTTTATGTTCAAAATACAACAATATAAACACAATAAAATAAAATTACTAATGCGTAGTTCAAATGATGCATCTCATGCTCTCAACTATACTTTATCAAAAGAATGTCTAAATGAAAACTCTTCTTCTTTTAATTATCATATTACAAATGAAAATAATGTATACACTCCATTCATGAATAACATAGATGCACATAATATTTCAATTTGACATGATAATTTATTACATATTATAAAGGAATTAAATTATTCTCTTAAACCTCTCCCTGGGAATGATGGAAGTGATAATGAGTATTATAGTGAACATGCAAATGAATATGAAAATTAGAGTGATTATGAAAAATATTGTAATTCTAATAATACATAGAACAATGATGATTATTATTCACATAGTAAAGAATAAAATGCATCTCATGCCTCTAACTCTTATCTCATTTCTCCTCTCAAACATAATGCACTACCAAATGTTGTTTCTACTTCTATGAATGATTCTATTTAAAATAATGCACATGTTAATACCAATATCACATCTTCTACTCAATTAGAATGTGATTCACTAAAACATAAAGATACCAATGAAACTCCCAAGATACCCTTCACTATAGTAGAACCCATTTCTCACTCTTCACCTAAAGAGAATGGTAGCCCACATCCCTCTAGTAAGGTCCAAGTTACCATTACTCCCAAGGTTTTAGTGAGCACACCCCCTCTTTATGATCCAATTTCTAAATGTAACATTCCCATGGCTAAAATTAATAATCAAATTCAATGATTAAATGAACCACTTCAAGTTATTAGTGTACCATCCTAGGAGATTATCTCTTTGATGCATGCAGTTGGTGAATTACAACATCAAGTACATTTCCTTACCTTAGAAAACAAGGCTTATAAGTCTTGGATAGATTCCAATGATCTACATGGTAATCCCCTTCTGAAGACATTCATAAAAGCTTCATTACCTAAGTATTTATATATGCCATCATTGCCTCACTTTGATAGAACTGGAGATCCATTCATATACCTTCAAGCCTTTCAAAAGGCTTTACCATCTCATGTGAGCCCTTTAATTCTAATGAAGTTATTCTAGCATACATTAGTGGGGGAAGCACAAAATTGGTTCTTTCATCTACTCCCCATTGTTTCCTTGCACATATATGATGACTTAGAGGAGGAATTTCTTAGATATTACATAGAAAACATGGGTCCTCATCTTATGTATGATAAAATTGTCACATTACATTAGAATACTTTAGAGCTAGTTAGTGATTATATCTAATAATTTAAGACTCACATGCTAAGATTGATATACAAACCAATAGATTTAGATATTCAACATATATTTATTAACGGGCTTTTCCAACCTCTCTTTGAGCACCTACTATATCAAATAGAGTCTTCTTTTAGGAACTTATGTTATATAGTTCTAGCTTTAAAAAATAAATTGGGATTAATTGAGGCAAACTCAGTTGATCAAATCACTCTAGATTTTATAGCAGTACCTATAGCTCCTAACATCCATCATCCACCATGTCCTAAATAAGATAGGAGACCACAACTAGAAAAGAAACCAATTGAGAATAGAAAAATAGTTTCTAAAGTACAACCCATAGTATGTAATATAGAAAATAACAAAAAGGTACCACTATAGTTTGATTTAGATCAGGATAGCCCATGTATCATATTAGCATTAATATTAGATAGGAGGTTAATCACATTACCTTATACTCATCGATGAGATCCACATCTCCTAAAAAATAGCCACATCAACCCTTTCATAACTATCATCGCATCTATGGACACAAAGATAATGATTGTTATGGACTCAAAGATTTCATTAATAGATGTGTTGATAATGGCATCATAGCATTTACATAGGGGGAACAAAGATATCCTCCATCATGGAACCTTAGACCTCATTATTCCATGACTAAGTCATCCCAGGACATTCTTGTATAGGAATCATCGATCACTCATTGTGAAAGTAATGCAAGTTATAGGATAAAGCCTCATAAGAGATCTCCTATTTCACCTATTCAAAAGGTTTGAAAACTAGTCCAATGAGAACAGCCTACATATAGCATTGTAGTCTAAGGAGTACATAGTGCAGTTCCATATAGATATCTAATAGATTCACATGCACCACACCACATTACCAATCAAGATAAATATTCACTATGGCTAGATTTTCCAAGTCCTATCTCATGTCACAATCTGCTATGGTTAAGATTAAATAAACCCATATCATATAGTACTGCTCTAGAGAGATATTCACTTCAATCAAATTTTTAGGGACTTATTTCACATAGTAACCCACTATGATTGAGATTAAACAAGCCCCCATCACAAGTTTTAGCTCCATCTCAATCTATTTCTCAGTCATACACATCATAATAGAGGCCATAGGGTATATGACTATTGATATATGAGCCTTCTTCACGGCACACAATTTCTATGGCACATCTAATAAAGTTACATTTTGTAAAATCTCCATGTATAACTATAGTTAGTACATAATAGATAGTATCAGATATAGATCATATTCCTACACAACATGAGTAGTATAGGCACTTATTCAATTGGCCATCAGGGTTTAGATAGTGATACAACACAGAGTGATATAACACATAGTCATACTAGCATATGTTCATAGCTTCACTTAGTAAGGCAATGATGGAGCCAAAGGTCTAGCTAGCCTTTGTATTCTTGAGCTACTGTCAAGGAAGTAATATACACAATGTGTTATCTTACATCCCCATCTACTAACAACTAACATTCCTAATTCCCAATAACTATCTATAACTAAAACCAACCTATTAAAATCAAATCTTACCAAATCATATTTTTACGAACATTAAACCAACTTAGTTTATCCAAACAATTTACCAATTACAAAACCAACAATTTTTTTGCTCACATATGATTACAAATCAAACCTACCATCACACTTATCAACATATCAAGAAAAAAAATCACATATCCCAAGTATCATATTACCAAACATATACAATCTTTAACATCAATACTAGATCAGATATTTTTAAATCAACAAATTTTAATACCAATCTATTCCACAAACCATAACACAATATGCCTGAATCAAAATCAACCTAGTATCCATATATATAACAAAGTTTTCAAAACATATTCATCATATCAAGATATAATCACTCATAAATAGGCATCATGCCCTCACTCTTAGTCTCACTCTCTCCTTCAGTATTAGTCCCATAATCCAACCTAGTACTTGATGGACCTACACTTATTTGAGCTCCTAAATGCCCCTTGTAATGACTATCTCACTCTAGTAACTACTCATGATCCTCATGCAAGTCTGCATACTACCTTTGAAGATATATGTACTCATCCATAATTCATGTACTCATAGATCCATAATCAGGTGGAGGCATCTTATGCCTATTTAGCTTATCTCTCAACCAATCTCTCTCTCCCACTACCTTAACATATGCAACCATAGCTATAGCAGCCCTATCAAACAATTAAGCATAAATTTTGATTGTAACTATCATTTGCTCTATCAAACCCTCCTCCACAACATCATTAGGTACATGTCATGTAAGCTCATGGACTTTAGACTCAATGATAGTCTCCCAATAATAATTATCTTCACCTCCTCCCCCAATAGGTGCTTCATCATGAGCACCTCCCACTCCACTTACATGCAAAATTACAACACTACATCAGACATACATTTTCAAAATAAGCTAAAACAATTACAAACTTGTACATAACTTAAATATAATCAATACTTACCTCCTATCATCTAGATCAGAGTAAGATGCTCATATTCAGGGGTATCCCATCCATCAATAGGGTATAATGGAGCCTATCAATGCCTAGCCCACCATGTGGTATATGCTTCTATGCATCCAACATCATCTACATCAAGAATATCTATAGCTTCATCTTACACACCCAAAGGTAATGGTGCTAACTCAGCCTCAATAGGCCTCCCATGAGATCCTACCCTCACTGGTGCTCATGCACTCCTCACTCACACCCATGCTACTAGGGGCACATCTATGTTACCTTAAACTATCTAGTCATGTGATCATATTGAAAGGACTCATACATTCCAACCCAATAATCATGTAACCAATGACTGACTCTCATATACCACAACTGCATTCCATCCTCAGGCTACCCAAGGAATCCTATATAGGGCTTCCATATGATATCCTGAACCACCAATCTATCTAAAACTCATCTATAGTGATCTATCTTAGGATATTAGATAGCCAATATACTCATCCACCACTCTCTGAATGATTTTGGAGGTGACCACCTCTCCCTTGATAATCCTATCAGTTGTACAACTACTATGTGCTCATAAGCCTAATAGTGAAATAAATTAGCCATACTCACACCACCAATGAATGCCTCCTCAATAAACCTGTAAAGATACCTATATAAGTGGGAAAGAAGAGTCCTACCACATGAAAACACAATGCCATACACCTCTATACTATCACAATCCTATGCATCATGTATACAAGCGACACCACATTCCCATCCATAATAATAAATGAAGCTAACAACATGGCCAATAAATTTTGTAGATGTAGAACACTAAACTACATAATAAATGATAATAATATATCACTATCACTACCTCTCCAATGTATGCCTGAGGGCACTCCATCAAAATACAAGGATGCATGATCAATAACATTAGCACCCATGTCACCTTGCAAAGTCACACATTGTCTACTAATTGACAAATGCAAAATATGGTACACATCCTCTAGATTAATCATAATCTCTCCAGTAGGAAGCCAAAAAGTACATGTGCCTACATTCTACCTCTCACATAAGGCATTAATGAAATAATTATCCCACTACACAGTACCTAGGTCACACACATGATCCAACCATGCACTATCCATCACAGCTCTCTCATCAATTAAAAAAAGGTAAAAATCTCAGTGTCTCCATCACTTGGCCTCTATAGAACTCACTCATCTATACCTCACCCTACAAAAACACTAGAAAAGAGCATATATGTCAGTCAACCATGCCAAAGAAAACAACCAAGCTACACATTAATAGGCAACAACTTAAAAACTTAGAAATCTATCCCCAATAGATAATAATGTTGCAAAAAGGACACTAGTGCTAGAAAATAGTGTTAGAACCTGGATAACAGTGCTAAACACTAGAAAGGAGTGATGACTCCTAGACAGGAGTGATGGAACTAGTCAAAAATTTCCTATCCTACTTTAAATAGCTCAAAAACATCAAAAATAGGCTTCCAAATAAGCAAAAATCATGCATTTCAGCTACTCACCAAGTAACATCACCACTAGCCTCAATCTGGGTTACCAAATGCTTAAACTAGGTTGTAACAGGTGCTCATCTCCTTAGCATATCTCTCACTCCAGAGCTCTAAATCTCAACCTAGTTAATGCACAAATGAGTCAAGAATCAATCCAATTTTCCTATATCAAACAATTTTTCATCCAAAGTAAAATACTATTTTTCCTATAACATGAACCCCATAACTCCATTTTACAAACCATATTATTTCATGAAATCATGAAAATGATATCTTTGACATCACACAAGCCTTTCTCTCTTTCTATATCATCTGCCTACTATGGCACACACATCTCTATACCTCTTTTATATCTAGACAAACAACTTGGTCCTAACCAATCAAAAGCTCATTCAAATTTCAAACACCTTAGCCTAATTAGTCAAACAAACTTTCAATCTCCTCATAATAGGCCAACCTTATTTCTACTTACGCCACTAGTCATTAATTTTGGCTCAACCTCCTCTATCACATATCTCATCCCTCTCCCCAAAAGGGGGCATCATTCCTATTATTCCTACTCCTACATTTACTCAGCATACCCATCTACTCTTATAAGTAGATACACCATGGTTCATACACCTCTAGTAGTTATATTAGTAGTTTCATCTTAGATCAATCAAAATATATAGTGATTTACATTATATGAGTCACTTAGCATTACTCAATACATTTAGAGGGACATACCTTCAACTTACATTTACATAGACTAGTCAGATACATTGGTTCAAATTATATGGATTCACTTTGATACATATTTAGACTTAGATACTAGATTTGGGGGCATGCACATTACTACACATCTCACACATACAACTTCATACAACATGACATAGCTATAGGACTAGATAGCAGATTATAGGCATAGTGTAACTCATAGTGTTTTGATCTCTAGATTTTGCACATGGGGCATGGCATGATAGGTCATATCACATGTGGTTATATAGATTACCAGATTATACATATGCATCACTCACATACCAAATTTAGGGGCATGGCATAGATGTTCATGTTCTTCATCATCCAAAATTATATAGATTGTAATGGCTAGACATGCCATTCTCTTCTTACACATTTACCAGAGTTTTAGGTTACACCCACATGTACCTAGGTTGTCACCAAGTTAGACCATATGATCATCTACAGTGGTTGGTCTATAGCATTACCCAAACACAGACTACACGAGTTTATGTGGGACAGAGGACATACATTGGTTTTGGGCCTATGAACATTTCTTAGTTCCAATTTAGATATTCAGAGTGGGAGCATAATATATTTTTCTCTTCACAACATACATATTCTATACACACATTCTAGATTACATAATTTTATGTGGGATAGAAGATAGACATTAGTTTTGGGCCTCTAAGAATTTCTCATTCTAGTTAGATTTAGCACAAGGGGCAAGCATTGCCCTCCTTCTTCATACTACATAGATTCCACATTTAGATTCAATACAGGGGCATCCATTTTAGGTATTATTCCTTTCTCTAAACATTATTCATCTCTCCATCCACTTCCCTAGCCAAGAAGTGAGTTGGACCCTTTTGCAGTACATTCATCTTCATGTAGGTAAGTTCAGGTATGCACTCTTTTATTTCTTTTACTCTAAAACTTCATTTCATTGCATCACTAGATTAAAAGGGGGGAAAATATATACACCCTAAATTGCTTAAGAAATCACACATATATTATCTTTTCACACTCCTTTCATAAAAGAATCTAATTGGAGGATATGAGCCTAGTTCACATTTGGCCATGTCTTTTATTTTACTTATCTTGGTCTTGTTTCATACTTGAGTCACCTTTTTGCCTATTCCTAGTCATCTCAAGCCTTTAAAATAATCATTCCACCTTAGATAGGTCAAGTTTTCTATGCTCTTTCTACCCCTGCAAGTCCCTAGCCTATTATATAAGAGTGTTAGAATTGGACTACAACATGATGATACTAGTGTCCACTTTTGACACTCCTGTACAAGGTCATTTTGAGCTCTAATAGGCATTTTACTTCATTTAATAAGTCCCATCCCCTTTCTTAGCTTCATCATTAAGTCTCCCAATATCGACCAAATGTGAATAAATCTCCCAAATTCAAAATAAAGAGTCTCCTATATAAAGGAATTCATAGGGAATTTTATATCTAGCACTTACTATTTTGGCACATTATATAATTAAAAATCAGTCAATGGTATAGTTCAGCATTCTACATCACACATAGACTTGCATGTTTGATCAAAGAAGGTCCTAGGTGAAAGTTAATTCTTGCATCTATCATGCACATTGATTATGGACATTCCCTAAGGGAGAACTACATTTGATCTGTGACCCTAGCTTGAGGGTTAATGTAAGCAATGATCAAGATAGTGGGGGTTCTAGATCGTGAGATCATACTTCCCCTAACCCAATTTTTCCCTTATGATTTTGATGCATTTTTTATTTGCATGTGTGTAGATAGATACAAGGTTTTGATATTAAAATGGATCTAAAGTTATCTCAATTGACTTCCAACCTCTAAAACTTCATAGGCAGGGTCACACAAACACAACAAACAAAACTTAGAAAGCTTAGGTCTCCTAGACAATAGTCGCAGAAGTAGACTATAGTATCGGTTCCACTAGTGTCCTATTTCAGTGCTCCTATCCAATCATAAAACAAAGACCATATCTTGATTTACAATAGTGTCGTAGTCCTGCACCATAGTTTTTAGCTCCTGAATCATTCATTTCAGTCCATTTTTTAGATAAGTTTATTTCTCTCCCTATGCAATTAATTTGATTAAATTGTCTAAAAACTGTATTTTACTATATTTGATTGGATTTTTCTCCTTATCTTAGACCCTTTATTGTTTAGGAACTAAACACTAGTTTCCCAAAAATAATAAAACAAAGACACATCAAAGTAAACACATCCATTACATGCATTGGGAGGGAATGCACCATAAGATAAATGGTTATTCTTGTTTTTATTTTGATCATTCAATCTTTTTGTGGAACATAAACTATGTAGACTTAATTCTTAAAATGAATAATTTGTTTTTTCATCATATATTCGTTGGATTCATTACATCACATCTTAGTTATTGTTTGGTAGGTATGTATATTTAGTTCATTGTTATTTTGTTGAATTGAGGCACACATTTTCAAAGGAAATTTATTATGTTTGATTTTCATGTATTTATCTTCCCATGCCATAGTTTTATTATTATTTAATGTATCGAATATGTTGGTAAAATAGAAAGCTTATTTGAAAATATTTTATTCACTTCATAAAAAGACAACTAGTTTCTTTCAAAGAAATAAAATGCATAGTTTCAAGAACTTGTTTAATGGAAAGTTTATTATAATCTAGGTTATTGTAATGTGTTTGTTTATTAGAAAATGTGAACCCAGGGTTTCCTGCATGAATACACATATATGAAATAGCTTATTCAAAGTTTTCATTATTTTATGTTATTGTATCTTTACCATATGGTCTTTATAGGTTTATATTATTTCATGTAGGTTGTAATAAGAAGATTATAATATAGATATTGGTTAGAATTGAAAACATGTTTGACTGATAAACATTTTAAATTATCATTTCATCAAAAAAGTGGTTTTATTTTATCTAGGTTGTCTAGGCTACATGCGAATAGTTTCAAACCTACTTAAGATGCTTATTTGTTGAATGTGTGTAGGAAATACATGTATATTTTTTGTTATATATTATCATCTTCATTTTTTTGAGAAAAATTCTTGTTTTTATTTTTGTCTCATTTATTTTAGACCAGTCAACTAAACATTTGATTTATTCTATGTTTAGGGTCTATAAATCACTATGCAATGGCATTTTATACTAAAAAGATATTATGAAAATGCATGTTTAGAAGATATGATTATTTTATATTTATCAACAAGTAATTTTCCTAATGTTTTGGATATATGGATTCCATTAAAAAACATAGAATTTTATATATTTTTCATATACCGAAGGAAATACATATTATACAAGAAATGTTCAATATAGATAATGTTAACATGAAAATTGGTTTCTTGATTAAAGCCAATATATTTGATAAATTTATAAAGATAATACATTTCATATTATACACATATTTGAGTGAAATAATAAGTATTTAAGAGATTATTGATAGATGTGGGTGAGTTGGTAGTATGGATTGGATGTTTCCTACCCCACTCAAGTTCAAATCTCACTAGGCATATGATGTTGATTGTGGATGTTGATGGTATACTTGAATCCTATGGGATGTAAATATAGTGTTTGTGGAGGTGGTTGATCATGTGGGGACTTAGGATTCTATTGTTTCCAAGCCTAGTTTGTAGTTGATTTCTAAAATTATTAAAAAACAAAATAATTAATAAATAATTACATAAAAAATTTAGTGCTAGGATTTTAGAATGATGCACACTTACATCAAATGTTACATAAATAAATTTTTTGATAGATCTAGTTTAAAATCATAAATATTATGTCTCTAAGATGCATGATCTTTTGGGTATGTTACATGAATTTATATTTTGATCTTGTTATGGATTGAAGAGATAAGGAATTGCATATGAGAGCTTATAGTTTTGAAAAATACTTGCATGATTTTAAATTAATACCATTTATGATTTATAATTCTCAGAATTTTATAATAAAATAAGAAAAATTTGAGGCAATATAAGCTTTCTATTAATTCTTGTCACTTTTTAAAATAATTATAAATTAAAGTTAGGACTCAAATTCAAATAGGAATATATGGGGTAAAGGAAACATGCAATAAAATAGTGTAACTCCTTCTTGAAGTAGTCACTATGATATACCTTCTTGCGGTCATAGTTATGCTAATGCGTTGTCTCAACCTTTTCATTGTGGAACCCAAGTTTATTTACATTTTGATTTAAATGGCCTTAATTTATATAATATTCCATTTTATTCATTGAATATAAGAGGAAATATTTTTTGTAGAGGCCATAAATGAGTCAATTGGTGATCTGATCCATTCAAATGAGTATGCCAACTGAATCTTATCAAGATACACATACAAATCATGATACTTTTCTCAATGTTAATCACGTTTTTAATAATTTTAAATTCTTCCTAGAGTTTAATTCAAATCTTTCTACTATTCTTGATCCTTTTTCATACACCATTGATAAAATTTCCTCCTCTAGCAAAGAACACATTTGTAGTCCTATGCATATGAAATGATCCCCCTAAAAAATTTTGAGGATTCCATTTTATTAGAATTTACAATAGAAGGTTATATATTTTATGATGTAGAACTTGGTTTTTGCATGACCTATTACCATGCTTACATGCATGTAACCCTTAGTTAGAGTAATTACTCCTAAAATATACTACAGGGAAGATTATTTCCCTAGGGAGATCCACTTATAATTTGGGGTGTATCAATATGTGATCCATAGAAATATACCTATAAGTGCATGATAGCATACACATTTATAATTAGACCAGGTAGGTGTAATTATCCTACCTAAACATCCAACATCCATGGAAACCCGATATAGGTTGTGGTAGTTAACATTCCCTTCTTTGAGTTTGAGATAACTAAGTTCAATACTTAGGTTATCAATGTTATTTTAACTTTTGTATAACTAATTTTTACCCTTGAAAGGGGTTATTCAGAATCCATCCAACTAATGAAAATAATTGGAACAACCCCAAGTTGTGGGTATCTTTTAGTGAGATTGAACCTCTAGAGAAGGCCAACTTCCTCTTGGTAGATTACCTAGACTAATACTTCTGCCTGGAAAAGGGATAGAGTGGGCATATGGTAACTAAGAAAGATAAAAAGGTGATGAACTAAATTAAATGAGGACTCACATAGGCATGAAATAAACATTGATGTATAAAAAGACAATCCTTTCTCACATAATCTCATAAACTAGCTAATTTACATAAATATTTCATAAATTAGGCTCACCAAATAATGAATGAAGAAAAGAGGAATTCTAAGATTCACACCAAGCATCCATTAATGGAAGAAAAATCACAAGTTGAAACATGAAAATAGATTGAAAATACCTAAAAATAGGTAAGAAATAAGGACAATGGACATGGAAGAAACTCCTTCACAACTTCATCATGAAAAAGCTTGCTAAACATAATTTAGAGGCAAGAGATAGGCGAAAAAATTGTCTTTATTGCTTCAAGAGGTCTTTCATGCAAGGTTTAAGAGAGTGGATTGATCAATATTGTGTTTCACTCTTGAAGAAATAAATATTATTTTTTGTTAATGAAATTTTTAAGAGAGTGGCTTGATCCGTATAGGAAAATTTTTTGTGTGTAGGCCAATTTTGGCCAACATTTTTACCGACCTCCTAGGATTGCTTGCCTGCTATACAATAGATTAGTTGCTTTATCTAATTCATTGTGCATACAGGGTCACAAGTCTTTATTTCCCAATTAATATGAATATGATATAAGGCTATCCCTTTTTGAAAACCTCCTCTTGAAGCAACAAGAGCAACAATAATAAAACAAACACTATTCCTAAGGCACTAATGGAAGGGAAACACAAAATTGAAAAGAATGTGCATAATGTACTTAGGAAAACATAAAAATTTACTCTAATATATATGATGGTTGAAAACCCTTCTAATAGAAAATTTAAATTAATTTCATTGACTGGGATGGGTAATACCTCTCTATCTAATAGGGCAAGCTAAAAAATATTATGTTGTTTGCATCCATAGATCAAGTAAGGGCCACTCCATAAGCTATCAAAATTGGTATGGTTTTCTAGCTTAGCCTTTTTTGAATCCCACTTGAGGACTAAATCCCCTTATTTGAAGTCCCTTGCTATGGATCTATTGTCAAAGGCATTCCTAACTTGAGTTTGATGTTGCTCTAGTGTCTTCATTACAAGGTTCCTTATTTCTTCAAGCTCCATGAGCTCTACCATCCCCACACTCATAGGTTCAATCTCTATCAACTCAAGTTGATGGGTTAAATCTAAGGCAAGAAAATCAAGAGAGATGGGAAATTTTGCCTCCCTACCATATTCTAGGATAAATGGTGAGTTGTTAATGGTAACTTTGGGAGTCACTCTATCATCCCATAATGATGTCTCTAACTTTGTATGCCACACTCTTTGATTCTCTTCCATTTTCCACTTGATGATCCTTATCAAGTTTTTATTTGTTGACTTTGCTAGTCCATTTCCTTGAGGGTAGTAATTTGAGGATTTACTAAGGTAGATGCCTAGCTAAAGTGCCCACTCACTTGTTCTCATGTAAATAAATGCTAAGAAATTATATAAAATTATTATTGTTGGTACAATGAACCTTGTTATTATGCTATCATCAAAGTCCAACATTGATGTTTCATTGGCTTCTTTTAGGGCAATTGCTTCCACCCACCTAGTGAAGTAGTTGATAAAAATAAGCACCCATTTGTGTCCCCTACTAGAAGGTGGATTGATCATTATTATGAAGTCCAAACTCCATTAAATGAAGGGTTTTCCACCTATATTGGGTTGATATAAAGGATTTCCGATATTTTCTTTCCTGCAAAGGGAACACACTTTTAACATTTTCTCACCCATGCATAAATATCCTTGAATAGGCTGGGCCAATGATAACTAGCTCTCACCACTTTTTATACTATAGTCCTTGAGGTAAAATGGCATCTTGTAGGCCCATAATGAAATTATTCTAAAAGCCTAGTCATTTGGTCATCGTCAAAACACCTAAGAAGCATTCCATTAAGGTTTTTTATGAATATAACCCATCAACCAATGCATAAGGTATAGATTGAAGTATAAAATACCTTCTCTTTGCTCTGTCCATACCTTAAAAGCACTAACATTGATCTCCATGTCATACTTCATGACCTTGGTAATCCAACTAGCCCTCTTTTCATTCAAGTCTTTATTAAGAAGGAAGTTCCTCAATCTAGGATGAGACACCAAAAGATAAATATTGCTATTAGAGATCATTGGTCTAAAATTTTTTAGGCTTCTTAAGGAATTGATTTTCTATAAAAATATACCTTACCTTGTGATCTAGGAATTTGACTCAAGAGAGGATGGTTAGTATGGTATTAGTTCCAAAATGAAAATAAAATGAAAGAAACACACTAATATCATAAGATCTCTAGGCCTAGACACTAGGGAGAGCTTAGTTTTTTAAAAAAAAATGACAAACATAAATAAAAAGTAAGGAATAAAAAATAATAATTCCTTCACCTTCCTTGGATGCTGTAAATGCCTTTGTAGTAGTGGCTTGCTCAGCTTGTGCTCATGAAGTCCTTGGTAATGGAAGCTTGACTACCTCCATCTCTCCTTGGCACCTTTGGCTTGTGGCTTGGCTTGGCTTGGAATCAATTTGGCATGGTAACACTAATTTATTGAATCTTTTGGAACTATTTGTGCATTATAACTTTGCATTATCAAGTCTTAGAAATGATGTGGTGAGGCCTCATATTTATATATTTTTGTAAATGTCTAGAATCAACCTGAACCGTCCATCTTAAGGTTGAGATGTGTGGTTGAGGATTAATTCAATTTTTGGAATTAAGTTTGTAATTATCCTCATAATGGCATTATAATAAGGGATAATTAAGAGACATGGAGGGCATCATGGAAGGCATTGATGAGGCATGGAGGGCATGAATCTTGATATTTATGGCATTTATGGCCTAGGGACGTCTTCCTAAGAAATGAGGTCACTTTATGATGAATATATTAAATATTCATTTCCAATAATGAGATATTCAAAAAGATATATAGAATTCTTGATTAGGCTATAATTTGGTTTAATTAGCTCTTAAGCATGTTTAGCACTTTGTGCACAAATTACTCAAATTGATCAAAATGTCTTGTTATTGGTCCAAAATTTGACTAGATTAGAATTGGAAGGCAATGTTAGATGCATTAGAACCATATTTACATTTAGGATGTTACCAAAAACAAATAACAAAGGCACATGTCTTATGCAAAATATTTGATAAGAAAGAGCAATCCAGAGCACCTAGGTGCAAATTTGACATTTTGACTCGAAATGAACTAATCAAACTTAGCTAGCCCATAATTTGCATCAACCCTTTTAGGGATACTCTGGCCAAAATTGGCACTTGAACATGTTATTTTCACATTATTTAGTGTGTTTTAGTGTTCTTAGACCAAATTATGCATTTTGGATGGAAATTGGTCAAAAGCTTGATTGGGGGTTATCAGTGGCCAGTTTTAGGTGTCTACAATTTGCCCCTATTTGGGAAGGCATTGGAAGTTATAAGCATAGTGACATCTTCTCAAAGAATGAAAAGGTCTTGTATACCTACAACTACAATGATGATAAACTAACTATATGATGCCCCCTCGAGGGAACAGTTGGCACAATTAGATTGATAAATGGTCCCTAAAAAAGAAAGAATTGAAATGAGGGGACTAAAGAAAGTAAATATGATGGGGTGAAAACATAATGATACTAAAAACATAGTCAAAATCATTGAGAATGCAAGTGGGATGGTGCACAATGGTTTTTCCAAAGGTGGTTATAAACATTGTACCTCGATAGTGGAAATATGGTATGATAACACAATGATTTGCCCAAAGGTGGTTATAATCATTGAGAAGATGGAGCTATCCTAGTTAGGATAGAAAAACAAGATAAAAACATGCCCCTATATAGGTAAAAAAATTAAAGTGGTGACATTAAAATGATTTGCCCAAAGGTGGTTATAATCATTGAGAAATGCAGGTGGGATGGTGTGTAATGATTTGCTCATAGGCAATTATAATCATTGGAATTCGATTATGGAAAAAATGATAAACTTGGTCAAGAATGATGATAATTTAACATAAATGGTAATGATGAATTGGAACAACCTACTAGTAGGGAGATGCTCGTCCAAACTAATAAAGGTTGAAATTCTTTCATATTTAATTACTCTATTTGGGATATGATTAGGATGGAATCAAGATGTTGGTGTCAAAGAGATGCCATCATTAATGAATAGACTTCTTGAAGCTGAGGTTTTTTTAGCATGTGTCAGTAGGCATTATGATATAAAATCATGAGGACTTGGTCAAACTATATATGAGGACTAACTCTAGTAATCTAATACTTAATAGAAAACAATGAACCCATGATAGAAACCATGATGATAATGTAAACATATGAATATGGATGGATTATAGTATAAGTGTGGGTAAGGAATCACCCAATGAAAACACATAAATTGAATTAAGGTAATAGTGTTGAAAGCAAATAAATAGATAAACAAACAAACAAAATAAGTAGAAATAAACAAACAAACAAACAAACAATGCAATGAAAACCCTACAAATATTGCCCCTAGAAAATAGGTGACAACTTAACAAAAAAACAAAATGGGGGAACAAAATAAAAGGAAGGGGTGGTTGAGTTGTCTCCATATGCACTAGGCAAGCGGACACTACCTACATAGTTCCATGGATGTAATATCCAATAAAAAAATTTAGGCCAAATGTAGTTATCCTAGGGAATGGGAAGAATGTGATAATTAAGGAAAATAAATAGAATGGATGTGATAGAAGAATAGGAATGGTCTTGAAAAATGGCAAGTGCATGAGAGAAAAAGGCCAAAAAGGATGGGGAAACTAAATGATAAGTGATTTGCTTGTAACTTAGTAAGGGTTCCCAAAATCCTTAAGGCAAAGAAGTGGTCAATGTTTTTATTCTTTTCTAATGATTTTTAAATGTTTTTGGAAGTATTTTGGAGTATCTCAACTAAATAGAGAATAACAAGACACTAAATGGTTCAAGCTCACAAAATATAGAGAGCATTTAACTAAGGTTTCTCATAAAATGGCAAGAGCATGGCTTAGGTTGCTCATAAAATGGTGAGAGCATGGCTTAGGTTGCTCAAAAAATGGTGAGAGCATGGCTTAAGTTGATCACAAAATGGTGAGAGAATTTAAACTAAGGTTTCTTTCAAAATGATGAGAGCATGGGGAAAAGGGTGACTGAGCTAACCTCAATAGGTATTGAGCACTGCTTACATAGTCCTAGAGTAGGACCTCAAGTCACTGTAGTTCTTCCCTTTACAGTGGAGGAATTTGACTAGTGTAGTAGTCAATTCAAACAAAATAGGTACAATGGGTAAAAAGGTATAATATGACATAAGAAGTGGAAAGTTGGTACATCAAGGCTTAATGTTGCCCCTAGTTTGCCCATAGGCAGTTATAACTAGGACATAATGACATAGATCAAAGGTACTGATTTGACTAAAGGTGGTTATAGTTAGTATCAAAACCGATAGTAAGAAATAAATAACAAATGAAGGATGAAACTGTCAAAACTTATATCACACTATCCTAAAATATGATCTTTATTTGAAGTTCTTAAACCAACTAATGAAAATAATTAGATACCTTGATGCTAAAAATATGTAATGAATGGAAAAAACCAAGGTCAAATGAGCTAGGCTTTAGAACACATTGGGTTGAAAAATTGGATACAACAAAGAGGATGAACAAGGATGGTATTATGTACATAGAATACTAGTGATAAAATGGCATAACTAAAATAGTCCTTATAGATAATACACTTTAGCACTCAAACATAGTACCACTTGAGATGAATAATATTCATCAACTCTAAAAGTTCATATCCATCTAGTGTGGTAAGCATGTATGCTCCTGATCCATAATCTATAGTAACGATAAAAGGCCCTATACAATTTGGTTTTAATTTCCCTTTATCCTTATTCTTAGCCATGGTATTATTTTGGTTTTATTTAAGAATAAGATCACCAATTTCAAATGTTCTATGTTTAACATGCTGATTATAGTGGCCTTTGAGTTAGTTCTGATATGATTGAAGATTATTGAGTGTGGCTCTGCATTTCTCATCAAGTAGGTTTAGCTCTTGTAAGTGAGCTACTCGATAGTCATGATCATCTAGGACATGTTTGAAAGAGATGTGTAGTGAAGGAAATTCAACATCAATAGGAAGGATGGTTTTAATACAATAAACAAGTGAGTATGGAGTGGCTCTTATGGGGGTGTATTGGTTTGGTTGGGGAATGGACTAGGAATATGCATACGTGGATTAGGATGTACTTGAAATTACACATTAGGTTGTGAGATATTCTAATTTGGGTTGGTGATAAAGGTTTGACTTGGAGGATTTTGTGGTTGGGATGGGGGGATATAACTATACTATGCCTTCTGTGGTTGAAAAGGGACATGCTAATAACTAATTGAACCTGATGTGGAGTGGGAACTTGTGGACCAAGACCTTGTCTCTAAATTTGTGGCACATTTTAAACCAATGATTATCTAGTAGGTACTTGAGAAATATGGGGACCTCCTTGTTACATGAATCTCTATGAGGAAGTGAAAGTAGGTTGCAAATTTGGCATCTGTCACTGACAAATATTTGTACATTATTTACTAGTCATTGCTTGGTTTTGAATTGGCATATTAGTCTATGACTAAAGAGGTATGCTTGTTGTTACCTGGCAAGGTGGAAGATTAGTTGCCCCTGATTGAGGTGGAAATGTATGTATCCTCTATTGCATTGATATACTAGATTATGTCTGCTATCATGGAATACTACTCATTACTTGTTGAGGAGGGGTAGGATTCATCACATTCTATCATTAAGGCATGACATTATCCATTATTTAATTACCTAATCTTGTAAGTTGTACACTTGAGGAAGTAGCTAGTTGAGGTTGGGGTGTAGAAACTGCTATTCCTTGGTGTGATGATCTACTCACAGGATTAACGACAAGCACATGTTGTTGGCTAATTGTTTGCATATTAGTACCACTCTGATCATTATTGGACACTATTTTCATATTGTCTACTATGTTTAGCTCACTATTTTGTGTAGAGTCTGAAGACACTTCTTTAATAATATGCATATGTACCAAGTTATCTATCGATGTAGTTTATATAAATGGGTCAAAACTTATATTCTCTTGTCCAGTTAACTCTATCAAAACTCATGTTGAAGTTACTAGGTCAATAAGAGGATTACTCACCATCTTCATCTGATTGAAATCACATGCTAAATTTAGGTAAGTTTGATATTCTATTTGCATTTGGTTAAAGTGATCTTCCATGATGTTTTTGCCTTGATTGGATATATTAGGGTCTTGATACATTGTTTGGATTAGAGCCATAAGATTGCTAGAAGAATACTATTGATCATAAAAGATATTGTGGGGCACTCTTACTAGACTTGGTAAATTTTCATGGGAGAAGTCTATTGAAAATTTGGCCCTTACCTCTATGGTTATAACCAAAATCTAATATTTTTTCTCTAACAAATGTCATTCAAACAAAAATGGATCATACATGGAGGCCATATTAGTAGAATATGACTATTAAAGAACTGGCTCATCCACTATGGGTATTATAGCTAGGTATTTCATGGTTTGTTCTTGGTCCTATTCTAAATAAGGGGGTGTGTTAAATAGATATTTATCCAATGGATCTTGGTTTTGTGCCCCTGATTGAGTATTATATGAGGGATAATAATCCATCTCATAAGTAATATTATCTACATAGGGGTCTTGCACCATTTCTTCATATCTAACTACATTACTAATCCCTAAATTGTACATTAGTCCATTATGAGTGTAGGAATACATGTTGGGATCCATAGTCAATGTTTTGTGATAAAATGTCAAAGAGTTATACAAACTGTAAAAAGGACAAAATCTAAAACAAATGATGTTTCAACTTGGTCTAGATTTTTCAAGAGGATCAAAAGGTTTATGTAAAAGATTTGTGAGGAAACAAGCTAGCATAAAGTATCTAACGTTTCACTTTTCACACAAAGATAAGAAAGTAAATAGAATCTAAGGTGAAAGTGTTTCAAATTAGTCTAATCTAGGAATTTAAAATTTGCTAGGTCATCTTGCTAAATGTGGCATCAAAAGCTAGGCTCAAACAAGGCATGTGCTAGGACTCTTAGCCAAACAATGTTAAAAGCTAGACTTTAAAAATAGATGAAAGTTTTAATCTAATGGATTTAAAACATTTCTAACAAACACTAGGCCTTTGATTCTTGGTCATGAACTTGATCAACTATGTATAAGGTATGAAACAAAAGGCACTTTAGAAATAGTTTATTTCCTCATAAATAATGGTATAGAACTTCATTTTTTTGACAAATAAACTAGACAAAAGTGAGTGGTATAACTATGATTTAGATAAAGGATTAAAAAAAGTATACTCTGATTGGCCTGAAAATGTAGGCAAAAATTTAGAACTCTATACAAGAGGGTCTATGAAATAATATTTGAAATGTTTTGGGTAATGTAACGATGCTATACTACCTAAAAGGTGTGACAAAAAAGTTTTTTTTTAAAAATCTCTAAGGCAAAGACATTTTCCCATAATTTTGACAGCATAACACTACCTTTCTTGACTCAAAATGTTATGGCACATAGAGTCAAAGTGAAAATTTTTAGCATAAAATGGCTTAAGTCTATCAAGTGATGATAATGATTATGAGTCTTAAATATCCTTCAACCCAAATTGGAAATTAAACCCAAGTTCCCTCAAGTTTAGTGCAAATGGTGAACCCACTTAACACATCAACCCTATAAAATTGTAAAGGTGCAATTCCAAATTTAGATTATAAGTGAAGGACTTAAACGACTTTGGTAAAGGTCTAGACTCAATTAGGAAGCATAAATGCACCACATTAGATGATATGACTCTCATGATTTTGATGAACTTTGAACAAGGCAAATAGATGATCTCACGTGGGTAGCATAATGCCTCTTTATTCAAAGGAAAATTTGGACTATGTGTTTGGTTTAGATTATTTATTTACACCAAGTTTGGACTTCAAACAAGACTTTAATCTAGGACAAGACTAACTAATTAATCACCCTTAGATCCTAAATTGACAAAGTTGATTGGTATTATTGGAATCCGTCAATATACATCATTTAAGAGGATTTTAAGTGTTTATCCAAAAGAAAATGTACATTATATAGTAAGGTTTTTAAACTCTTTCAAATGACAATACTATGACATGGACCTTGAGGTTCACCTTACACCAACAATACTTCTGTGGCAAGTAGGATTTGTCTAAACTCTAACAATTTTTTGAATGATCTAGGGGAATCAATTTCACAATGAATTTCATGCCAAACAATGCAAAAGAAAAACATGGATTTTGGGTCCATATCACTTGGCTTGTTGCAAAAAGGTCTAGTCTTTTTTGTAACCACTACATCCTACTATTTGCTCTGTGTAGTATGATGTCCAAAGTGCCACTATGTCCCGTGTGCAACTCCAAAGGAGCCAAATGACGTCAATGTCAGGATATGAAACCCTGGGTCAAAGCTTCCCTAAAGAACTCATGGGAGGTGATGAATTTCCCCTCATAAGCTAAGTTTGCTTAAAAATAAAGAAAATATGAAAGTAGAAAGACTTTAGGGTCATTTTCAAGGTCACCCAAACTTTGACGAGTTTTTGGGGAGTACTTTAGATGACTTTATTTCTAAGACTTCAATTTTAAGCCCAAATGAAATATTTGGTGGTGTTCATTTGACCCCTTGGTCTTGGTTGAAAACTTTGAAAACATTCATTTAAGCATCTAATTTTTTCATTAAACACCTAAAAAAAGTTCCTAATTGATTATTAAGCATGCAAAATTGATCTAAAACATGTTTTTGAGAAAAAGTTAAGCTTGGTCCTAAAAAAAAATGTTAGCATGTCCTTTAGCTTTGAAGCTCTTATTGGTTTGAAACAATGAACTTTGAAAAAAGAGCTCTTGGGTATATGTTTTAAGAAAAACACAATGACCAAGGCCGATTATATACAATTGATGATGGTTACTTTGGCTAATCAATGTCAATTATCTAACTGAAAGCAGTTATACTAATGTGACCATCTTGACAGGTATCTGATTGATCTCAATTTTGCTAACTAACATTAGTTAAGATATGAAATTTATGTTGGTCTTACTTTCTGATGTCAATTACTGTGTAAAATTGTGGCAAACAAAAATGACAAAATAAAGTTAGAAAATCAATTTGCAAGAGTTTTAAGGGTCTAAATGAATATTTTAAAGTTGAAAAATGATCTTCTTCAGGTGTGAGATGCATCTAGTCCCACTAGGCATGCCATTATGTGATCTAGGAATTTGACTCATGAGAGGATGGTTAGTATGGTATTAGTTCCAAAATAAAAATAAAATGAAAGAAACACACTAATAACATAATATCTCTAGGCCTAGACACTAGGGAGAGCTTAGTTAACAAAAACAAGTGATAAAATCAACTAAAAAGTAAGGAATAAAACATAATAATTCCTTCACCTTCTTTAGATGCTCCAAATGCCTTTGCAGTAGTGGCTTGCTCAGCTTGTGCTCATGAAGTCCTTAGCAATGGAAGCTTGACTACCTTCATCTCTCCTTGGCACCTTTGGCTTGTGGCTTGGCTTGGCTTGGAATCAATTTGGCATGATTACACTAATTTCTTGAAGCTTTTGGAACCATTTATGCATTATAACTTTGCATTATCAAGTCTTAGAAATGATGTGGTGAGGCCTCCTATTTATAGATTTTTGTAAATGTCTAGAATTAACTTGAATCATCCATCTCAAGGTTGAGATGTGTGGTTGAGGATTAATTAAATTTTTGGAATTAAGTTTTTCTTTATCCTCATCATGGCATTGGAAAAAGGAGCAATTAAAAGGCATGAATGGCATCATGGAAGGCATTGATGAGGCATGGAGGGCATGAATTTTGATATTTGTGGCATTTATGGCCTAGGGATGTTTTCCCAAGAAATGAGGTCACTTGATGATGCAAATATTCAATATTTATTTCCAATAATGATATATTCAAAAATATCTATGGAATTATTTATTAGGATCTAATTTGGTTTAATTATCTCTTAAGCATGTTTAAGCACTTTGTGCATAAATTACTCAAATTGATCAAAATGTCTTGTTATTGGTCTAAAATTTAACTAGATTGGAATTGGAAGGTGATGTTAGATGTGTTGGAACTATATTCCAATTTAGGATGTTACCAAAATCAAATAACAAAGGCCTGTGTCTTGTGTAGAAGATTTGATAGAAAAGAGCAATCCAGAGCACCCAGGTGCAAATTTGGTATTTTGACTTGAAATGAACTGATCAAAGTTAGCTAGCCCATAAATTACATTGGCCCATTTAGGGATACCCTAGCCAAAATCGGTACTTTAATATGTTAATTTCACATCATTTAGTGTGTTTTAGTGTTCTTAGGCCAAATTATGCATTTTGGGTGGAAATTGGTCAAAACCCTGATTGGGGGTTATCGATGGCCAGTTTTAGGTGTCTACATACCTCATATCCCTCAATACCTTGATTGAAAAATGCAATGGGTTTCTCAATTTATTTAGCATTCTCCTGCATTAGCATAGTTGATATATTATCAATATTAGAAATAGAATATAGTATGAAATCCCTTGAGAAATTACGATTCATGAGTGTGGGTGATTAGGAAATGACTTGCTTAATAGTCTCAAATGCTAATTTACATTCATTTGATAAATTGAACACTTGATTCTTATTTATCATGGCATTGATGAATTTTACCAAGTTTTCAAAACTAGGTATAAAACTTCTCACAAAGTTTATCTTTCCAAAGAAACTCTAGATTCCCTTCTCATAATTGTGTAAGGATAATGACAATATAACACTTATTCTATCAAGGTCAATAGCTAGTCCCTACTTTGATACAATATGTACCTAGAGTTTGCCCTTATGGACAAAAAAAACACATTTATTAGGGTTCAATTAGATCCCATATTCTATAAATATTTCAAAGATCAATCTTAGGTGATCCAAGTGTTCACTATCTTGCTTGGAGAAAATTGTTATGTAATCCAAGTAGACTATCACCTTTTGATTTGGCAAGAATTAGAAAGCCATGTCTACGGCCCTTTGGAAAGTACCCATAGAATTTGATAGGTCAAAATGCATATTATGATAATCATATGTTCCCCACTTTGTGGTGAAGGTAGTCTTGCATTGGTCTTCTTCTCTTACTAGCACCTGGTTGTATCCTAAGTACCCAAACAAAAGAGAGAAGCATTCTGAGCTAACAACTAGTTGAAGGAGTTGCTCCATAGATGGTAAGGGGAAATGATATTTCAAATATACCCTATTTAAATCTTTTAAGTCAACACATAACTATATTTCACCATTCTTCTTCCTCACAAGTACCAGGTTGGCTACCCATGAGGAGTGCTTGATGAGAAAGATGATATTGGATTCAATCAATTTAGTCAATTATTTCCTCATTAACTCTTAAATTTTTGGGTTGATATGCCTTTGCTTCTTCTCAACAGGTTTAACATTGGCCTCTAATTATATAGTGTGTTGGGTGAGCTTGGGATCAAAGCTTCTTAGATCACTATATTCCCAAGAAAAGATGTTTGCATATTCTTTACAATGTTCAATAAAAACATGCCTTTTAGCCTTAGAGCTTACCTTTCCAAGATTGAGGAGCATATCTTTGAGGATAAGAACTCTTTCATATCTCTCCTCATTAGTTAACATTACTACCTTATCTTTCCTCATATGATATGCTTCATGGAAAAGACCTTCAAAGGTGACAAGCCCTTTAAGAATTTTGTTAGATCTCAGCTAGACAACTTGATCCTCATATTAATGTTTAAATTTACCTTGGTTCATTAAAGAAAACTATGCTTCATACTACAAGAAATAAATAATCTACTTGTCACTATCGAAGACCTACCAATGAGATTCATTATTTGGCATTGATGGTCTTACCACCACTTTAACATGTGGCTACACTTTAGAACTTTTCAACTTGTTTGGAATGTAAATCTGAGCTCCCACAACTACAAACCTATTAACATGCTAATTTAGGTTCCTTGGCACTACTTGGATGTTGATGGCATCAAAGTCCTCAAGTATATCCCACACTCTATGTTTTTAGGATGTTTTGGCCTCTGACCTGATGCACTATCATCTCACTATCCCCATATACTTGTAAATGATTGATTCTAGTCTTACTAACCCATTGAAGGCCATGGATAAGGACCTCATACTCATTTAAATTATAAGAGTGACTACATTGGAACCTATAAGAGGAAAAGTACTTGTTATTAGAGGTAGATATTAGAATTACACCTACACCTACTCCATGTTTGTTCCTTGAGCCATCAAAGAACAATTTACACAAACCACTAGTATCTTCTTGTGGCTTAGTGAGGGATGGAAATAATTATTTCTCCTCATGCAAGCAATAGACACCCATGTATCTCTCTTCAACACCTTTTAAAGGTTTAATTAACTAATTTTCACTCCATAACTTATCCAAGAACATATCAAGTATCCCCTTAGGATGAGTGTCTAGTTCTTAACTAACCAAGTGTTCATCTTCATCAAGAATGGTATAATTGATGTTTGGGATATTTGGACCATAAGGATCAATGTGAAATTGTGTAATAGGCTCAAATTTAATAGATACCTTGGTCCCATACCTTGTTTTGATATCCATGTAAGACTAATTTGCTGCTAGATAACCCCTAATTTTTGTTGTGAAGTCTCTAGATAAGCATAGAACAAAATGAGAAGGCACATCTAAAATCAACACATATTGAGCCACTAAAACACTAGGGAAAGCATGAAGGGTCAATTTGAGACCTTTGATGATGACATTTTTTTTGGTAGAAGATCCATCAAACTATAAAACTCTCATAAATTAGGGTTCATACTTCAAACCAAGTTGATATATTATTAACTTTGGCATCATTGAAGTGTTTGTTCCCCTTCCTACCATGTAATTATATACTAAGGAATGACCAATGATTATATAAATGTATAAGGGAGGAGGCTTGACCACCTTATTTGATTTCCCTCCATTATGCCCTTTGGTTGTATTGGTGAGAACCACATTTTCATTGCTAAGTGGCTTCTCAAAAACCTTGATCTTTGACAATCCTTATTGAAGGATATCCACTTGACCAGGCATGGAGAGCACATCCCACATTGGTACACTCACAATAAAAAATTTTGTTTGTTCAAAAATATTGATGGGTAAACCAGTAACTTTTTTTTTGTGTTTTTAGAGCCACCATCATACTTTGAAATTGGAAGTTTTGGGGTACAAAGGCATTCCCTTGATTCTGATTTTTTGTAGCTATTGGAACCTTTAGAGTAGTAGTAGGTTCAATTGGATTTGATAGTAATGGATTAATAGTAGGATGCTCTTTGACTGCTTCTTGGTTACCATCCACATTCATTATTTAAACCTTGTATTAGTTACCACTGGAATGTATGTTTGGATAGAACTAACCTTCTGATTGAGTGTATAACACTCTTCTTGTTCATAGTTAACCATTGTGGCACCCACCTAGTTTTGTCTTTCATTAGGAACTTGGACTTGTTGAGGCTCTTCTATTTTTGTCATCATAGGTACTTCTATGTTCTAAGCCATAAGATCTTGATTGTATCCATAGCTAGAAATATGTTGTCATTGATCATTGAAATATTGATTGAACTCAGTGTTTGGGATAATGGATTGACTAAAATACTAATTCCAAGGAATAGTACCCTCACTCAAGAAATGTTTTATGAGTAGGGACCAAATTATTGAAAGTACTTGCATAATTTAGATTATAATTATTTTGCCTAACATATTTAGGCTATCCCTATCCTTGGCTTTGTCCTTAGAAATTTCCTTTGTAGGGTGGCCTATTTTCTTGGTAAGACTTCTGTTGAGGCTAATATGGAGTTTGATAAGGTCTATTAAATTGATATTACTACCTCTTCACCTTAACCAATTCATTTCCAAAGGTTTAAAATGTGCTCTTAAACTCTTGAAAGTTCTTGTGTTCTTGGGAATCACTAGATTGACTAGTTGAAACCTTTACCTACTTTTTTGTAGGTATGACAATAAGTGTTGGCATAAAAGGAATGGAAAATTAGGGAGGAATGATGATAGGAGGTTGTTGAATATTAGGAAACAAAGGCATTAGTGGCCTAGGTGTAAGCTTGTCAGCTTGTACTAGATAATTCTCTACTTTGATTGCCACCTCATAAGCAATTGGTAGTGTGTTTCTTCCCATAGACTGAATCATTACTTTAATATCATTGTTGAGAGATTTTAGATAGTAAAAGAAAGAAAAATTAGGAGTAGGCCTGACAGAGATTAGAATCCTATCCCATATCTTTTGTAACCTAGTATTGAAATCTTGCATAACCTTATGAGGGGCCCTCTTGATTATGGTTAACCATTCTACAAGTGACAAGTGGTCATTTTTGTCTTTAAAAATTTTACATAATGCATCACCTAACTAGTCTCATGACATAATGGAGTTAGTAGTAAGGTTTTTGTACTAGTCCAAGGCTTTACCCTTAAAAGATATGGCCATAACCTGATGGCCACATTTTCTTCAAGGATATCATGAATATTGCAAAATTTGGCTTTATCTCTAAGGTGCTCAAAAGGGATTGTAGATTAGTATCCTATGAAGTAAGGAACACTTTTAAGAGATATCACTAAAATAGGATCATACTACTGGAGGTTCAAAGGAATATGACCATTGAAAGAAATAAAAAGGAAAGCTCTAGGGGTTTCCACGGTAGTGAAAGGACCCAACAAAGATCTTCTTGAAGAGGTAAATTTTTAAATTGCTTTAGGAGGAAAATTTCTTTTGTAGGGATAAATGTTAGAAAATCTTAATCTTTTACTATGTTTAAAGGTAATTCAATAAATTCAAAAGGAATACCTATAGAATCTAATCTCATAGTCATTTATAGCATGAAAGATAGATATTGCTTTACCATCAAAATATTGAGTGTTCTTTAGAGTCACTAGATACTAAAAGATGAAAGCTATAAGCACTAAAAATTTATCAAACCAACATCAAAATTGACTAATCTTGCTTGAAAATGGTCTCACTAATCATGCCAAAAACTATTATGGAATTAATTTGCACCATTGGAGGGGATTCTTTAGGCTCCCTCCAACTAAGCAAGAAAATGGGAACAACCCTAGGCTATGGGTATCTTGAAATGAGGTTGAACCTCTGGATAAGGCTGACTTTCTCTTGGTAGATCACCTAGACTAATACTTTTATTTTGAAAAGGGATAGAGATAGGGTATAGGGTAACTAAGAAAGGTAAAAGGGTGATGCACCGAATTAAATAAGGGTTCACATAAGCATGAAATAAACACTGATGCAACAAAAGATAATCCTTGCTCACATAGTCTCACAAAGTAGCTAATTTGTATAAATATCTCATAAACTAGTCTCACCAAACAATGAATGAAGCAAAGAGGAATTATAAGATTCACACCAAGCATACATTAATGGGGAAAAAAGCACAAGTTTTAGACCTATAAATAGCTTGAAAATACCTAAAAATAGGTAAGAAAGAAGGACAATGGACATGGAAGAAACTCCTTCACAATGTCATCATGCAAAAGATCATAATTCAGAGATAAGAGATAGGTAAAAAAATCATGTTTATTGCTTCAAGAGGTCTTTCATGAAAATTTTGATAGGTTTTTTGCCTTATCAATTGAGAGTATCCTTTTTTAAAAATGAGTCCTGCCTAAAAAATGGGAATAAATGGGAGATATAGGAGAAAGGGGGGGAGAGAGAGAAGGAACAAGTAAACTAAAATCAATAAATGAGGCCCAACCACTTACATACAGTCCCAACCACCTTTTGATCAATTGATACTAATCTTGCCTCCCAATTAAACATTCATTAGCTTAAAATAGTCTTCAAGCCCTCTTATGGGTTAGAAACACACTAGAAGATAGGAACTTATTTGAATATGATGAGTCATGATCGATTCAAATGGGAAAGTCTCCAAAGACTTTTGAAACTTCATTGAAGGCTCCACATGCTTTTCTGAACCTCCAAACTCTCCATATTATTAATGAGCTTATAGCATTGTGCTTCATCTTGATGTTTTATTTATGTTACCAAAAAATCACTTGAACTCATTCATCTAATGTCTTTTGTAACACCCTTTCATAATCACAACTCTACCCATACTCCAAAATCTAAACATAGGTCCACTATATATGAAAACTAATCACCTTATTGGTTTTTATATAGTCATATATCTATGAATATCCATAGAATACTTAGTCTCTTGATTACAAACAAGATGTAAAACATACGCTTGAGGCATTTTTAGAGGTTTAACTGAATTTTAATGGCATCATACAAATTTGTAGGGTTTACTTCTAGTAACCTAGATCACATTTTGATTTTAAATTTATACATTTGCATGCTTGGGTGGTGAAATATTTTGATCTAATGTGTCCACCTATGTGGAATCTCCTTACCACACTATTTATTTAAATTAAATATATGACTGATATAAATTTGGCACATGTCTTCATCTTGTACCCCTAGAACTTGATTAAATTTTCTCCATCATTCTCTTCAATATTCTCCTAGCTTTGACTTTAATGTTAGTCATTGATATTTGATCTACATTAATATTGTGACACTTGGTAGCTTCGTGTTCCTTATATGGACCCTACTATTAGTCTTCATCCAATTAATGCACTTATACCACATGGTAGCATTACCTGTGATTTAGTCTCATTGACTTTTTAACATCATTTGTATTGTCTATCTATTTGGAATGGTTAAATGCATTTCATTGATCTTTGATCTACATGATCAAATACACATTATTTATCCTCCAAATCACCATGATTATGACACATGGAACCATAACATTCATCCTTAGGATCCTCTGACATTTTAACCTTGTACTCACCACTATATCTTTGATGCATGATTGAATATTCACCATAGATCTATTTTGACCTATTGACCCCAGTATTCAATGTGGATCATCAATTGCGATATTTGTGTGAGAATATGCACCATTGATCTTGATCTAATATCTTTGACTTACCAACTTCATGAGATTGCCTGTGTGTCATTGATCATTGATTTGGGATTCTGAGATCACAACACTTGGCAACCCTACATTCAACTTGAATTTTTTTGAAGATTTTTGAATCTAAATGGCTATTTATTATGGCTTTAATTTGATGTTCCCTTGCACATCCCACACTACTAGATCATTTTTTAAGCCTTATATATTGATATAGGAAACACATCAAGACACCAAACATGTAGGGGATATTCAAGACCATAAAGGGACTAGTCATGGGGGAAGAAGGTTTCTAAAAGGTTCAAGAGAGTGTCCTGATCCATCTAGGCAAAATTTTTGTAGGTAGGCCAATTTTGGCCAACATGAACATTAAGAATAAAATAGGAATTCACTTATAAGTCAATTTCATAACATTATTATATCTAATTCAAGCAATGACATTAATTTAAATAGATTTTAGAAATTAAACTAAGCCTATAAAAATTTTGGATGCAATGAAATTTTTATGCACTTGATGTATGTGAAAGGCCCATGATGGTACTATCCCCTAGTTTTAGATGATTGAATTGTGATATATAGTATTTCATGATTTCACTTTATAAGATAAATTACCATTGTAACTAATTAATTGGTTATAATTATTTCCAAGTTAATATTATTTATGAGTGGATATGATACTTTCAATCTATAGTGGAAGCATAATCTTACTAGACCATCCTAAAAATAGTCACCTAGAGACTTATACTTATATACAATTATTTACATGTCACTTGGTCATAATCATAAGAACAATAAAATTATGCCACTTATTTTAAAATTGTAAAACCTATAATCCTTTGTCAAATACATTAACTTTTGAAATCTATTCCTTTAGGAATGTCAACACTGATTGTGCTTACTAGTTATAAATTGGAAAACCATTACCATATCCTAACTATAATTTTAATAGGCCTATGTAATTAACTTAAGCATTATTTACTATATCTATTAGCTTCTAAAAGTGTGCATTCATGGAAGGAAACTCATTTTTCATTATAACTCACTATGAATATTTATACTCAAATATTTATATGCATTAGTTGTGAATAAAAAGAGTATGGACTAAAATTAGAACATCAGTTAGTAATATTCTTATAACTAAATTAACTATCAACTGAGGAATTTAGGTGAATTTTCTATAGTCCATAAAAAAATTAGCTACTTTTATTGATTTCCCACTATATGAGAATGATATAATCCATCCATTATGACAAAAATCAAGTAAATAATGTTATTAATTATTTTAACTCATATTTATTAATAACTTGAAAAAATATGACAATTTATATCCTTTTGAAAATAAAACATATTTAATTTGATTACTTATATTTTCATTGAGTAAAGACTCTAATGATATTTATAGATAAAGCTTGATATAGTTATCAATTCAAATTACCTTTATTTATAGCGATAATAGTTTGAAATATAAGACTAAATTGAATCATAATATTGTAAGCAACAAGTTATTTCTAATCCATTTAATCATTTAATTGCTTCATGCAATAGAAATGCATTCAAGATCATATCACTAGTTATGAAAGTACAGGATCAGTAGCCTACTAATAATATGTAAGACAAAGTAAGATGGCAGAATAAACTTGTACAAAATTAAAATAACTGTTATTAAGGTTGGAACTAAGTTTCATAACACCATATGGTAAAATTCACTTATTAGTAGTCCTTAACAATAAAGAAGTAGATTAAACAATCTAATTTATATCAAGTGTAAAAATATAATTGAAATTCATAAATAGTTTCACAATGGTAAGGAGTGTAGTACCTAGATAATACAATGGATATTAATTAATGAAAACTTAAGAAAGAATAGACATTATGGTAGTTATTAATCAAGGTAAAAAATTTGCTCATTTAAAAAATCTTAACTTATTCTCAATTATCTAATTACAACATATAGTAAGCATATGAAGGCACATTCATTAAATCAACCTAAGTGTCCAAGTTCCTATATAATATAAAATTGTACATGATTTAATAAGCATTCACACTATATTATGTAATATTAAAATCTAAGTTCAAGATCATTTTAACACATTCATAGTTGAAAGTATTTAAGATTCATAACACAATACATTGGTTTTAAAACATAATAATACAATTGAATGTAAATTCCAATCTGAAGATCATGTAGATCAATAAAATCATGTGTGATCATAGAACACCCAAAACTCATAGTCCAATGATAAACCAATTGAATAATATACATGATGTCTTCCTCATACAAGCCATCTCATTTTGATCCATACTATGAGCCCCCTAATTGGTGGCCCTTACCACCCCCAACCATTAACTAGGAGGTGGCATATGGATTTTGGTACTTATGGAATGTAAGCATGGACAATAAGTGAAAGAGACTTAATTTTAGTAGTTACACAATGTTGTTGGGACCAACACCCCCCTTTTTTAATGATTTATAAAATGGGGCCTTTGTTAATATTTAAAAACATTCATATCCTAGCATGGTTTACATGGTATTATTATTTTTTGAATTAGGGTACCATCCACATAGAAAGGGAATGTGTCCTTGCTTGGTTAATTATGATTTAACTAAACCTATTGATGATAAATATTGAATGAAAAAGTGTAGGTTTCATGGAGGAAGGTAGGGTTCCAAAGCAAGAAACCCTAGGGGTTCAAATTTATATTTTTATAGGAAAAAATTTAGTGAGAATTGGTCCTTTTAAAAGACCCTAAGTTTAATTTTACATTAAGGCTCAGTTATGTTTTTAAACATGCCCAAACCTTGACATAAAATTATACTTAAGTCCCTTTTTATGTTTATTCCCATTTTAAATCCCACCTAACTTTGTTAAATGTTATGTCCCCGAAGCCCTTTTTCATCCTAAAAGATTTAAATGCCTTATCAACGTTTCATCCTAAGTTAAATCCTAAAGTGCCTTCATGTTTGTTCAACATAAATCAATCATTAGAATTCACTCAAAAGCCTAATCCAATGATGCAAGATCCTCTTAAGACAAACTACATGCTAAGCACTGCTAATTACAAAAGTTTATATAGTATTTATTTTAACGACCTCGCTTTCATCATTTGATGTTCATGACAATGTCTTTGACATTAGCGAGGCCTTCAAAATAATCCCCATATTAACTTTTATCTTCAGTCCAAAAGAGGACCTTATAAACATTAAAACTTAGGCTTATCAAATTAAAACTTAGGTCATAGTGTTTTTTAATGCTATAAATATAAGAATTAATCCCTCAACATAAGCCTATGTATATTATAAATTGACTTAATATTTATGCATCTTGCAAGATTCAATGGCCCACATTCATCCTGGGATCCTAATCCAATGGTGCAATATCAAAAGGTTTGTTGAAGGCTAGACCAATCAAAAATAACCTTGTAGATCACAATTTATGGTTCATGCTTCATTGTCAAGCTCGATCAGATGGCCCACATCAACCCCAAAGTCCTGAGAGCACCAAGAATATGATGTGTGGCATGATACCATTAAGCTAAAGGAACCTCATGAGCTTAAAATTAATAATCACACTCTCATCATTTTAATTTCATGAGGATTTCCTTAATGTTAGTGAGAACATCAAATTTAAACACAACCAACCTATCAACCAATCAACTCTAACCATACAGATCATGATTAATGGCTCTCAATAGATCACTGATTCTAATCTAATGGCATGAAGTGGAGGTGGAATTTTCAACTCAAGAACTCAGAGCTCAATGGATCGACACCTGGATAAACCACATCTAGTCATTTCTTAAGAAACCTAGAGCGTGCCACTTAGCATAACCTGATCATCCATGACTTGAACTCCCAATCAAAATGAACTTTTAGATCTTAATCAAGGGCTCATGTTCATCCTTGGATCTTGATCCAATGGAGCAAAATAAAAGGCTCTATTTAAAAACAAATTTCTAGTCTTAAAAAAATTCTTATAAGATGCCATGAAAACATGCTTAAGGAGGTCCACATAAGTGCCATGTAAGCACTAAAAGGTAATCCTAAAACATGGTGCATCTAAAAAGATAAGATTTGCATAAGTGGTGCCATTCATAATATCTAAGGCATGAATACATTTATGAAATATATCACCTTTGGTATTAAATCCTTATAAACCCTACCAAAATAGCTTAAAGCCATGAAACTTGACTAAGTGAGGACTTAACTACATTAGGCAATCTTGAATTATCATCTTGAGTATCAAGGATAGTAATATTCCAAGGTAATTAAGATCATGGTAGTGGCAAGGCAATAATGAAAGGAAGATACAGACTTGTATCTATCTATAGACCATGAAGGGAGATGCTTTAGGGACACCAAATTAGACACAGGGGAATTAGCTAATGTAATGAAGAATTGGTCTGAGATTTTCTTCACCATTGAAGACTTTTAGCCTTTATCATCCAATGAGTAAAGGCTGAAAGTCACCAAAAAGAATTTTTATGACCTAATTACAATCCAAATAATAGGTTTTCATCAAGTTGCTGCCAAACCAGAGGTACTACCCTATATTTACATCCTTTCACCCTTGTTTATGGATTGTAGAATTGATAATGACTAGATTATCAAAGGAGTGCCAAGGAGGATTGTTTATGTTTCCCTAGTAGCCTTTGAAGGCTAATATAAACTCCCTAAATCCCATATTGACCTCCCCTCCATAAAAGAATGGAACACCTAGCATAGCCTAGATGTCATCTTGAGACCATGGTTAATATGAGGGACTCATGTGGCTAGAAATCATGATGGTAGGATCCCCATCACATAATTTAAGGAGGGCATCAAGATCATTATGACCTTACTGAATAGAGCCTCTGGAGCAGCTACCACCACCTATGTTGACCCTAGGTGGGTTTCTTACCTATACTTAATGATAGAAGAAAATTTGAATCCACCTACTAGGGAGCTAATTAGTATCCACTTAGGAAGGTATTTTTATGGCATTAAGATGAAGATAATTCAGCAATTCACCATGATGTCTTATCTTCTAGACTCATTGATGGCATCCACCCATATTCTTGGTGTTAAGAATTGGTCCCAAAATCACCATCTCCCATCATTACTCCAAGATTTATATCTTCTAGTATAGGGGTCATAACAAATTCATGTGTGACTTCATATATCCCATATTGTTCCAGAGCATTAGAGGATACCCTATGCCTAGGATGCACCCTCTTGTCAAAAGATATGTTGATCTCATGGGAGACATTTGGTTTTATCTATAATGCACTATCCTTAGGATTGAGGGTACGATGACTCAACAATTTAGGTTGCCTATTTACGTCCCCCTTAAGTTAGCTGAGCAAGAAATTATGCACTAAATTTCCCATGGAGTTGATACCATTTATAGAGAGAAGAGGAAGGGGATTCTACATCACTTCCCATTTTTTATTAGGAGAACCTTGGTCAGGGACTGGAAGCAATTGGACATTGTGCCCAGATAGAGGGATGCCTTATACTTTGAGAAGGATGAATGAAAATAATGGGACCCAAACAACAAATTTTTCCCTCACTTACAATCAAATCAGTTAACCAATGTAGCTTATGAGCACATGGTTGGTCCTCATGACTATTCCTATACTAAATTTTTAAACTTTTAAGAGGTCCTTACTAGATGTAGATAGCATGGTTTCAATCTTGAGCACAAATTACAAAGGGAGGAGAAATTGGCTGGGGAGAGATGGTAAATGAACCCATTTTAGTATCATTTGTTACCCTCCACTTCAAGTGTACCTCTAAGTCAACCATCATATCAAACACTCCAAATTCAAGGAGCTAGTAAAATAAGACTAAGAAAAGGCTAAGTGAAGGCCCTTCATCATCATAAGAACATTCAAGACCATCTTCCCCAGTAGAGCACATTGATATGGTTTCCTTAGAACCATATGAAATAGTGGATGAGTTCTTCAAGGAACTTGTAAAACCTATGGATTTGACCAAGATGGTGAGGAAACCACAGCTAAGGTGGCTCAAATTGAAAGATCCCAAATAGCTAAGGAAGAGAAGGGGAAAGAAGTGGCATTAGAATTTATCCTTATCACTTAGAAGAAGAGAGAAGCTAAGATGGCCCTTATTTCTAGGTCCTCTAAAATACCAAAGGTAACATGGACCCGTTCCACCAGTGAAGTGAACTTATTCATTGATTAATTACCATTACATGGACTTATTATCCTAGACTAGTTCATATATGGGAAATTCTAAAATTTTCCATCCTACTCTTATTTATGGGCAATCACCCACACCTCAGGTGTGGACACCCATGATAATATCAAACCTTGGATCAAAGAGCTCATGAAGGAGCAAGAAGAGAGGAAAATTGTTGAGGTTGCAAGAGAAAGTGGAAAGAAAATAAAAGATCCAAGAGAATCAAGTGGAACTAGGATTAAAACCCTAGAGACATCCAAACTCTCTGAACCAGTGGCCACTATCATGTATAATCTAGATACAGTAGTGTTTGAAAGGGTGACAACCAAGAAAGCCACCATTAACACTGAGGAGTCCACCTTTCAAAAGGTAGAAACTTTTGTAGGACTAACTCCTATACAAGGGCAAGTAGCAAGAGATCATCCCATCCATCAAGAGGACATCGAAAGTTTGGTGGTGGCCTAATTAGCAATGACCTTGGTTGGAATCCAAGGGATGCAATAGAGGATCACTAATCTGGAAAATGAGAAGAAAAAATTGGAAGCACATGTTACATTTTTAGTCCCTAAGGATGTAATGAAGCTACTAGATAAGTCATTCTTAGACACATTTGAAGGGTTGAAGGTCTTGAATCTTAGATCAAATACCTTGACCCATAAAATTGAGAAAGCACAGACATCAATCACTTAGTGGTAGAACTCTAGAGATCAAGCAACTGAATTGATTAATGTCCATCACACCAAGCAGGTCCAAGGCATCAAAATCATCAAGTTGAAGCATTTTTATGCCCTCTTAAGAGTCATTAAAGATAACATAATACACCTAAACAACTAGTGTGACAATGTCAATAGACTTTTGGAAGAAGATAAGGGATTGATGGCAAGGATGAAGGAGCTCTTAAAGGACCTATTGGAAAGACCATCTAAGACCAATGCCACAAGCCTGATGGAGGATGAGGAGTTCAAGAAAGGGGTTAGTCTCCACATATAAATCATTAAAGACAACTAGGGCTAGTATACCAAGGAAAATTAGAAGGTTCTTAGTAACATCATCACATCTATAAAGTAGATTATAGAGGCCCAATGCATCCAAGAACTCAAGGCCAAGGGTGACATGGAATTTGACACATTGACAAGACAAGAAGAAGATTTTTTAATGAATCCTATCATAGATTTTGAGTTCATCAATGAATAATACACTAAGCTAAAGAACATCCTTAGACATTGACTCAAGGGTCCCACCAATGTAGCATAAAATATTATTCTTTTGTAAAATATATGCTAGTCTGTTAGCATACATTTATCCTTTGTCAAAATTATCATGAAAGCTTTTTGCATTATATATTTATATTAAAGATAATTATCCTTAGCTTGTATGTAGATATTTTGAGAGAGTTAACTGGTAAATCACCTATGTTTCCTATAAATAGGTGGGGATTACCATTTTGTAAAGGGAGAGTTTTTGAGTAAGTGTATACTAGGAGCCTTTAATATAACTAAGGAATTCTGAAAGGATTGTCTAAAGAGTGTGTTAAAGCTAATTCTATCTCTCAATTGCATGTTAACATCTTAGATAAAAATTATTCTTTGGTTTTTTGAACTATATTTTCTATCATAGGGTTGTTAATTTGTGCTAAATTAAATTAGCATAAAGGTCTTGGGTTTACTTCGTTATATTTTGGTTTGTATTTGAATGTGCTTATGTTATTCATGTTGTAGTGGTAAAACTTTTAAAGTAAATCTGGTTCTCACTTGTGGTCTTCATAATTCCTTTGGATCTTGCCTGATTTATTATGGAACTTGTGTTTAAACTATATTGCATCATAAATTGGTTCATACATGTTCAAATTAATAAATAACTTAGTCATAATGTCTAAGATGGAAGCTTACAATCACATTTTATTTTCTACCTTACCATCCCTTTTCCTTAATTTTTTTAATCAAGACTCACTTTGATTTAAGAATAATTGTTAAATAACCATTTATCTTAATTTCTAGATCAATAAGTATCATACGGATTCAAATATAGGACCCTAGTGGCTCACAACCATTGAATCAAATAAATATCATGGACAACTCTCATACTCTGCTTCTAGTTCACCACAAACAACCCAAAATTGTCACAAACTACAACTCATGCCATGGATCTTTATGATCATAAAATGAGAAGTGTTCATCAACACTAAGATAACCTATGAGACAAATAGAAGCATCAATAAAAAGAGCTCTGCAGGCACCAGAAGGAGGGCATATTCAATCAATATTGATATTTCTTGCATTAGATTGGAGGGATTCTTACCTCTTATGAGTAGTTTGTCACCTTGAATGCAAAGATCCTAGATCTTTTGAGAAATTCACCTATATTTGAGCTTTATAAAGCAAAGACATAAGTTCTTCATAAATAATGGTTAAATTTTAGTCAAGATGGTTATTGGTTTTAAAAACTCATAGTATTTAACTTTAAGATGGCTTAATCTAGTTAAAGAGAAATGATTATTTATGAATATTGAGCTTATTTAGGACACATGCTATAAAGAATGGTCATCTTTGCATAATTCAGTACATCTTTGAGCTTACTTAGTTAAAGATTAATGTCCTTTGTCTTTTTATGAGTAAATATTTACAAAAATAAGCTTAGTGTGTAGGTTGATTGTTGTTCCTTGTGTGATCTAACTTGACTCATCATATTTCAAATATGATCCTTAATCTTTAAAACTAGAATTTCCAAGGATTAGAACTAGATCACATTCAGAGACAAGAGAGCCCTTGCTTGAGCTAAAAACTCATAATAAACCCAAGAAGGGCAAAGGAAGGCATAAATTTTCTAAGTCTCTACCATCTTCACCCTTGCAATGGGTTTTTGCATTCAATTTTCACCTAGATATGGCATGGCTTGGAAGTTCCCCCATCAATGTACTAGGTTTAATTCATGACTTGCCTTATAATATTGAAAATTACTTACCAATATTTAGTCTAACTAGTGTTGCAACTGTAGAAGAATATGTTAAAGATTTTAAGGTTAATTTAAGATTGTTAAATGTTATTAATGAAGATGTAGCATATAGGTTATTTCCATTTACATTTAAAGATGTTGCATATGAATGGTTCCTTAATTTACCTAATAATTGTATTACCTCATAGAATAACTTTGACACTATTTTTATTGATCAATTTGGAAAAATCATAAGCCCCTATGTCATCTATCACCAATTTACAATCATTAAGAGGGATTCAAGTGAACCTATTAGATCCTTTAAAGCTAGGTTCCAAAAGATGTTTAGTTAGACTATTTATCCCTACAAACCTAATGAGGCTTTAGCTTTAGAGGTTTACAAAGATGTTGTTAACCCTATGACTTCTATGTTTCTTAAAAGGGCTATCCCAGTTATCAACACATTGGCCCAGGCTGATTCTAAAGAAGTGGTTATTAGTGACCAAATGTAGCCTCAAGGATAGATGGCTTATTCTATCCAAAATGTTAATCCTTAGATGCATACATTAAACCTTTTCCCAAATAATAACCAAAATACTCTCGCATTAAACCAACTCCCTGATTTGAATGTATTACCTACTAGCCATGTTATCCCTAATCACAACCTAGGTTTCTTGAGTCATAAAGATATCAATGTATCTCATATCAATGACCAAAAGGATTTAGTGCTTGTCAATGGTATTAATAATATCCAAGGTCAAAATTTTGAGAATTCAAAGACTGAGAATTAATCTATATTAAATATGGTCCAAAATCTCAGCACATATTTATTACAATTTCAAAAGCAAGTTGATAATGCTCATGACAACTCTAGAAGGAACTTCAATTTCCATAAGTTCAATAAGGTTGGGAATAGATTTCAAAATGATAGTTTTTACAATAATAAATCTACTGAGCCTTCTTCTAGAAAAAAGACTATGGATATCAATCTCACTGATATTAATTTACCAGACTGATAGTTTTTACCTATATAAAAAAAATATCATGGTTCCTATAAGTTTCAATTATCATGCATGAATAATTTAGCTGAGTATGAAGCTCTTATCTTGGGAATTTAACTCGCTATTAAACACAAAGTTAAGGAACTCATTATCTATGGAGATTCTGATTTGGTGCTCAACTAATAAAGAAGCAAATACCAATGCAAGCTATCTTACCTCAAGAGATACAAGTTTAGAGTTTGGGATTTCATGGAATCTTTTGATACTCTCAACATCTTATCTATTCCCAAAAAAAAAAGCTACTGATGAGCTTGATTCTATTGTGGCTAATCTCATGCCTAGTCATGGTTCCCCTAACATCAGTATTGAGTTAGTATCATGTCCCTCAGTCCTTGAAAACATAAATCATTTTCAAGTTTTCAATGATGATAAAAAAATTATATATTTCTTGACTAATTTTGGAGCCTTTGAAACTCACATCATTGATGAAGCTGATGAAATTTATCTTGAAAGAGAGATTAAAGGTCAAATCATCCAATTGAGTGACAATAAGATACCTAAAGGGATGATTTCATTAGAAAGGTTATTTGATCATGAAAAAATTGTTAGGACACCTATGGTGCCTAAAGTAAGTGATAAGGACTATCAGGTGGTATATCTTGGTTCACATGATCAACCCCAACAAGTGAATATAGGAAAGGCTTGCACTAAAATGGGAAATAGAAAAGCTAAAGAGATACTTGAAAAATATAAGGATGTCATTGCTTGGTCTTATGAAGATCTAAAAATATTTGACCCAAGGGTTATTACTCATACTGTCCCCCTCAAATAAAATTATAAACACTTTAGAGAAAAGCAAAGACATATCAATCCTGTCTTAGAACCCATGATATTTAGGGAAGTCAAGAAACTACTAGATTCAAGGATTGTGTTTCTTATTAGGCATTCCACTTGGGTTAAAAACTTGGTCCTAGTCAAAAAATAGAATGGGGAAATAAGATTATGCATAGACATTAGAAATATGAATAGAGCATCTAAAAAAGACAATTACCCCTTTCCTTCTCTTGATCAAGTCATCCAAGTTGTTTTGAGATCTGCCATGATGTCCTTTTTGGATGGATTTTCTAGATATAACCAAGTGCTTGTTATTCTAGAAGACAAGATGAAAACAACTTTCACTACCAAATGGGGAACACATTCCTATAAAAGAATTCCATTTGGATTAATTAATGTGGGATCCACCTTTCAGAGGGCCATGAACCATACTTTCCAAGGTCTAGTGGGCAAGTGCATCATCATTTACATGGATGATCTTACAATTTTCTTCAATAATAGAGAGGAGCACTTTATGCACTTGTAACAAGTGTTTGAAAGATGCAAGAGGTATGGAATTATCGGAGTTGTTGCCAGAATCTGGATAACACGAGTGCAATGGAGACGTGATCACACAAGATGAACAAGTGCACACCACAAGATGCTAAAGATATTTGAAGATAAGAAGATAAATTGCACAAGACAAAAATGGAGAAAACCAAAATCCGATTATTCGTGTTAACATGAAATGGCCAAAATGAAGAATACATATAGGAGAGCTAGTAAGTAACTCCTCCACAAATGGTGGTCAAATCACCCCAAGAATAGACTCCTCCACAAAAGGTGGTCAAAGCACCCCAAGAATAGACTCCTCCAAAAAAGGTGGTGACAAGGTGCCAAGAATAGAGAAGTAACTCCCATACCCAGAATATGAGTATCTTATGACACAAATATGACACACAATCTCCACATAAGCTAGCCTATCCCATGAATGTAGGAAAAATCCATGTATGCACAAATATATGATATTCCCTAATTAATAAATAGGGAAAAATAAAAACCTACACTAATAGGAATATCCCTCAAACCCAAGAAAAGTATATTATATATCATTGAAGGAAAACTATTGGGGCATGCCATTACTAAAGATGGGATTTTCATAGATCCTAAGAGAGTGAAAACCATCTCCAAAATTGAGCTACCCAATAGCTGAAATCATTCTTTGGTAAAATTTACTTCATGAGGAAGTTCATCTCAAGATTTTTTGAAATTGTCAAACCTCTGAATGATATTCTTAAGAAAGATGCTAAAATTTCTTAGAATGAAGAATAAAAAAAGATTTTATTGACATAAAAAAGGCAATCGATCAAGCTCCAATCTTGATAAGTCCTGACTTTTCAAAGGACTTTTACTTGTATTCATTTGCTTTTGACCACACCATGGCTACTATCTTAACTTAAAAGGTTAATAAGAGTGACTATCCTATATATTTCATGAGCACCAACTTCAAAAATGTAGAGGTAAACTATTCCATGATTGATAAGCAAGCTTATGGATTGGTAAAGGTAGTAAAAAAGTTTAGACACTACATCCTTAGAAACAAGGTACATGCCATCTTACTTGACCCAACCACAAAGCTTATGTTGAGCCAGAATGAGCTTGAAGAATGAAGGGGAAAGTGGATGTCAGTCCTATAGGACTATGATATTGAAATGAAGATTTCCAAACTAGTGAAATGTCAAGGCTTAGTCTAGATGATAGACAATACCAATACTAAACTCCCTATCATGCAAGTTAAGAAACAAAACTTCTAGCCTAATGAGTGGTATGACTTCATCATCTACTTAATTATAAATGGTAATTGCCCTCTAGGACTCACCAAAGAGCATAAGAGAGCATTGAGACTCAAATCAACTCATTACCTCATCAAAAATGGAGTCTTATATAGAAATAACTTTGAAATAATCTACTTAAGATGTGTGTCTAAAGAAGAGGCTTCTCAAATCATGTCTACTTTCCATGAAAAACTAGGTAGTGGACATCCTTTAGGTAGAACCACAACTCAAAAAATTATTAGGTTTGGGTACTATTGGCCCACCATATTCAAGGATGCTCACAAAAATGTGAGAGAATGTCATTCCTACCAAATATTTAGCACAAAAGAACCAAAGGTAGCCATGCCTTTGCAACCTATAAGAGTGGACAAATATTTCACACAATGGGGATTAGAATTTATGGGGGTGATCAACCCCAATTATTCCAAGGGTCAAAAATATGTTCTTCCTACTTCTGATTATTGCACAAGGTGGACAAAAGCTATAACCACCAAACAATGTAGGACAGAGGAAGTGATCAACTTCCTAGAAGAAAACATTTGCACCAAAACCCCAATTTCCTTAGTCTGTGACAATGGTTCTGCATTCATATCCATTGAAATGAATGAATGTGCTTATGATAATGGCATCTCTTTAAAGTTTTCCTCTAACCATTATCATCAAGGAAATGGAGTTTTTGAATCTACCAACAAGAATCTCATGAAGGCCATCAAAAAGTCTATTGCAGACAAGCCTAGAACATGATATAAGCTCCTTAAGTATGCATTGTGGGTTGATAGAATAAGGATCAAATAGGCACTCAAGGCTTTACCATTTATATTAGTATATGGTTAGGAACCTATCTTCCCCATCACCCTCAAAATGCCTATGTTCACATTCATGCAAGAATACATGAAATAAAACCAAAAGCTTACTAATTCCAGGCTATTAGACATCATTCAGATGGAATATGCCAGAGAAAAGGCATTTTTAGACTTTAGTAGGCATCAAGTAACTATGAAAAGATGGTTTGACAAAAGGTCCAAGGTGAAGGTATTCAGATAGGAAGACCTAGTCCTCCTTTGGGATAAGTCATCAAAACCTAAGGGCAACTATGGTAAGTCTGCACCATTATGGATTGGTCTATACCAAATTGTAGATACCTTGGACAACAACACTTTTAACCTAAAATAACTTCAAGGAGTAGAATTCACATTACTCAACAATGGGCAATACCTCAAGTATTAATTTGTTTCTACTCCACCAGGGATCTTCATGGAATAAAATCTATAAGATTGCTTAGAGTTAGAGTAGGTATGCTAGTTAGTTTCCTTTCTTGATTTCTTTTCCTTCTTGGCTTGTATATATTTGTTTGCTTGTGTTTGTTTATTTATTTTTGTCTATTTGTTTTATTTTTTGTCCTTTTTGCTTGGTTGTGCTCCATTGTTTTAATAAATCTTGAAGACTCTCCTTGCTTAGAATTACTCAAGATTCAATTATTTCAAGTGAAGGCATGAATCTTGCACAAGAGGACCTAAGGCTATAATATAGTATTATGTTATAATATAAATACTTTAAAAAACTCACATATAAATTAGTTACCCCCAAAGAATTCAAAGCATTACCTAAGACCAAAACGTTTTTGTAAGAATGATCATGTATGTGAAAGGAGATTCCAAAAGTTAAAGCATAGGCTTGCTTACACTTAAAACACATCCTTGTCTAGGATGGAGGTTTCAACTGAATGTGAGTATCCTAAGGCCAAGGCATTTGACCAAATCCTTAAACTCAGTTATCCTAGCTCCCAAACTTTGTTAAAAAAAAGAGACTTAATTTTAAATCAAAAGATGCAAAAGCCAAAGGTGATTCAGGCAACCTCCACTAGGGCTATGGATACCTGGATGATAGTGGAGCAAGGTCATGAGTGGAGCCAAAGGTATCTCTATTGGGGATATAAACACTTGGTTGGCAGTTGAGCAATGCCCAAGCCTCACCTAAATTAAGAGCAATTATTTTTAAGAGAATATCTAAATACGCTCAAAGTTAAATGTTTCAAAAAGATATGAACCTGGATGTTGTTTCCCTATAGTCTTGTGACAAACAGTAAGTAGAATCAAAGCACACACACATCATGTTTAGGTCATGACTCAAAGATTTGAATTCTACACATTTGAAACTTGTTCCAACCTATAATTAACATAAGTAATGGTGTATGGATAAACGGAGATAAAGGACTCCTATGTTTGTTTAAGCTAAAGTTTTTGGGTTCTAACATATTTCTATGTTTCCCTTGTAAGTTTCCATTATTTTTGGGATCAACATCCCCCTTTTTTTACCACTTTGTAAAATGGGGCCCTTGTTAATATTTTAAAACATTCGTATCCTGGCATGGTTTACATGGTATTGTTATTTATTGAATTAGGGTACCATCCACCTAGAAAGGGAATAGGTCCTTGCCTAGTTAATTATGATTTATTGACTAACCCTACTGATGATAAATTTTGAATGACAAAGTGTAGGTTTGATGGAGGAAGGTAGGGTTCTAGAGTAATAAACCCTAGGGGTTCAAATTTAAATTTTTGTGGGAGAAAATTTAGTGGGAATTGGTCCTTTTAAAAGACCCTAAATTTGATTTTACATTAAGGCTTGGATATGTTTTTAAACATGCCCAAACCTTAACATAAAATTATAATTAAGTCCCATTTTAAGCTCCTTCCCCTATTAAATCCTGCCTAACCTTGTTAAATGTTATGTCCCTGAAGCCCTTTTTCATCCTAAAAAAATTTAAAGGCCTTATCAAAATTTCATCCTAAGTTCAATCCCAAAGTGCCTTCGTGTTTGTTCAACATGAATCAATGGTTAGAATTCACCCAAAATCCTAATCTGATGGCATGAAATACTCCTAAGATAAACTACATGCTAACCACTACTCATTACAAAAGTTTCTATGGTATTTATTTTGATGACCTCACTCCCATCATTTGACATTCATGAGGATGCCTTTGATGTTAGTGAGGAATTAAAAATAAGCCCCTTCCAAAATTTTATCTTTAATCTAAAAGGGGACCTTATAAATGTTAAAACTTAGGCTTATCACATTAAAACTTAGGTCATAGTGTTTTTAATGCTATTAATATAAGTATTAATCCATGGGTCTAAGCCTATGTGTATTATGAATTGAATCAATGTTCATGAATTTTATAGGATACAAAAACCCACATTCATCTTGGGATCCTAATCCAATGGTTTGAGATAAAAAGGTTTTCTAAAGGCTGGACCAATCAAAAAATATCTCATAGATCACAATCAATGGCTTGTGCTTCATCATCAAGCCTAATCTGATGGATCACATCAACCCCAAACTCTCAAGATCATTGAGAATGTGATGCATCACATGCTACCATTTGTCTAAATGAACCTCACAAGCTTAAAATTGATAGTCATGCTCTCATCATTTTACATTCATGAGGATGTCTTTGATGTTAGTGAGAATGTCAAATTTAAACATTACTAACCTATCAAGAAATCAACTTCAACCTCATCAATCATGATCAATGGCTCTCACTTAATCACTAATCTTAATCCATTGACATGAAGCAAAGGTGGAATTTTCAACTCAAGACCTCAGATCTCGATGGCTTGACACCTAGATAAACCACATCTAGTCATTTCTTAAGAAAACTAGAGTGTGCCACTTGGCGTAACCTAATCATCCAAGACTCGAATACGTAATCAAAATAGAATTTTAGATATAAATCAAGGGCTCAGATTCATCCTTGGATATTGATCCAATGGATAAAACTAAAAGGCTCTATTTAAAAACAAATGGCTAGTCTTGAAAAAATTCTCATAAGATGCCATGAAAACATGCTTAGGGAGGTCCACATAAGTGATATGTAAGCACTAAAAGGCAATTCCAAGATATGGCACGTCTAAAAAGACAAGTTTTACATAATTGGTTCCATTCATATGATCTAAGGCATACATACATTTATGAAAACCATCACCTTCACTATTAAAATATCAAAAACCCTACTAAATAGCTTAAAGCCCCAAAAATTGAATAATTAAGGACCTAACTACATTAAACAAGCTCAAATTATCATCCTGAGTATCAAGGATATTCATATTCTAAGGCAGTTAAGATCATGGTAGTGGTAAGATAATAATGAAAGGAAGAGACAAACTTGTATCTATCTACAGACCATGAAGGGAGATGCTTTTGGGACACCAAATTAGACACATAGGCATTAGCTAATGGAATGAAGAATTGGTTTGATATATTTTTTTCCATTAAAGAGTTACAACCTTTTTCATATAGTGAGAAAAGGGTAAAAGTCACCAAAAAGATCTTTGACAACCTAGTTGTAGTCCAAATGACAGGTCTTCATCAAGTTGCTACCAAACTAGAGGTACTACCCTATATTGACATCCTTACACCCTTGTTTATGGATTGTACAATTGATAATGACTATATTTTCAAAGAAGGAGAGTCAAGGAGGATTAATTATGTTTCCCCAGTAGCCTTTAAATGCTACTATAAACTCCCCAAATCTCATATTGACCTCCCCTCCATAAAAGTGTGGACCACCCAACATAACCTAGATGTCATCTTGAGAGCATGGTTAATCCAAGGGACTCATGTGGCTAGAAATCATGATGGTAGGATCCCCACCATAAAATTTAGGGAGGACATCAAAATCATTATGACCTTACTGAATAGAGCCTCTGGAGAATCCACCACCACCTATGTTGACCCTAGGTGGGTTTCCTACATATACTTCTTAATAGAAGAAAAGTTGACTCCACCTATTATGGAGCTAATTAGCATCCACTTAGGAAGGTAGTTTTATGGCATTAAGAAGAAGATAATTTAATAATTTACCATGATGTCCTATCTTCTGGACTCATTGATAGTTTCCACCCATATTCTTGATGTTAAGAATTGGTCCTCCCATAGCAGAATCACCATATCCCATCATTACTCCAAGATTTATATCTTCAAGTATATGGATCATATGCAATTCATATGTGACTACATATATCCCATATTGTTCCATAGCATCATAGGATACCCCATGCCTAGGATGCACCCTCTTTTCAAAAGATATGTTGATCTCATGGGAGACATTTAGTTTTATCTAGACTGCATTGTCCTTAAGATTGAGGGCACCATGACCCAACCATTTAGGTTTCCTTTTTACATCCCCTAGAAGTTGGATAAACAATAAATTATGCACCAAATTTCCCATGGAGTTGACAGCATTTGTAGAGAGAAGAAGGTCATTCTACATCCCTTCCAATTTTTTATTGGGAGAACCTTTGTCAGAGACTAGAAGAAATTGGACATTGTGTCCAGACAGAGGGATGCCTTATACTTTCAAAAAAATGAACTAAAATAATGGGACCCAAACAACAAAGTTTTCCCTCACTTACAATAAAAATAACTAACCAAAGTCGATTATGAGCCCATGGTTGGTCCTTATGACTTTTTCTATACTAAATCTATAAAATTTGAAGAGGTCCTTTCTAGATGCAGAAAACATGGTTTCAAGCTTGAGAAAAAATTTCAAAGGGAGGAAAAACTAGCTGCGGAGAGATGGAAAATGAACCCATTTTAGTTTTATTTATTTCCCTCCACTTCAAGTGCACCTCCAAGTCAGCCACTCTAGCCAACACTCCAAATTCAAGGAGCAGGTGAAAGAAGACTAGAAGAAAGGCTAAGTGAAGGCCCTTCATCATCAACCCAACCTCCAAGACCATCTTCCCTAGTAGAGCACATTGATATGGTTGCCTTAGAACTATATGAAATGATGGATGAGTTCTTCAAAGAACTTTTAGAAACCTATGGATTTGACCAAAAGGGTGAGGAATCCATAGCTAAGGTGGCTCAATTTGAAGGACCCCAAATAGCTAAGGAAGAAAAGGGGAAAGAAGTGGCATTTAAATTAGTCCTTATCACTCAGAAGAAGAGAGAAGTTGAGATGTCCCTTATTCCTAGATCCTCCAAAAGACCAAAGGTAACATGGACCCTTCCCATCAGTACAGTGAACCTATTCAACATGAATTCCCAATACAAGGACATATTATCCCAAACTAGTTCATAAATGGGAAATTCCAAAAGGTTCCCTCCCACTCTCATTCATGGCAAATCACCAGTACTTCAGGTATGGACACACATGATAATATAAGCCTTGGATAAAAGAGCTCATGAAAGAGCAAAAAGAGAGGAGAATTATTGAGGATGCAAGATAAAGTGGCAAGAAAATGAAAGATCTAGGAACATTAAGTGGAAATGGGATTGAAACCCTAGAGACACCCAAACTCTTTGAACTAGTGGCCACTATCATGTCTAATCCTAATATAACAAGGTTTGAAAGGGTGACAACCAAGAAAGACACCATTTTTACTGAGGAGTTCACCTTTCAAAAGGTGGAATATTTTGTAGGATTAACTCTTATACAAGGGAAAGCAATATGGGAGTATCCCATCCATCAAGAGCGTGTGGTAAGTTTGGTGGTGGCCCAATCATTAATGACCTTGGCTAGAATCTGGGCAATGTAGTAGAGGATCACTAATCTAGAAAATGAGAAGAAATACTTGGAAGCACAGGTTACATTTTTAGTCCCTGAGGATGTATTGAAGTTAATAGATAAGCCCTTTCACACATTTGAAGGGTTGAAGTTCTGAAAGCTTAGATCAAATAACTTGACCCATAAAATTGAGAAAGCATAAACATCAATCACTCACTGGAAGAACTCTAGAGATTAGGAAACTAAATTGATTTATATCCATCATACCAAATAGGTCCAAGGCATCAAAATCATCAAGTTGAAGCATTTCCATGCCCTCCTAAGAGTCATTGAAGATATCATACTAGACCTAAAAAACTAGTGTGACAATGTCAATAGCCTTTTAAAAGAAGACAAAGGTTTGATGGCAAGGATGGAGGAGCTCTTAAAGGACCTATTGGAAAGACCATCCAAGACCAATGCCACAGGCCTAATGGAGGATGAGGAGTTTAATAAAAGGGTTAGTCTCCACAATTAGAGCATTAAAGACAACTAGGGCTAGCATACCAATGACAATTAAAATGTCCTTAGTATCATCATCACATCTTGAAAGTAGATTGTAGAGGCCCAATGCATCTAGGAACTCAAGACCAAGGGTGATAGGGAATTTAACACATTTGCAAGTTAAGAAGAGGATTGTTTGATGAAGCTTACCATATATTTTGAGCTCATCAATGAACAATACACTAAGGTAAAGAACATCCTTAGACAATGAATCAAGGGTCCCACCAATGTAGCATACAATAATATTCTTTTGTAAAATATATGCTAGTCTATTAGTATACATTTATCCTTTGTCAAAACTGGCATGAAAGTCGTTTGCATTGTATATTTTTATTAAGGACAGTTGTCCTTATCTTGCATGTGGATATTTTGAGAGAGTTAACTAGTAAATCACCTATGTTTCCTATAAATAGGTGAGGATTACCATTTTGTAAAGGGAGTGTTTTTTGAACAAGTGTATAATAGGAACCTATAATACAAATAAGGAATTTTGAAAGGATTGTCTGAAGAGTGTGTTAAAGCTAATGTTATCTTTCAATTTCATGTTAACATATTAGATATGAATTGTTCTTTAGTTTTTTGAACTATGTTTTATATCATAAGGATATTAATTTGTGCTACGTTAAATCAATAGAAAGGTCTTGGGTTTAATTCATTACATTTTACTCTATATTTGAATGTGCTTATGCTATTCATGTTGTAGTAGTAAAAATTTTAAAGTAAATTTGGTTCTCACTTGTGATCTTCATAATTCCTTTGGATCATGCCTGATTTATGGTGGAATTTGTGTTTAAACTATATTGCATCATAAATTAGTTCATACGTGTTCAAATTAATAAAGAACGTTGTCATAATGTCTAAGATGGAAGCTTGCAATCACATTTTATTTTATGCCTTACCATCCCCTTTCCTTATTTTTTAATCAATACTCACTTTGGTTTAAGAATCATTGTTAAATAACCATTTAGGTTAATCAGTAGATCAATAAGTATCGTAAGGATTCAAATAGATCCCAACCACCAAATCAAATAAATATTATGGACAACTCTCATACTCTACTTCTATTTTGCCACAAACAACCCAAAATTATCACAAACTACAACTCATGCCTTGGATCTTTATGATCCTAAAATGAGAAGTGTTCACCAACCCTAAGATCACCTTTGAGGCAAATAGAAGGATCAACACAAAAAAATGAAAATTTCAAAATTATAATTTAAAATACATACACTCATAAATAATCATGGGTGACCCTGGAATTCATTTAAAGGAGTTTTTATAGGTCAACTAATTATTCATTTTATCTCAATTTCCCTTCATCACATATTCCATGTATACATAGAAAAATAAAAAACACTTTTCAGATAAGATGCAGTCATAAACAAAAAAAGAGAATGAGAATTGAACCTTTAAAAAACTTCCAAGGGTTTAAACATCTCACCATTTCTACCAATTGACCAAGTACAAAAATTTAATCACTTACAACAATGTGCCATAGTGATGAAATTTCCCTATTTGGTTAGCATATGGTTGGTTCATTTTTAATACTAGGAAAATCACAAGATTTCATAAAGCCCAACAACTAAAAATAAAATAATTTCCTATGTCCAAGTATATACTAATTAATCATTAAATAAATTACTCCAAAAAAAATTTCATTAAAGACTAATAATACACTCAGTCAAATGCATAATATTCCAAGTATCAAAACCCAAAACACCAACATCAAGTATTCATTAAAATCCCATCAAAATTTATGCATAGGTATCACTAGATTAGACTGCCCTTTAAATAAACTTCCCCTAAAGTCATATTTAGGGAATCAAAGAAAAACCCATGAAGTGGTATGAATACATGGCCAATAAAAATACCTAACATAAAACTAGGTCAATTTTTTCCAGTGGGGTAGTAAAAAAATAGAGATAATATCATAATGATGCTGCCATTATTATTATGCAAAAATTTTGATTAAGGAAAGACATTTTTAAAACTAAATAAAACCAAAGAGACTTGTAACCAAAATTTTTAATAAACCAAATTATGGAGTAATTGATTTTTATCAATTTAATCAATATACAAACCCTTGCAGGTTCATAAGGAAGTTGTATAACTTCTTTATAAACCTTGAAGTAATTTTATTTTATTTATATTACTTTCCCCTAAAACTGATAAAAAACACATAATTATTTGTAAGATAAAAATAAATACAAAACTTACATGTTTTCTTATATCTCAATGGAAAAGGAAAACAAAATTTTACATACTTTCCCCATGCGAATTCCTCCTTTCTCTAGCCTTGGTCCTAAGCTAGTCGATTCTCTCTTCAGGGATGGTTTTCATGACCAAATCTTCTTCCTTACTTCCTCCATGCCCTAGGGTTCATTTTTCTCCCCCAACCCTCTTTTATGCCTCCCTCTCTCTCTCTTATTCCTCAACTACCCCAATTATAAATCAACCAAGATTGGCATTGGGGGTCAACTAAGTCCCTCTAAGACTGCTAATAATTAATGGAATGATCAAGTTACCCAATTAACAATAAATTTTGTAATGATGTATTTTTATTTAAGGTCAAAATATCATGAACCCATAATAGTTATAATGGAAATATAACTTGTCAAAAGTAATGTTATCATTAATAAATCAACATAGAGATAAAGTTTTAAGGTCCCTTGATAGGATTTTGAAGGGAAACGACATGAGAGAGGTTCAAAACAACACCAAGACATACTCGAATATAATGATATTTTGATCTAAAAATTTCAAGTCACCAAAATCTACTTATGGAGTAAGACTAAAACCATGGCAGTCCTCATGACCAAGTTTGATATACAAGAATAATGAAATAAAATAAGATAGATAGAAAAAGTTAAGAAGATGATAAAAAATTAAAATAATAATAATATAAAATATGAAAAATGATGAAATGCATATACTACTGCAAGTGTTTATAGCTCAATATAATATCCCTTCTACATGTGTTAGTTGTCATTGTTCCTTATTCCTTGGCCACCAAAATCCACTACCAACCTAGCTCACTTTAACTATACCTGTACCCATAAATGGTATCAGTAGTACCTGTATATTGATATGTAAAGCTAATCTAAATAGTATAATGTATAAAACCAAATGTCATAACTAAATTAACTCATAAAAAATAAACTCTAGCTATAGCATTTTGTATAGTATCTAAAAATAGATTAAAATAATAGATCCAAGTATAGATGAATAGTATAAAAGTATGATGAAATGTATAATAGTATAGAAATTAAATATATAGGTGGGGTTATAACATCCTCCTCCCCATAAAGAGGAGCCATCCTAGCGATAGATCAAAACAACCAAGTATAATATTGCTTAAATAACTCGGTATCCTCCTAAGTGGTTTTTGTGTTACTTAGTGGGTCCCATTATATCATAACCTAATAGATTTGTTAATTTATTAATTTAATGTTGTGATCACCCAAGATTTAACTAGGTCTAGCTACATATTTTACTCTTATATAACCTACAAAATTTTCAAATCTAACACATGAAATGGATCAAGGACATATTCTTTAAGTAATGCAATATGGAACACATTATCAATTCTTGACAGAGAAGGATGTAAATCCAGTTGGTATGAAACAAGGATGATTTTGTCTAATATGTCAATTGGTCCAACAAATTGAATACCCAACTTGGAGGTTTCTCCAAACTTAATGGATCTATTTCATGGCCTTACATGTAGGAAAACCTTATCTCCAATAGTGAAATCACAATGCATTCTCTTTAGATCAGCATAATTTTTTTTGATTAGAAGCATCCTTAAATGTTTGGCATATTATGGCCATTTTATCATTATATTATAGTTCCAATTTTGGACTAATAATGAAATGGTTTTCTAGGCTATCCTAGCTAAGTGGAGTTCTACATTTACATCTATACAGGTTTTCAAAAGGATCCATTTTAATTGTAGAATGATAAGAGTTATTATAGGTAAACTTAACTAAATGGAAATAATCCTACCACTTGGTCTATTTATCCATAACATACATGCCAATCATGTATTTAACTACTTATATCAATCTTTCAATTTGTCTATCTAGTTTTAGGTGCTATGAAAAACTGAAATTTAGTCAAGTGTCAAAGGCTGTGGCCAAGGTTCATCAAAACCTTGATGTGAACAACTTATATCTATCAGAGATAATGAATTATAACATGACATAGAATTGAAATACTTCTTTCACAAAGCATTAAAAAACAACAACAATATCATTAGTCAAAATTTCAATAATAAAGTGACCAATTTTGGTTGCTTTATCAATTACTACCAATATAGTGTCATGTTGGTTACATGATTTAGGTAATTATGTAATAAAATTAATTGAAACCACTATTTTTTTATCTCTTGGTATGTCATGAGAGTATAACAGACCCCTCGGATGGCAATGTCATCCTTCACATGTTGACATTATAAACATCTTGCCATCAAATTATAAAAATCTTTCTTTAGCCCAAGCCAAAAATAGGGCCTTTTCAGTTAATGAATCATTTTAGTGAACCATAGATGGGCAAAATGGGGTGATGTATGGATTTACTAAAGTATAATACTACGTTGTCCACCTAATTTAGGTAAAAAAAAATCTATTTTGATGTCTTACAAGGCCATCTCATTCAACATAAAAATTTAAAATCATTTTGACAAGGGCTCATCAACAAATCCTATACTTACTTCTTGGTAGTAATTATCAACAAGCTACTATTGTAGGACAATATTCCTAAAATTCCCTTATAGAATAGATAAGGCAATAAGGTATGTACACTTGTTGAGTGCAACAACCACATGATTTTATTTACTCTTCAAATATGTGATGTCCATGTCAAAATTTTTGAAAAATTATATTCATCTACAATGGTGGGAATTCAATTCATATTCCAATAATAGGTGTTTTAGGATGCGGTGATCAAATCTCATTTTGACATGTTTGCCTAGTAGAAAGTTCTTTCATTATTTTAATGTGTGTACTATTACAAGAAATTTTAAATCATGTGTGGATAGTTCTTTTAAACTTCCTCAAGCTTACGAGATTCATAGACTACCACTTTACTTTCTTGGGTCAATATGCCATTGAAGCCTTCTTTAGAAGCATCAACCCATACCTCAAAATAACTATTTGGATAAAGTATAATGAAAATAGGAGTTGTTGTTAATAGCTCATTGAACCTTTTAAAAGCCTCTTCACATTGAGGTGTCCATGAAAATTTTATACCATTTTTTGTAAGGATGTAATGGGGTTGGATAGCTAAGAGAAATTTTCCATAAGCTATCGATAGTAGCCATCCAAACCCATAAAATTGTGTACTTCATTCATGTTAGATGGAATAGACCACTTTTGAATGGCTTGATTTTTTTGGGTCCACTACAATACCCTTCTTGGAGATCACATGTCCTAAGTAGTGTATTTTTTATTGTTAGAAGATGCATTTGGATAGCTTACCAAACACCTTATGCTATCTTAATATTTGTATAAGTAGCCTTAAATTCTTATCATGTTTAACATCATTCTTTGAGTAGATGAGGATTTTATCCAAGAACACTAATACAAACTCATCCAAAAAATCCTTAAAAATACTATTCATTAGATTCATGAATGTTTTAGGTGCATTGGTGAGGCCAAATGGTAGAATGGTGAGCTCGTAGTATCCATATCAAGTTCAGAAGGTAGTTTTGTATATGTCTTCATCTTTTATCCTTAATTTATGGTATCTAGATTGTAGATAAATTTTTAAAAAGACTACTCCATCCTCCATCTAATTGAACTAATCATTAATCTAAGGTAATGGGTAATGTTTTTTGGTCGTCACCTTTTTGAGCATATGATAATTAGTCAAAAACATTAAAGTGTCATATTTTCTTCTTATGAAGACCACTAGATCACCCCAAGGTGACATACTTGGTAGAATGATTATGCTATCCAAAAGTTCTTGTAATTAGACTTTTGGCTTTTGAAAATCTTCCACATTCATTCATTATGGAAATTTTGATGAAGGGGAATCCCCTGGCATAGTCTCAATAGATAATTCATGCCCCTATTTTGGTGGCAAACTAGGTAATTTTTTAGGAAAAACATCCACAAATTCTTGTAAGATAGGAAAATTTGAACAATATGGTTCTTCCTCCTTGGTAAGTTCCTATAATTGAATTACATAGAACTTACACCTTTTTTTAACTACCTTCTTTAAGTGTAGGGATGAAAGCATTTTATAAATTATTGGCCCTTGAAGACCTTGTATTCCAATAAGTTTTCCATTCTCATCAGTGCATTACATCATTTTTTGGGAGAAATCAAGTGTTACATGGTGTTGTTATATCTAATCCATGCCTAATATAATTTCATAAGACCCTAATGATGCTAAAACCAAATTTACCATTGTCTTGAAAGATCCCATATCAAGTTTGGTTTACTCCAAACATTCTTAGATAAGTACCTTCTTGCTAGTACCAAACTTGACTTCCCATCCTTCTCTTTATGGCCTAGATTTTTGATTGCATTTATTCACTACAAAAGGTGAAATTAAGTTACTTTTTGGATCAAAATAAATTAAAATAGGTAAAAAATTACCATTAATATTACCTCTTATCTCAATTGGGGTGGCCTGAAAGTTAGCTTTATTATTATCTACTATAACATATAATTTATGATTTGTTGTCTATCACACTTTTAGCTCTAAGAAATCCTTACAATATTGGTTATAATCACATTCTCAAGACACCATTATCCTTTGTGGGACTAATGGAATAGTGTATGCGCCTGTGTTTAGTCCATGTTGACTATTTTGGTGATGGTCCTTCCTGAAAGACTCATTTTTAGAGTTGCATTGGGTTTTCAAATTATTATTTTGACATTAGAATCAATTGAAATTTTTGTTGTTCCCTTAGAACTTACAATTCTAGTCTGATTTCCTAAAACTTTTTGATTTGGAAGTCAATTTCATAGATTTTGATTGCTACTTATTCATCTTTAAGACATGTCTCACTTTTTTTGAGACTTTTATTCTTCTTCTACCCTATGGGTAGACTCTATAAAAGATGCAAGTGTCTTAGGATCAGTCATATTGACATCATGCACTAATATTTATTTTATCCCTAACTTGTACTTGGTTATTTTTTTATCATCATCATGCATGTAGTTTATATGACATATCAAATTCAAAAACTTGTGTTGATATTCAAAGACAAACATATTTTCTTACTTGAGCAACTGAAAATATGTTATTTTTTATTATTTAAAGTTTGCACTTAAGTACCTTTTTTTAGAAATGGTTCTCAAAAGTTATCCAATTAAGGGTCATTGGCTAATACCCCTCCAAGACACAGAGATCATTCCACCATAGTGCATGAGAACCATTTAACTGATAAACAAAAACCCTTACCTTCATAATGGGTGGCATGTCATGAAGGTTAAAATTATCTCTATAGATTTATAATTCATTCATCAATTGCATCTCGTAATTCCTCACCTGAGAAGGGAGGTGGGTGAAGCTTTTTGAGTTATCTGATGGTGGGGTCTACTATTATTATAGGTGCTTCTTGAAGTGTTTGTTCCCCTATATATCTAATTCCCAATTGAGGGACTTCTTCCTAAGGAACACCCTTAAGATTGTTTAACCTTTACTCTTGATTTTTGATTTTGCCTTTAATGGCATTCATAACAGATACGATTCTATGAAGGATTTATTATTGATTATCAATTGGATTGTTACTAGCCATGTTATCATTTGGTTCTTCACTATTATTATTATCATTATGGGTAATAGGTTCATTCCTAATTTGGTTTGGGTTTTTGATAGTACAACCTATACTTCAGATTTTACCTTTACCTCGACCTCAACCTCTTAAGATTGGTTTATCAATTACTTGATCATTGTCAACCTGATTACTTCTAGATCTAGTCTTAATCATTTCTCTGAGAAGCCACTAAATAGTTTCTTAGGAAATTTTTAGAAATAAATTCTTCTAAGTTATATTGTATTTATAATTGACAACTTAGCATAGGCTTTGATACTAGGTGAAATCACCCCCCAAAAATTGAGTGTTTCTTATTTTTTAAATTTATAGTGGAAGGTGGAATGGTTTATGCCCTAAAATTTGGTTTTTCATGACCTATCACCTTGTTTACATGCATGTAACCCTTAATTAAGGTAAATACCCCTATAAGATTATAAGGTGAAGATTATTTCCCTAGGAAGATCCACATGAAATCTGGGGTGTATCAATATGTGATTCATAGTGATAAACAATGAAATGCATGGTAGTAGACACCTTCCCAATAGAACCACATAGGTTTCCTTATCCTACCTAAGTGTTCATCATTCACTAAGATTTGGTATAGGCTGTGTTAGTTAACTTTTCCTTCTTTGAGCTTGGGATAATTAAGTTCAATACATTGTTTATCAATTTTATTCAAACATTAAGAACAAAACATGAATTCACTTTTAAATCAGGTTCATAACATTGTTCTATCTAATTCAAGCAATGTCATTGATTTGAATAGATTTTGGAAATTAAACTATGTCTATACACCTTGAAGATGCAATTAAATTTTTATGCACTTGATGTATGTAAAAGGTCCATTATGGTACTATCCCCTAGTTTTAGATCATTGTATCATGATATATAGTTATGGGGTCATCATACTTCTTGCCTTCACTTTATAAAATAAATTGACATTGTAACTAATTAATTATTTATAATTATTTCCAAGTTAATATTGTTTATGAGTGGATATGATACTTTCAATCTATAGTGGTAACATACTCTTACTAGACCATCTTATAAATACCCACCTAAATATTTTTACATATCTAGTATTATTTACATGTAACTTGGTTATAATCATAAGAATAATATAATTATGACACTTATTTTGAAATTGTAAAGTATAGAATACTTTTTTGAATACATTAACTTTTAAAATATGTTCCTTTAAGAATGTCAACACTAATTGTACTTACGAGTTATAAATTCATAAACCATTATCATGTCCTAACTATAATATTAATAGGCCTATGTAATTAAATTAAGCATGATTTACTATATCTATCAGCTTATTAAAGTGTGCACTAACAGAAGGTAACTTCTTTATCATTACAATTTACCATGCATATTTATACTCAAATATTTATATGCATTAGTTGTATATAAAGACAATATGGACTAAAATTGAAACAAAAATTAATAATATTCATATAAATAAATTAATTCCCAACCTAGGAATTTAGGTCACCTTCCTACAATCCATAAAATAAAATGGCTACTTTTATTGAGTTACCACTTAGTCAAAATGATATAATCCAGCCATTATGATAAAAAGAAGGGAAATAATGTTGTTAACTATTTCAACCCAAATTCATTAATAACAAAAAAAATTATGAAAAGATTTATCCTTTTAAAAATAAAACATTATTAATTTGACTATTTCTAATTCCATTGAGTAAAGACTCTAATGATCTTTAGAGATAAAGCTTGATATACTTAGCAATTCTAATTACCTTTATTTCTAGTGATAATAGTTTTAAACATATGACTAAATTGAATCTTAATCTTATAAGGAACAAGTTCTTTCCAATCCAATTACTCATTTCATTTCTTTATGTAATAAGAATGCATTCAAGATCATATCACTAGTTATTAAAACAAAGGATCAATCACCTACTAATAATATGTAATCCAAATTAAGATGGAAGAATAAACTTGTACAAGAAGTAGAATAATTGTTAATAAGTTTGGAACTAAGTGCCATAACATTGTATATCAAAATGTAATTATAGGTAGTATTTATCAATCAAAAAGTGGACTAACCAATCTAATTTTCATCAAACATAAAAATGTAATTGAAATTCATAAATAGTTACATAATGGTAAGGAGTGTAATACAAAAATGATATAATTTATATCAATGACAACTTAAGTAATAATTGACATGCTCAAATCTATTAAGCAAGGTACAACATTTACTCATTTAAGAAATATTAATAGATTCCAAATTATCTAATTACAACATATAATAAACATATGAATGCACATTCATTAAATCACCATCAATGTCCAAGTTACCATATGATAAAAGATGGTAAAAGATTTAATAAGCATTCATTTTCATACTACATAATAAGAACATCTATGTTCAGCATCATATTAACACATTCATAGTTCATAGTAACTAAGATTCATAACACAATCCAAGGTTTTTAAAACATAATAATACAGCTAAAATTAAATTTCCACTTTGAAGATCTAGTAGAGAAATAAAATTATGCAACAACGTAGAACACCCAAAAACCACAGTCTAATGAGAAATCAACTAAGTAATATGAATGATGTCTTCCTCATATGATCCATCTCATTCTAACCCATCCTATGATACCCCCAATTGGTGGACCTTACCACCCCCAACCATCAACTAGAAGGTAGAGTCTGGATTTTGGTACTTATGGAACATAAGCAAGGATAATAAGTAAAAGAGACTTAACTTGTAGCAGATACACAATGATGAAAAATTCATAATTAGAATATAAAATACATACTCTCATAAATAATCTTGGGCAATCCTACTATTCATCTGAAGGATTTTTTAGAGGTCAACTAATTATTCAATTTATCTCAGTTTCCCTTCATCACATATTTCTGGTAAACCAAGATAAATAAAAAGCCATCATTCATATAAGATGTACTCATAGCCAAAAAAATGAATGAAAATTGAAACTATAACAAAACACCAAGTATTGAATCATCTCACTATTTTTAGCAATTGAATAAGTATGGACATTTAATCACTTGCTACACTGTGCCATAGTGATGAAGTTTCCCTATTTGGTTAGCATATGGTTGGTTCATTTTTAATACTAGGCAAATCATAATACTACATAAAGCCCAATGATTAAAAATAAAATAGTTTCCTATGTCCAAGTGTATTATAATGGATCATTAAATTAATTACTCGAAAAAATGGTGTACTAAAGACTAATAGTATACTCAAACAAATGCATAATATTCCAAGTATCAAACCCCAAAACACTAGTAACAAGTATTGATTAAAAACCCATCATATTTATGCACATGTATCAATATATTAGAAAACCATTTAAATAAACTTCACCCAAAATCAAAATCATTGTAGCAAAAAAAAAACCCCAGAAATGGGCATGAATAAATGGCCAAGAAGAATACTTAACATGGAATTTGGTTGATTTACTCTAGCAAGTAGTAAAAAAAACTAGAGATGATATCATAATGAATCTACCATTATTATTATACAAAAAATTTTACTAACACAAGATAGTTTTAAGACCCTAAAAAACTTGAAGTGACTTGCAACCAATTTTTTCAATATCCCAAATTATGGAATAATTAATTTTTATCAACTTATTCAATATACAAACCTCTAAAGGTTCATCAAAAAGTCATATGAATTCCTTATGAAACTTCAAGTAATTTTTAATTATTTTTATATTAGTTTCCCTTAGAACTAGTAATAAACACATAATTCCTTCCAAGAGAAAAAATAAATACAAAACTTACTTGTTTTCTTGAATCTCAGTGGAAGATAAAATAATTTTTTTCTTACTTCCCTCTTTCCAAGCATTCCTTTTTCTAGCATTGGCCCCAATCTAGTTGATTTTGTCTCTAGGCATCATTTTCATGCCCAAATCTTCTTCTTTGTTGCTACCATACCCTAGGGTTCATTTTCTTCCCCAACCCTCTACTATGCCTCCCTCTCTCCTCCTCCTCCTCAACTACCACCATAAAAAATCAAGTAATATTGGCATTGGGGGTCAAGTTAAGTCTTTTAATGTCTACCAAAAACTAATGGCATGATCAGATTAACCAATGCCAACAAATTTTGCAATGATGTATTTAGATTTAGGGTCAAAGGCCCATGAACCCCTAATAGTTATCATGGAAATATAGCTTTTCAAAATTAATGTTATAATTACTAAATCAACTTAGAGATAAATTTTTAGGGTCCCTTATTAGGAGTTCAAAAGGAACTAACATGAGAGATGGTTAAACAAACAACAAGGCACATCTGGACATAATAATCTACCAAGACAAAAATCTCAAGTGGCTAAGATTTAAACATGGAGTAAGAATAAAACCATGGTGATCCTCATGACCAAGTTCAAAATACAACAATAGAGAAATAAAATAAGACATGAGATAAAAAGTTGAGAATACAATAAAAAATGAAAATAAAAATAATATAAAATATGAAAAGTGATAAAATGGACATAATTATACAAGTGTTTACATCTCAATATAATGTCCCTTTTACTTTTGTTAGTTTTCCTTATTCCTTATTCCCAGATTATTAGATTCCACAACCAGCCTCACTCAATTTATCTATACATGCACCCAAAAATGGTATCAGTAGTACTTGTATAATAATATGCAAAGTTGAACTAAATAGTGTAATGCACAAATCCAAATTTCAGAACTAGATTAACTTATGTACAAAATAAACTCTAGCTATAGCATTTTGTCTAGTATCTAAAAATGTATTAAAATAATAGCTCTAAATATAATTTAATAGTGTAAAAGTATGTTGAAACAATGTATAATAGTATATAAATGAAATATGTAGGTGAGGTTATAATAGTCTCAACATGTAGTCACTCATGTGATGAATAAGGATAATATTGAGGTGGATGATGACTATGGTAGTACTAATGGTGTTAATATGTGTTCTTTAATAATTTAATATACTTAATATAAAATAAATAAAGGAGCACTACTAATTAATTTAGTTTCTTATGATGATTATGATAAGGAACAGTTATAGTTTAACAATCATGTTTAATTTATTAGATTAATTTGTTTCTTTTATCTAGATGTATAAACTTGTTATGATACTTATCATGTTTTGCATTTTAGTATTTTTATTTTCTACATAATTTTGATAGTAGACATTTTTTAGGATACTTGTTCAGTTGTAGTTTTGATAAAATGTTTAGTATAGTGATTCATCATTTTGATCATATGGTTATATTACATATTTAAATGAAGTTATGTTGTAATTTATGGATTATTATTAATTTTGGATTATTGAAATCATTTACTATAATTTTATTGATCATTTAGTTATATATAATCATGTTGATGACTTGTTAGTTTTTTGTTAGGTAAGTTTTAAATTGCCCACACCTATAAGAGATGTTTATGTTGGTTTATATTCTAGTTTAATCTTGAGTCTCTTGAGATTTATAAAGTTGAAGTTATGAACTTAATAAATAATAAATAGCTTATTATAAAGTACCTAACTTACTTTATGTTAATTACTTTATCTCTTAAGTTAACTTAATGTGTTAAATTTATCTTAAAATATGATTATAAATTAAAGGCTTAACTAATTTATAACGTAAATATGTATAAGGAGACTTGAAGGATATTACAAGGATTAAAAAAAATAAGGTATAAGATCCCTTTAATTTAATTTTTTTCATATCTTTCTACTTTCCATGCAAACATCTTTGTGATTGATCATAAATTATAGATATAGAAAATAATAACTTCTCTAACTATGAAGTAATTACTTGAATAACATAGGTATATCTAATTTTCTTGTAGAGTTATAAAAAAATATCTAAAGTTTTCATGTATTAATTCCTTTTATAATTCCATAAATGCATCTATATGTGCATAATTAATTTTAATTTTCCCAAATAATGATGAATACAACATATTTTATGATACATTGCTAGAATGTTGATTGTATAGTGATTGATAATTTGAAGATTAGATTTTAATCAATTTAATTTAAATAGTTTTCTCAATATGTTACTCCTATTTATAGATTTTATTGAACCAATTCCTTATTTAATTTATTTCTTAGATCTAGTTAATTTATTTTTGTTTCTCTTTATTTTTATTATTAGCTTAATTTAGTTCATATTATTAGTTTAATATTTATCTTTCTTCATATTTTATAATTTTTTAGTTTTGGTGTAGTTTTTAGTTTCTTAATTATTTAGATTGGATTAAAGCCACTTTTAATAGCTAGTTTGGGATCCATCCCCAAGCACAATGGGAGATCTGAATCCCCCCTTGCTATCAAAAGATAAAATAGAAACAACTCACTAGGAAAGTAAAGATAGAATCCAATAGAACCAAAAGTGGTAGAACTAAAAATGACCACATGGTCCTAAGAGTAGCCAAACATGAATGAATCAACATATTGTAAGCAACTAGTGTTAAAGCCAACATGCACAAAGAGAGTAGAGGCTAGTGACTCACAAGTAGAAACCAAACCATCTAATTTTGACTGGATCAAGAACCAGAGAGAAAAGGAAACTAATGCCTTTGATTGGTACATCAACCAACCAATTTTTACTGGACCAAAAAGTATTCTAGACTAAAAATGATAGAGGCTTAGGTCTCAGTAAGACTAATGATCAAACTTTGAATGGATCAAGAACCTAACTAGATAGAGAAGGAGATCTAGGTCTCTAAACAACCTTCAAGGTCCTGAGAGGACCCAACCCTTGAGTGAAGTCAAAAGGAGAAAAAACCTATCAATTTTAGATGGATCAACAACCATTTTGATCTAAAGGAGCATGAGACCCATTTTTTTTAAATAACCATTTGGATCCTCCAAGGGACCTAACATTCTAGAATTTTAGCTAGAGCTAGTTTTAGCTAGACTATAAACCAAGAACAAGAACCTAATAGTTTTATATGGACCAAGAAAAATCCTTGACTAAAGGAGCATGAGGCCTAGTCTCTAAAATAACCATTCATATCCCCTAGTGGATCTGACCTTTCAAAATTTTGACTAAAACTAGTTTTGATTGGACTAAAACATAGCTTAGGATAATACAATAAGAGGCTTATGGCTTAATATTACCAAAAAGGTCATAGAATATTAGTAAAATGATTTGTCTAGATTGGGAACCACCCTAGACACAACTGAAGGTCTAGGTCTTCATAAATTATGTAAATAAAAAGATTATGGGGATCCTCAATGGGTGCCAAACTGCTTTTTAACTAGATCAAATACTAGAGGTCATAACAGAGTAAAGAGGTTTTATATATTGTTCTTGAAAAACAATTTGGGCTCAAGGGGGCCTAGGTCCCCAAAAGAGTCTTCCAAATAGAACCAATATTTACCTAAAACATCAATGATACCCAATTTTTCTAAGAACTAAATATAATGATCATAATGTAAAAAGTATTACCTGGCTAAATTTGAAATTTTAAATTGAAGACCATTACCACTCTATAAATTGCTACAAATCAATTCCTCGGGGAGACCACAATACTCCTGAGTCCATTAGAGAGCCCAAATCTCCAAAATAAGAATATCAAAGTAACCAAAAAGACCCCAAGTGCAGAGGCCTCTTAAAGTCCCATAAAGGTTCTCAATAAAGAATAACATAACTATCCAAAACTTGCTCAACCAAATATCAACCAAGGTCCATCCAATATTTTCCTCATTTTCCTCAACACAAAATTGTCAAGAAAATACATTTTCCAAGCATGGATCAAAACTAAGTTAGACATGGCACTAAATTTACGTATGGGTGATTCTAAAAATGGATATTATTACCTCATTTATCATACTTTCCATTTAAATTTTTGGAGTACACAGTCAAAACATGACATTTCAAAAAATGTAAGGTAGTCATAGGCTATCTAACCCTTCTGGTTAGACCACATCCAACACCATCTAGGGAATATCTTAACCATTAAAAGTTTCAAATAGTGATGAGTACAACATTCATCCTAATGAAAACTAGAACTTGCATTGGGGTGCTTTCCCATCCCAGAAGTAGAGCCTTAAACCATTCTTTTTTAGAATGTTCCTCACACCCTTAATAGGGCATTCTTTGATCCAAACAAAAATAAAATAGTATCTAATATGGGGAGAATGATCCTCATTATTATTTTTAACCTTATTTGGATTAACATTAAACTTCACTTCAAATTATATTTAGGTAGGTGTTTGATTTAGTGTTTATTGGTTTTAATTTATATTAATGCTGATCTTGATTACTGTTTCTTTATTTTTATTTTGTTTCCATTAATTTTATCTTTATTTTGATTTTTTGCATTGATTTTATTCTGGTTTGTTTTATTATTATTATTTTAGCATCACAATAAATTTATTATACAGGATATATATTAATGATTTTTTTTTAATGAATCAATGTTTCTTCCTTAAATTTATCACTTATCTCATAGGCTCTACTTTGTTGGATATGTTAGATCATATATTTTAATTTGATTCAGAATTGATATATGTATTGAAGTAATTAATTTATTATGTGAATAATGAGGTTTGATTCATACTTTGATTAAACACATCCCTTCCAAAAACTATTCAAGAAATATATACATTCCTTAAGGACTAAATTTTAGTATAATAGGTCCCTATTATTAAATAGGTCTGATTCCATGTGATAGGTGAACAGGTTGACTCATTGACATGATAATTTTCAACATCAACAAATGCATGCAAGAATTAAAGGAGAGTCACTATAAATCAACAAATATAATATTGAGATATATTTGAGGTAATATATAATATGGCCTATAACACAATAATAATGATGAGTTATTCTTGAGAGGACATGCCAATGCATATCACACAGGTTCAATTAATGACAAATAATTCACATTTAATTTTATCTATTTTTAGGACTTGTTAAAATATCATGGGGGAGAAAGAAGAAAAAAATATTTCTCTATTTTAAATTTAAGTAAAATAAATTTTAATAGGATGATCTATCTATGAATTTATATGGATACATTGCATACTTGTAGGACTAAGAGTATCACATTAATAACATTTTTATTTTTTTTTGATAATTAGGGTGTTCATATGTTTAAAATCTAGTGTTTATTCAGTGCATAAATAACATTGAGTTTCATGTCCATTTAATATGCGAGAATTTCAACAACATAACATTTAAATCTAATATTTCCCCAATCAAGATCAATGTGTAAATGTCTTCACCAAGTCACTTGCACGTGAGAAGTTTGAGGCATTTATAAATTATATATAATTTACTCTTAATAATATGATGAATTAGGGTGGGGGAAGAAGATGGGAGGAAATTTAGAGTGGTAAATAATACATATTATAAGTTATTTAAATTTATAAGGGGTGTTATTATAACACCCACATTAAATTATGGGTTGATTAGTTGGGGTGTTAAATACTAGATCAACATGCATTGTTAAATATAAATTAACTTTAAAAATAGAAGGATATAAATATATTATATTTAAACTATAAATAAATCCATGTCTTTTATGGAAAATCACTTCGAAAAATTCTATTTTTGATCAAATCTTATAAGATCTTGCTAAAATAAAAATACCTTTAATTTCCTTCTAGTAAAGTCTCTTCACTTTTAATCGATATTACAAGACTTTGCATTGGAATAGAGATTTGTGTATTAAATTTGTCTCAAATAAATTTCCTCTTAATACTACCTTGATTTGGAAGCTAACATTTCAATTGAATAAATTACATTTATGATGAATAATCTTAATCATGGGAAGGCTCAAGGGTTTGATGAAATTTATGTTGAGTTTTAAGAACTTAATAGGAATCGAATTGAAAATAATATTTCTAATATAGTTGGAAGTCATTAAGGTTGGTAATGTTATGGGAGGTGATATCAACCGTGGTGTGATCAACTAGTTATTAAGGATTGTGACAAAAATAAAATTATAAATTGGAGACCTATCACTTTGTTAAATTTATCCTATAGTATTTTTAATCATTTTTCGTCAATAGTCTATAAAATGTTTAGTTTGAGATTATTTGTTACCTAAACTAGTTTTTTTTAAGGTAAGTATATCCTCTAAAATAATATCAATAGCTTGGAGTGTATGCTCTAGGCTCATAGTTTAAGGCAGAAAGTGGGTATGGCTCCCTTATACATCAAGATAACTTGTGATATAATTGAGTGAAAATTCATTGATCTTATGATGATATCTCTTGGTTTTGGTGATATATTTTTATATTGATCTCCATTTTATCTCAATACACATCTACTTAGGTTGAGATCAATTGGGGAAATTATCAAAAAAAATTATCTATAAAGATATGTTAGTAAAGGCTTCCCTCTAGCTCCCACCATTTTGTTACGACAATTAAATCTCTTCACTACCTTATCAAATATGCCTCTTTAGGTCACCTAATTATAAGGATAGTTCTACCCATAATTTTGGGCTCCTTTATATTTAGTTTTCAAATAAGATTTCTTTATTTTTTTAATCTTGATTAAAAAAAATTTACTCATAATTATTTAATATTAGAGGCTTATTTCATTTTGGATCAAAATTATCTCCATCCAAGGCATCTTTGTTAGGTTTGGATAATTCTACTCTAAATTGTATACTTGCAGGGGTGGTCTAGAAAGGGTCTTAATAAGATTTTTAGATATTTTAAAATACTAGTTTCTCTTCCTCCTTATCTTAAGGATAAGTGTCCATAGATTTGGGATAAGATATATAAAAAGGTTACCAAATGTAAACATAATATTATTTCCTTACAAGGTGTAATTTAGTTTTGCTAATAAAAATTTTCACCTTTTAAAATTTATTATTCTTGTTGGATGTTTCATAGTTATATATTTGATGAATTGAAAAGAATATTCCAATGTTTGATGGCTAAAGAGGTAAGAAAATCCATCTTTTCGAGTATGATATTTGTTTTAATAATAATGTTATTGGAGGATTGGGGCTTAATATATTTAGACTTTAGATTATTGTATTTACAATTAAATGGTCATTAATAGCCTTGAAGGGTAATGAATCTTGGAAAGTTTTAGTTAGATTAAATATTGTTAAAGGAAAACTAGGGGGAAAAAATATTTATAAAAATTTGCATGCGGTAGACATCCTAATTTTTTCTCTCTATCAATCTTGTAATATCCTATACTTTCAATTCATCTTGGAAAGGCAAGTAATATATATAAAACATGGTGTTGGGGTAGCTACTCTTCTGACATTTTGACAGTAGATGCAAAAAATTTAAATCTAATAAAATTTTACACATAATAGTTCAATCTTAGAGTTGATTAGTTAGTTATCTAAAGGTATCAAGACATTTTAATATATCTAAAAAATATAAAGTGGAGGTAATAAATATAATTAAAGACAATGTTCAAGGTGCCTAACTCTAAGTTGAGAACTTATAGTATTATTATAAAGTCTTTAAACCCCCTATTTCAAGTCTCGTTATGGATTCATAAGGTTATTTTTTGGGAAGATCTCAGATGGATCAGATGGATAAAATCTCTTCCACTAAATTAAGTCTCTTTAAAGTAGATTTATGATAAATTTTCCTTTTCCCAAAATGTTTTTTAATGCTTATTGAAAAATGGGCATTGTGAGAATCCATTATGAGGTGGTTAACATGTATGTTGTAATTTGTTCCTCTTGTGTTTAACCTATGAAGTCTTTTTTTATATGGTTGATTTTACTCAGTAAGTTTGTTGTCTAAACTATTATTGCCAATGTTTGTTTATTTATTTATTTATTTGTGGTGAAGAGGAACTATTAAGCATATTATTTTGAGTGTTCTTATTCTAATTGGATTTGGATATATATTTTACATGCATGGAATATAAGGCTAAGATCCACTATTTTCAAAATATATAAGGTGATTTTATTTAGTGGATTGAAAATTGGATTGAATAATAGGTTCAAAAAACTATACAACATGTGTAAAAGAGTTTGCAACTCTATAAGGCTAAGATGGCTAAGTGTAAGCCTTTTGTAGCTTTTTCTAGGAAATTAGAATCATTTTTTACACACACACACACACACATATATATATATATATATATATATATATATATATATCCGTGTGCAAGATAAGTGTAAAACAATATTTGGTTTAATAATTTAATATTATGATTCTTTTGTATTTTATGTATTGAGACTTATGATTAAGGTTTTTTTTTTTTGGGTATTTACCCTTGTTGATGGTCTCTTTTTCTTACTTATGTAGGGGTTCATTATTATCTAGTTTTATTATTAGTTTTTTAATATTTGGACTCACATCTTTTGTGTAAAATGCATTTTAATTATTCTTTATTGATACTTCTTCTAAAATAATGTATAATGTGTTACAATAATTCACAACTTATATATAGAGGTTTCATGCACAACTAAAATCATATTAAAATAAAATATAGTCATATACTTAACTAAACTTGCTATTTTATCTTCTATTAAAATAAAAACAAGTCCTAAAGTTAACTGAATTTTTTATTTTTTTAGCAATTTTCAAAACTTTTTTTCATCAGTTTTCATAACATAATATTTTTAATAGCACGTAGTTTTTAGTAACCTTATATTTATAATAACATAATGTTTTTAGTAACATTGTACTTTTTGTTACATATCTTTTTTAATAACATATTTTTTTTGGTAACACATCATTCTCTTATTGTTGAGAAATTATAAAATTATGGTTTCATAGCTGGTTCTACTTGCCTTCCTATTCCTCTATTATCAAACCATGCCTCTTCTTGTACAAACTCATTTATATTTTTAAGGATAATTCATGCCTTGCTTTCATCTGTAATCTAATCAACTAAATAATAAAAGTTGAAATAAACACTATTTATCTTCCAAGATTATAATGGTGATATTGAAAATGGTTTTCTATTTCTCTTCTTAGTTCTCTTCATTTTCATTTTCATACTCCATAGGAAAAAAGTAAGTAGTAACTTTCAAGTTGATTTCAGCTCTAATATTCTCCTCATGTAAATAACCATATACATGCATATATTCCACTTTGGCATGAACCTTAAATAGAGTATTCTACTTTTACCTTTCTAATTTATTTTATTCACATTTATCTTAATCATTAATTTATTTACTTTCATCCCCATGGTCTATGAGAAAACTTTGTGAAACATGTTGAACATGTTTAGTTGTACCATCTCCATGCATGAAATCCATTTGTAATGAACACATTTATGATGATTCATTAACATCATAAACATATTCTTGAACAAGTGATTATGTAATCTCCTCTAAGGTCTTCTTGCTCCAAGAAACCTTTTAACTCTTCGTTTTAATAATATATGATGTGATCCATGACATATTTCACTTCACTTAATATTATTTTTCTCTTATCCATGATATTGAAAATTTTCTATTCTCACAACCGTCTCCTTCAATTATCTAATGACCTGCATAATATTTTTCTTTTTCTTCCTCCTTATTTTCTACTCGATCTCTCTTTCGTCATAACTTTCATCTCCTCTTTGCCTTGTTCTATTTCTTTCAATAATTCTTGTAAGTTCTTCCACTCTCCTTTATAATTATTGTAGACTCTTGTTCATTTGAGCATAACCTTATCTTATTGTCATATTTATTCTCATAAAACCAAATATTTAAATGGAAAAAAAAAACTCTAAAAGATGAAATTTTAAACATAGGACAAATTCATACATAGTCTTACCTTTAGTTTTCTTCCTAGAGTTGAATCTACATTAATAATAGATGAGGAATCCAAATGTGTAGAAATTATAAAAAACATAATAAAACTATAAATAAAAAATTTTAGTATAAAAAATAATTATAATTATTTATTATTATATTCCTATAAAATAATACATAGAATCTTCTAATAATGTATAAATCATAGATAGAGTTGTCATGTACAACTAGAATACTATTAAAGTAAAACTTAGTATTATATTTAGATGAGATTACTATTTTAGATCATATTAAAATAAAACATAATCTTAAATTCAATTTAACATGTTATTTTTAGTAGTTTTTGAAAAAATATATTTTTAACAGTTTATAAAACTTATTTTTAATAACCTTATTTTTTATTACATCATTGATGTAACTTCTGATGTAAATTCTATCAAAAAATGCATTACATGATATTATTACATGATATTATAAAACATGTATGAAAAAAAAATCTCAAATAAAGACCTTGTGATGCAATTCCTTATAAACATTATATCCTACATTTTTATGACACTATTTTTATTAAACCATTGATTTTGCAAAACAAAATTTGATAATAAATGACAAAAATATATTAATGGCTATTAGGTGTAATGTTTTTGTACATATGTATGTAAAAGTTTCAATAATAATGAATTTGTTTTGAATTTGACAAAATGTAAGAGGAGAGTGTGAAATGTGAGTTAGAGAAACATGTTAAATGGGTATGTATTGCATGATTTGGAGAGGGAGGCAATGAAAATGCTTGAATGCATGAAACATTACAGTATAAGGCCATTCCATGTCACCTTGGTTGGGGTTAATTGGGCATGTGCACATGCGATGATTGTGGAGTATGGGTGGAATTATTTTGAGTACATGATATGCCACTATCAAAGCACATACACAAATATGGAGAACTAAGGTTTCAATGTTAATATTGTCATCTTATTTTATCTTATCAATTGCTTTAGGTGACTCCACTAAGCACATCAATTTATAAATACAATGGAATAAATATAAGTCCATGCATCCATTTGGGATTATTTTCTTGGTGGCTATTATAATTATACTTCTTCATTTATAATGCATTTTAGTTCCCTTTTTTCATATTTTCTTTTAATTTCTATACTGACAGTGTCCATCTCCCAAACCCTTTAAAGGAATTATTTATAATATGATCCATGAAATTGATAGTACCCAAAAAAATTTAGTAATTGAGGTTTGGAAAAGAACTTAGGAAACATGGTCAATCAATGCAATATTTAAGGTTAGACTCATGGAAAATTATAAAATTTAGGGAATTGCTTGTGTACTTTTTGATCCAAGGTATGGTTCATGAAATTGACAAAGAGTAAGAAGCAAAAAATTGGATTAGAGTTATATTTAAAAATATAAGTGTTATAAAACATACTATACACCACCTGGATCTTTACGTGATTTAAATATACACTCTTGTATTAAAATATATTCTTGAAGATTCATTAAAATTTTAGTAGAAGAGTTATAAGTTAATGGATTTGAAACATTTTACATTTAAAGAAACATTTGATATTTTAGATCCATAAAGTGATTCAAAAATCATTTTTAAAAATAATGTAATACTAAAAGCAAGAGTATAAATTCCATTTGACTTAAGTGTGAATATGTCTTTCAAAATCCTTGTCAAAAGTTAGTGTTTAATTAAGTCAATCGACTATATTTATTTTAACATTGAGATGGAATGTTTGAAAAGGTTCATTTATAGAATTACAAACTAGGATTTATATCATTATAGTGTAAGCTTACAAAATAATCTATAGTGTAGATGAGTTTCCTATAGTAAATTACTAACCATATGTAAATAAAAATTATCATATATACCAAAAAAACAAGACTTTTTCAATTGTATGCATATACCTAAATATCAAGGACATCAGAACTGCTTTTATTTGTAAAGTGTTACCTTATTATTTAATATATAAAAATGTAAAAACCATGAATAGTATTTGTAACCTTTTATATTAGTTATCAGTGAAAAGATAAACCATTTACATTTTTTAAAACTATATGCAAAAGAAATAACAATGTCTGATGCAAAATTTTCATTCCTTAGTAGTATGTGATTGCATTTGAAAATACCTTTATTACCTAGAAAATATTTGTAAAGGGACCATACATTTTGCACTAATATTTTAATTACAAATTTACATGATCATTTAGTGCATTATTTTCTATAAACGATCCTTACACATAGAGGGATTTATTCCAATTGATGTAATACATGGATATTTCTACATCAAACTAATGTATGAAATTTTTAAATCCTTTTGAATGGAATTTAAATCATGAATTAATTGATTTTGAGTGAAAATAAGATGTTATACATATAAATATGGAAGAGATATGATAATATATTCATATGGACTTTGTAATGTAGATAACCAAAAAAAATATTCAATGCATTAAAAAATACACACTTCCTAGAAGCAGTAAATAGATTGTTAAGAAGATGTGCATAGATATATGAAAATCCAGACCATGAAACAAATGCTTTAACTTTATTTTAAAAATCTTATCAATGTTATAATTTGATTTTTATTCATGTTTTAATATTGAGTTGTTGTAATCAATACATTTATTTAAGTTAGAGGCTTCAAAAACAAAATAAAAGCATGTGTACATATGAAACATGTAATATAAAAAACCTAAATATGCCAAACATGTAAACCAAAGTAGATTGAGATGCGAGGAAGATTGACATAATATTTTTCAACAAAAAACTAATGAGTTTTTTTCTAGATATAAATCTAAGTGCAAAGCAAAATAGGATTTTATAAAGAATCATCAAATGTAATATTTTTGATAACTCGTTAGATGCTTTTAGATATGAATTTAAACTTGAAAATGAGATAATATTTCACTATATAGAAAAGATACACATTATATTCTTTCATAATCCAGAAAAATTGAACGTACATTAAATTAACCCTATAATTATACAATCAAGTAAAGAAGGTCACCAAGGTAATATTAACACAACCATAAAGAATTGGATAAAGGAATAGCTCAATTTTTTAAAATTAATTTGAATGAATCATTGAAATGGAAACAAATTTTTAATAGTAATAATAAATTGTTTTACATTTACAATAAGTAACTAGACAAAGTATAAATCATAAATGTATAAAGAGGCAAACACAAATGATTTTTACTAACTTGGAAGTATTTTTTAAGCCACCATTCATGAAAAAAATGGACATGAAACAAAATACAACAATTCTAGTGAATATATCAATAGAATCATAAATGTAATCTTCAATAGTGAGTACTAAATCACTTTTATTCATTGAGCCAAATGCAGAAAAATTGGATAGATATCAAATACATTATATTATGGGATAAGTTTAGGAACTTGGGGAGCCATGAAGTTGACCTTTTTTTAAAATAAATATTTTATCAAAATTGTGTATTTAATTTATAATAACATGTTTTTATTTTTATTTTTTAGCTTGTTAATTACCAATACCATACCATGCATGAAGTCCTTACACTATACATTAAAAAACTTAAAACGATTCATAACACCTTTTAACCAAAACATGTTTTGCACTATAAAACCTCCATTTATGATTCATAAAATAATAAATTATCCAACAAAATCTCTCTCCATGTATCTAAAAAATCTCAGTGGATGGGATAGTCAACAATATCACATAAAAGGAGAGGTACGTAGCCTTAATTTATGCCAATAGAAAAATAGTAACTCTTTTTGGAATTACATTGGTTCTTTTTTGTGAAAAAAAAATATTTTTTAATTTTTACAACCCACCTTACCCCTCCACATATATAAGATAATGTGAGAATTGAATATGAATATGGAAATCCATAAAATCCGCTTAACCCTTCTACATTGCATAAAACCCTTGGACAATCCATAGGATTTGATTTCTCATATAGTAGAATACAAAATATAGATCAAGTAGTTAATTTTGACAGTGAGGGAAACCCATTTGACCAACCCCCATTTTAATTATTTGGATAATAAAATAGAGTCATTACTAGGTAAAGTTGACTCAGTAATGGGTCAAATTGATAGATGGGAATTTTATAAAGAGATGTAGCTCCTATGATGCTAATAAATTATCATTGGATAGTATCAAAGACTAAAAAAATTAAAAAAAATAATAATATTCATTTATTTAGGAGCAAACATTATCTCTATTGTCATGCAAATGGTTCCTAACCCATTGGTGTAACCAGGATTTGATATGAGATAATTTTTGGGACTAATGGTGGATTGTATTTGATTACCCACATTGTAGTTTCTATGAGGTTACTTTTTATTTTTTGAGGAAACTCTTTTTCAAGTTTATCTTAAACAAAAATAGTAATTATTTTTATTACATAGAGTTTCAAGGCCAATGAAAAGGCTCTACATAGGATAGAAAAAGACCACATTATGTGCCTTATCAACCTGAGATAATCCCCTCTACAATGAATGAGTTTTTAGAGAATGAAATTTTTTATGCACTTAAGTCACTTACTAACAACCTCATTCAACATAATATCCAACTTTACCATAATGATGTTGACCATGGTGAAGATGAGGATGCTCCAACTAGAGATGTTTCCTGACCACACTAATGTAGATATTGTGATTTTGTATGTAATAGACCTTAAAATAAGGAGTAGGATGTGATGTATCCCATTTATGGTGGGATTTATAGTAGGATAGATGATATGGTTTTGATTGATTATTGTTTGATATATACATTTGATTTGGACACTTGAATGCACCTTTTCAAGTATCTTATTTATTTCACATGCACCAACAACATTTGTTGGACCTGTTCAATTAAAAATAACTATATTTAAAAGGATACAATTAATTTACATACAAATATCAATGTTATATATTTAAATTTTATGTTGGATTAAGATATCATCCCATTTTTTTCCCAGCCAATTTGTGAACCATCTAGTAACACATATATTATTGCTACCTGACTGATGTATATACATACAAGGGCAAATTTTAATTTTTTTTCTTTTTCTATATTTTATTTATGTTATGTTTCATGTAATTTTATGTACTTGTATATATATTCTCAAGTAAAAATTATATATTATATTTTTAGTTGATGATCACATTAGATAATCCTTCATCTATATGAGTGAAAGTAAACATATGCATTTTTGTTGTGATTTATTCAATATAAAAAAGTCACTAAGGTATGATAACTTGCAATGTTGAAGTGTAAGTTTAGATTTATTTTAATAATTTTTCTAGTATTTGAGAAAATATAATATAATTAATGTGAATTTGTTGTGTATGCATAAATGTTTGATCACATCTGATACCCAAGTTCAAAATATTTGCAATGATGACATGTTATAAGATAATTTCATTTTAAAAGTTAAATATTATACTTGGATTACTTAGTTATTTAGTTTAAATTTTTATATATGTGTGTGTGTGCAAAGTCCAACCCCTTCCATTCTTATTATCAAGGCACTAAATCCTATTGTTTGTCCTTTTCACATTCCTTTATGTGAGACTCAAACTACCATTGACCTAGACGAGCATCAAATGCAAATTGAAAATAACCACAAGATTGAGGCAAGTGTGTATTTAAAAAAAAATTGGTATCATTTTACAATAAAGTTTTGAACTTGGTTGCATGTCAAGCATGTAAAATTTCTAACAATATTTGTCCATGAACAATTATAGTTACATTCAAGCTATAAGTGTAATAGGACCCATAGTTATAAATTTGAAGAATATAAGGGATTTTAGGGATATCCACCTATGAGAAAGGTGTTATAGGAAGAGACTTCTATGAGAAATAAAAATAGAGGGAGCATTTTTAATTATTAGGATATGTCTTATATGATATTTTGTTGTATGTCTGTATGGAAATGCACATCTATTTAGTGGTGTGCATCAATATGCCATTGATAAAAAATTATATCATTTTCAAAAACATAGACACATTTGACCTTATTATTATTATTTACATATTATCATTATATGAATATAATTATTTTATGAAACTTTATTCATATCTATAATACTAGCCTCATATCCTTTGATCATATGGCACGTGTTGTCAAAATAATCCAATTATATCCTTCAATACTACTACCTCACTATGTCATTGATGGTATAAAATATGGTTTGATGAGTGCATTGACTTATTGGCATAGAAATTGGATAGATGCTATATGGAGTGATACCATGATAATTTTGTTGTGAGATGTAGTGGAGAATTATTTTATTAAAAATTAATTTGGTTAATGGTAGGCAATCATTTTTTAGTCATTCAAATTTTGACTTTTAGTCAAATGAAGCATTGGATACTTTTAAGATGTAGTTGGAGATATCTACCTCTAAGGCTTCATAGATGAAAACTGAAATATACAACACTTTGTGGGTGGTGAATAACACATAGGACCACATCATTGGATTTTAAATATGCCCAGTTAAGAGATAAAGTATATGTTTCAACCTCAGGAACATATTTCATACAAAAAAATATTATTTTGTAATTAAACTTTAGATACAAATAAAAAAATCCATCTACTTACATAAAATATTGCATTGATAAAATTTAGGAGACATGTTTGTGGTAGATGATATAGTGATTGGTCTTAAATTTTTATTTGTAAGAAATCAAGTGACAAGTTTATTTCCTCTAAAAGAAAAATACCCCTCTAGGACCTACACTTATAAATCCATTAATTTTAACATGTTGGGATAGTTAAATAACATATGTTCATAATACCATGACCTATAAAACCATCGAGATATACATTTTTGCAATCCAACATGTGAACACATTGATAAAAATGTCATAAACATTCAAGCCACACTTGGATATTTCCACCTCCAAGGCTTCATGGATATAAAATGGAATTACTAACACATTAGGGGTAGTGAATAACACCTAGGGCCACATTTTATAGTCTCGTAATAGGTACAAATAGTAGATGGAGTACATGTTTGGACCTCAAAAATGCTATTACCTATATTAAATATTATTTTTAAAAGCAAAATTTAGACATACATAAAATGAAAATCATAAGTTTCTCACATGAACCAAAATAATCATCATATGCATTTTGAATCCGTATAATTTCTCCATGGAGCATGTTGATAAATATAATATAAAAATATGTAGTAGATGATATAGTGATCAGTCTTGAAATGTTATTTTCTTGCAATCAAGTGACAAGTTAATTGCTTATAATAGATGTTTTTGCTTACACAAAATCTATTTAAAATTATATCACTTATAACATGTTCATATAGTAAAATTAGAAATTTTCTCAATATCATGGCCTTTGGTTCTATCGATATACACATTTTTTGAACTACTCCGACATGTGGAAACATTGAGAGTAAAAGTTGTCAACATTCAAACTATAGTTGGAGATATCCACCTTTAGGACTTCATGGATAGAAAATGGTGTTTACATCACATCTAAAATAATGAATTAAAACTAGGAAATTTTTCTTGTCCTTAAAGTATACCTTATAGGGATACAAAGTATCTATTTTGGCCTCAAAAATATCCTTCCCCAAATGATTTTTTTAAAGTTTTCAGGATAAACTCAAAAATGCATTAAACAAAAACTTTATGTTTTTTGCATGAACCAAAATAACTATCACATGCCTATGATAACCCACTAATTTTAAATTATAGCACATCGATCTAAAATAGGAGACAAATCCATGGTAGATGATATAGTGCTTAGCTCAAAACACTATTTTTCATGTAGTCAAGAGACAAGTGAACATTTCCTCCAAAAGACATTTCTTACCTTGGTATATTTACTTTAAAATATCTAACTTCTAACATGTCATGATAATAAAATTACATATGTGCCTAGGTCTGCAACCTATTAATCCACTCGGACAAGTGTTTCTTAGGCATACAAAAACATTGTCAACAAATGTTTTTGATATTGACACTGCAATTGGATATCTCCACCTCAGGGACTTCATGGCTATAAAATGGCATTGATACCACATTAGGGGTGGATAATAACACCTAAAAAAAGATTTTTTATCTTGGTTCATGCCTATTTAAGAAGACAAATTTCTCATGCTGGCTTCAATAGATTTTTTTACTAACATTACTAACTTTCTCTTAAGATTTTATTAAATTTATCTTAGCTTCAATAATCTGCAATTATGTACTAATAGTGCCAACCACATGAACATAAAAGATTATTTGGCACCACTAACCTAAAATAAATATGTTAGAAAGTAAATAAATTGTAATTTATATGTACATATAAAAAATAAATAAAATATGATAAAATTAAACAAATTTACATTTGAGAACTCAATATACCTTGGAAATTTAATCCATCAAACCACTAGGATCAAATCTACTCTTGATAGTATTAATAATATCTTGATGGTTACACTCATGAACCTTCCATAGAATCATTTTTAATGCCCTCACCAATATTTGAGAACTTGAAAATTGGTTGCAAGAACTAAATTTGAATAATGGAGTATATTCCTATGTATTTTATAGTCGTGAAACAACCATATATCTACTTTTTATAGGATATTAATGAATATAATTTATATTAACTACCATAGACTTAGTGGGATAGTCAATGCTTTCCCTATCTATGACTAAGGAAGTCAATTTAGTTTTTTCCTTTACACACTGACACAAATAGTAGTTTTTCCCCTTTTCATTATCCTCGTCTGCAATAACTGCATAAACATGCCTTGAATTATTTTATTTTCTAATATATATATATATATATATATATATATATATATATATAATTTGGGATATAATTGTTCATAATTTCCTACTTTAAATATTAAAATTTATGTCATATCTAGTTACACTAGATCAGATACATGGTCAAAGTCATGTGATGATGTCATATTTTTAAGTTGTAAGGTTGGTGAACCTAATATGTGTTGATTATACTTAAGGGTATATAGTTGCATTCATACATGAAATCACACGACTAAAAACCATTCAAAATAAAGTCTACACACGTAAAATTAAAAAAATTACATGTTCCTCATATAAACTATCCAAGAACCTATATTTGAGATATGAAATGAGTGAAAATCACTCAATCATATTATTTATCATATAATCATGATATCTTTCACATTTTTATTCCTCCAACCAATAATATCTATGAACACTAAAGTTTTCTTGAGAACCATATTCCATTTCTCATTACACCATTCAATAATAGTTTTTGTATGAGTCAAATTAGAAACACTATAAGGGATATTTTCAAACATGTTCCCACACCACCATGATCTCAATTTCCATGGCCAGCTTAAGTGAAACTTGAAGTATGATATCAGATTATTGTTAGTAATAAAAGGAAGGTTCTATGCAACAAGGAGTTAGAACCACTACATATGACCCTCAAATCCAAAAAGTAAAATGGTCTAGGAGGGAGATATAATATTTTAAGCCTCAATTTTGTTTTGTAGTTCTTATGCAACTAGTTAATAATGTGTCCACATCATTTATCAGGTTTTAATTTAAAAGGAGTTTAATTTGGATTTGAGTGTTTTATATTTCACTCTATTATAAAGGGTGGGGCCATATCAAAACTCTACTTTTACTGATAATTAAAAAACTAAAATATGGTGTAAGCTAGTTATCACTTACATCTTGCTCAACTAGTAGAATATCCATGCATTCTTAAATTATGATGTGTAATAGTTTGACTAAATATAATTTTGATTTAAATTAATCTTCCCTTCACTAAAATTTTCATAGTCATATTAAAATAAAATTGTACATACACTGTAGAATTTGATCAATCATCATTAATAGAGAAATAGTACTCCATTAATATTTTACAGTCTTTTTCTCTACTACCACGTGCATACACAAATTCTATATACATGAAAATGACAATATGTTTTGAGGTTTATTATTTTGAATTAAGCTCCATTTTTAGTTTGAATATATAATTCTAAAAAAAAATAGACAATTAAAATAATAGTACCAAGCGATGAATCCATTTTGAGACTTGACTCTTGCCCCTCTATTTTTGAAATTTATGCTAGATTTTTTTATTTATTATCACTAGATTCTTCAAGAGGATTTTTTCTAAGTTGGTTTGACTATATTTAAGATCATAAGGAATCTGGATCTGAGCTCTCTTGGTCTAGATCAGGGATCTTACTCAGCCATTGGATGGGTGTTTGGTTTCTTGTTGTTTGATTTTATGTTATTGTGTAGAGAATATATCAAGATTGCTTCTTTCAAGAAAAATGTTATATGGTAGATGTAGGGGATCCCCCCTAGACTTTATTACTTTATTATAGATTAGGTCTTCCCTAATGTTACAATAATAGATGCTAGTCTATGGTTAACATGGATCTATTGGGTCATGCCATGGTTGATCTGTGTGTTATGGTGAAGTTCTTATGTTTGGAGGCCTCAAGCTTGTAGATCTGGGTTGACTTCATAGGTGAAGTCTCAACTTATGTGGACCATGATCAGTCAATTTATATATGTTTGGAATTTTGTTTGAGGGATTGACTATAGCCTCAAACTATTCAATCCAAGCTTGGTGTGTCAACCCTTGAATGCCCTTGGAGGCTACTCCTTTGAGGTGTACTTATGGTTCCAAGTTGATCCCTTTATTTAGTATATGTTTTTTGAAGATCATGGTTTAATTAAGAAATATTTTCTAATGAACATATTTCAAGTTTATATTATTTTTTGGAATTTTAGCCATTGATTTGAAGGATGGTCATGGATGAAGGTGGAGAGATACACTTACTAGGGTTTATCTCCTCTATTTCAATTTTTTCTTGTGAATCTGAAGGTATTTGAATACATCATATTTTGATGATCTTGTTTTAAGTTGCATCTTTATTTTAAATGATGGATGATGGGTGATCTTAGCTGGTAGCTTTTAACAACTGATAGTTAACTATTATTTTTTAAAGAGATTAAGGCTTGTAAAGTTTGTACAGTTAGAAAGAAGGTCTAAATTCTTTCACAAACTCTTTATTTATGAAAATTTTTTAATTTTGTCTTGTTATTGGCTTGTGATCTTAAATTCTTATATTGATGGAGCTAGTTTCTTGATCATTGTCTCAGTTATGGCTTTCTAGGTTTGATCTATTCCCATGAAGGTTGATAATAGTTAGATGTATTTTTATTTTGCTTTAGTTTGGCTGATTGTAGAGTGGACCTAATTATTAGGTGTATTGTTTGTTATTAGAATCTATTGTGGGGTGTAAAATTTAATCTCTATTGAGGTTGAAGGATGAGTGACTTAGGTTAGGGGATCCTATTAGTGAGACTCTAGGCTATAACTCTTATCTCTTATTTTGAGTGATGTTTCCTAATAATTTACTAATTATTAGTTATCATTCTATGTTCGCACTAGTTAGCCCTATTATTTTTTAGCTTTATTGTATATATTATAGATTTATTTGGGATGTAAAGCCATGTTGATTATTTTATATCTTCATTATATAGATTTAGGAAAAATATGTCGATAATTTGTTATGACTCAGTCATTATTAGGTAGGTCAAGAATGCGTACCCTATTTTTTGTTATTTAACTCCATCGAAAACATTTTTAGACTTTAGTATCTTGGGGGATGTCCAAGGTAAAATACCTCATTTTGATTCATAGATCCAGTTTTAAAAGTGTTTAACCTTACCAAAAAAATCAATAGTACCAAGTAGGAATGTGCCCTTGCTTAGTTATATTTGTTCATCCAACCATCGAGCTTTGTGTGTGTGTCTCACATACTCATAAATAATTTAATCCCTAAAATTGACCATAAATTTTGAAACAAATGGTTTTTTGTGACAATATCATACATTTTAGATTCATTAGCATAATTTAATAGATATGTCATATATTTTTATTTTCTAAAACTAACTAATTTTTATCCAATTCTAATTGTAATATATTAATGGATATAGTTTTTCAATTTTGGCAATCCAACACAAATGTTTTAAGATCCATCCAAAAATGCTTTATTATAATAAATTATCTATATGGTCTTTCACAAAAAATAGATTAAATTACCTTCTTTATTTTTGTGAAACTTCCATTACACACTTATAAAAAATATTGTAAGTATCTAACCTAGAAAACCATCAGTTATTGAACCAATAAAAACCATCATAATGCCTAAATCAAAATAAATATTAAACCAGATGACTAATTGGCTCAATCCATGATGAAATTAATGATAATTAAGCTCTAAATCATATCCTACAATCACAAGGTTTTTCAATGATCTCAAATTGGCCTTAATTATCTCTATCATTAATCTAATCAAATCTTTAGTTCATTTCGTTATGAGATTGGGACTAATTAAGGCCCAAAACACATCTAATATAATAATAATTAAGTTAAACATGGATCAATTTGGCCCAATATACATCAGTGAGTACACCAATTCACTAATTAGATCAATCTAAGATGATATTGGGGCTAATTTATTCCTAAATCACATCCTACATCATAATTAGGATCAAGAAGATCAAGTTGGCCCAAATTACCTATGTGATTAAACCAATCAAGACTTTAGTTCATTTTGTGATGATGTTTGGGTTGATTGAGACCCAAAACACATCTGGTATAATTTAAATTAGGTTTATGGGGATCAATTTGGCTAAAATAATATCATTGATTTTAGTATTTACGTAATTGGCTAATTCATGATGAAATTGGAGATAATTGAGCCCCAAATCATATCATATAGTTGTAATTAGGCTAAAAGGACTGAAATTAGCTCTAATTACTTTCTATATATATATATATATATATATATATATATATATGATGTGATTTGGGGCTCAATAAAGCAAAGAGTTGATTTATAAAATCAAAGTCAAGTTCAAAAGTCTTAGTTTGGACTAAATTACATTATTGATTACACCAATTGACTAATTCTCTCATTTTGTGATGTAATTGGGGTTAATTGATCCCCAAATCATAACTTATATTCATAGTTAGGTTCAGAGGGCTTAAATTGGCCCTAATTACCTACTTGATTGAGCTAATTGATTCTTTGGCTCATTTTGTAATGATATTGGGGACTATTTAGCCCCAAATCATAATGTATCCAATTGAAATTAGGTTCACAAGGGTCAATTTGGCCCAAATAATGTCACTAATTTCATTAATTATCTAATTGGCTCAATCCATAATGAAATTGGAGCTAATTGATCCCAAAATCACATCATATAGTCACAATTAGGTTCAAGGGGCTAAATTTAACCCCAATATCCTCTATGATTAAACCAATCCACTCTTAACATATGAAGAAATTTGAGCCAATTGAGATCCAAATCACATCCTCTATAAAAAAAAGGTTCACATGGCTCAAATTACATCACTAAATACACTAATTGACTAATTAGCTCAATCCATAGGGAAAATGGGACTAATTGAGCCCCAAATCACATCTTATAGTCATGACTAGATTTAAGGGGCTTAAATTTCCCCTAGTTATATTTATGGTTGAACCAATTGACTCTTTGATTAATTCTATGATGAAATTGTGTCCAATTAAGCTTCAAATCACATCCTATATAATACAAAAGTTAATGGTGCTTGGTTTGATACAAATCACATCACTAATTACACCAAGTGAATAATTGTCTGATTCTATGATGAAAATGGGGATAATTTAACCCTAAATCACATCCTTTGGTCACAATTAGGTTCAAGTGTCTAATTAAGCCCCAAATCACATTACATCAATACATAACACCCTATATGGTGCTCAAATATATGCAATTTCTCTTTAAACTTTCAGATAGCACTTTCTCAATTTACCTTCCAATATTATTTGCATAAACAATGGCATTTAATAACATAAAAATGCCTAATATTTCTCAAATATTAATAATTTTATTTTAAAAATCCTTATCTTTTTTAATGACACCTAATTGAATTGTAATGCCATTTATGTCTACTTTCCCTCAATTCAATGATCTTTCCAATCATGCACTTAATTACAAGATTTATTAATAAAATTATATACTAGATTGGGGAATAAAAAGTAAAAAAAATAATAGTTTGTATCACTTGTTATGAATGAAAAATGTTCCACTTTAAATTATTATGCAAAACTAGATTCCATGTCATGTGCTCATGAAATACATACAAACCACATTCCATGTCATGTGCTCATGAAATACATACAAACCACATTGTTCATATGTAGTATTGTGCATATGCACTTTTGATGTGTTCAATTTAAAACACATACTTCTAGGCTATGAAATAGATTGGATTCCCAAGCCTAACACCTAGATACAACCTTATAGTTTTATACCAATCTGGATGAATGATATGATAGATACATAAAAAAGATAGGCATGTATATTTGTGTCATATAGTCGCATAAAAATACATACTGAGAAATTTAGAGAGTTAGGTGAGGTAACTGGTAAGCTATCAAAATATTTATCATTCTCAGGGTCTATTCACTTGTAATATTGTGTGTGTGTGTGTGTGTGTGTGTGTGTGTGTGTGTGTGTGTGTGAGAGAGAGAGAGAGAGAGAGAGAGAGAGAGAGAGAGAGAGAGAGAGAGAGAGAGAGAGAGAGAGAGAGTATGCATATATGTGCACCCAAATGCATGTCCACAAATGCACATACACACACACCTTCACACACATACACACATTTTCCAAACTAGATGATCTTATCTAATTTTGCACAAAAAATTATTTCATAAAATACTAAATAATGTTTAAACAATGTTGGGACTTATGGATGGCAATCTACTATGTTTCTCTAAAAAATAAGAGTATCTCTTTAAATTTCAGCCTTTCGACCTATTTATACTTAACCATATATATATATATATATATATATATATATATATATATATATATATATATATATATATAAACTTAAAATGTTATAATTAATGTTTTTATAACATCTTTAAATTTTTAGTTTAGGTATCTCAAATAATCTGTATAAATTGACATTTATCATTTTTTTTTTTTTAAGTCTACTTAAGACCTTCTTTTGGATCCCTATTACATGCACTTAAAATATGCTAGACCCTTCTAAATCATATAAACAAAAGAAATTGTTCAAAATAGGGGATAAATAACATAGTAAAACTAAATTGTTTTGAAACAGGTAGTGACTGACCAAAAAGTGGAAAAAATAAGAATTGTCCATCACCTTTGTTGTTTGCAATAATTCTTCGATTCATTATCAAAATAATCCACATTTGGGATTCGTTTCAAGGTTGAGTAAAATTGGCTTGCTTCTTGATTTTGTCTTTATGGACACCGTTCCTTTTTCTTCTTCAATACATAGAAATGAGAGTTTGTGATCAATGTATCTAGTAATACTAAGCTGAATTGTTATATCTAAAGAAAGTGTTCTAAAATAGTTGAAAAGATGTGTGAATTTTAAGGAGGAAGACAATTAAAACCTTTTTTTTTTAATGCAAAACAAATTCAAGATATTGTCATAAAATGAGAGTTGAAATTCTGATTCAATGTTGTTTGAATGAGTAAAATATTAATTAAAAGATTGGAAGAGCATAAGACACAATCAAAATTTTGTCAAGGATGGTGTTATAAAATGTAACAAATGTTCTAAGAAACTTAACAACGTCACATAGCTGCTCTTTCATATTCTATTATGACATGTCGTTGGATCTGAATAAAATGTGCTTAGTTGCTCTATTGTGTGAATTCCCCTTCAAACAATCTAAGTCTAACACGTGGAGAAATGTTTAACTTGATGCTATTATTTTTGTCTAATTGTGTCTAGATTAAAACCATGATTTCAAGGAGTGGTTATGATTCCTTACAAGGAAGAGAAATGAATTATTAGATCATACATATACCTATAAAGCATGTCGCAGTTGTTTAAACAATAATTAGTCTCATAGAAGAGAAGTGTTTGGATCTTTGTAAGCACATATATTTGTATCTTGTGTATATGAAAGTGATATAACCATTTCGCTAATTTGGTTAGTCTTGAATGTTAAAAAAATAACTATATACACACTTAGTGGGAAATGGATATTTTAAAGTTAAGTTCAATTTAAAAAGAGGAAACATTTTACTAAATAAAGCTTCTCCAAAAATTAATAGAGATATTCAATTCTAAAAATAACTCAAAAATAAAAATAAAAAAATGAACTAAGCAATCCTACAAATTTAATGAGCCTTCTAATACTACATTTTAAGCTACTTATAAGGATATAAGATGCGGAAGCAAACAATTCTCAAGATGTTACCCTTTCTATGGTAATACCATGAGGTGAAAATGTGGTATCTATTTTTTTTTTTTAGAGAACACAATTAATTTTGCAGTGATATAAAATAAAATTTCAAATAACACTCCTGAAACCGTGTAAAGGAATAATGATTCAAACTCCTAATTTAAACAAAATTTCATATAAAGAAAGTTGAAATGCAAGATGATCCTAAACTGAAATTGCTTCAACCATTAAAATAAAAAATCATCGCACAAAATAATATAGACCAGATGATCCTAAGTTGAAATGCAAGATGATCCCGAGATTAGTCCTCCTAGAAAATGTCCCATCTTAGAGAATTTTTTTCATCATCTGTAGTATGGACTGGCCATTTAGTTTTGACAATAGTTTAACTGACCAATTCAGACCTTCTATTAAATTCTAAAAATATAGACCAGTTATACATAATATTAAAATGGGAAGCTAATATACCTTATGCAGTTTTAATTTTAGGAAAAATAATACCTCTCAATGCATTATCAACAACATTTTTTTTAGCAGCAGACAAATTTGGAGTATCAAAAACATGAAACTAGGTATGTTGTACCAGTGATTACTCCTCACCTACTCCTCCTTGGGGAGTGCAGGTTCGTAGCCTGCATGTTGGTAAAAGTTTTAAAGACGAGAATTTTATCTCGAATTTCCTTCATTACATCATCCAAATTTTCAAATCTATTCATTAAACTGGAGATGGTCAGAACTGCTTACCTTGTGGAAATAGCAAAAATGTTGATATGTTCAGCTGAAGTGATTGAAATCATTTAAAGCTTTGTGTGTCAAAACTGTAATATCTTTCTGCAATTGAGTGATATCATATGTAATTTTGACACGACTATACCTACGTACTTTTTTTTTATTATTATGATAATTTTATTTATTTATAAAAATAATAGGGTAACAATTATTAAAAAAGGAAAGAAATTACAATAAATTATAGGGTAAAATTAAAATATATAAAATATTATTTAATAAGATATTGAAGAATTAATGAATCAAAATACTATCAAGATAATAAAATTATCAATAGTCATATTAAATCATTCAAATAATTACAAACCATGCATAAATAAGCATCAACTCATAATTAGAGTCGACATGTAAAATTTGGAACTCTAAAAATAAATAAAACTCGCCCTGTTATTTTTAGTAGCTACTATTTTTAATAAGTTTCATATATAAGAATGCACAACTCTAAAAATCTCCAAAAATAAATTAAACTCTAAAATTAAACTATTGGATAAATTTCAACTAAATTTGAAATCCGGATATAAAAATACACGATTTTTAAATTTATAAAAATATCTAAAATAAAATTAAATTATAATTTCAGACCCTCAAATGGTTACATTTAGTCTCCAAAAAAAATAAAAAAATGTCTCATAATTATAAGGTTCCATTATAATTGCATTGAACATTTTTATCTGGTCATGTTGGCATGAATATGGGCTCAAATAGAGCCACAGATCAAAATTTATGGCCTCTGAAACTTCAGCGTCTTTGTCAGCATCATTCTCTTGTGGTTGAAAATAACTCAACTTCTATGAGTTAATCTATTTGTATTTCTTCCATTTATTCTTATCAATCTTCTGTAACACCCATTCTATAATCCAAGTGTTGTCTTCCTCCTCTAATCCTTCCCACTATACCAAATACATGTCATAACTTCTTTGTCTTGTGTTTGTCGTCTTCTTATCTAGAACCTGCACTATCTTTTCCTTCTTCTTTGACACTTGTTGCTTTCAATCTACTTGATCTTCTTCACCTTCATCATCTTATCCATGGAAATCATATAAATATAAAACATTAAATATTAAAGAGATGTCAAAATTTTGTAGTGAACTCACCTCAAGAACATTGTCATTGATTTTATTCATAATTCTACATACTCCAAATTTCTTGTACTTCAACTTGTTATAAGTGCATTTTGAAAATTTCTCTTTCCTCAAGTAAAGCTTTACTAAATCTCACTCTTCAAATATTTTTGACCTTCTTCTGACATCTATTATTTCTTTATACTTCTCATTATTTTCTTACAACTTTATTTTTAATTTTTCTTGTAACTATTGTATGTGTCCTACAAATGCTTATGCATCATTGCCAACTTGTTCTACAGTTGGTAACTATTCTAAATATAAAACTCTCATATGATTTCTCTCATAAATAATCTGAAATATTGATTTACCCATTGATTTGTTCACTAAATTATTATATGCAAACTCATCTTGCTTCGGATTCTCTCCAACTATGCATCTCAATAAATTCCCAAAGATCTTGTTTACAACTTCTATTTGTACATCTATTTGGGGATAGTATGCACTATTGAGTTGTAGCTTATTCCCTTTATTCCTCCATAAAGTCTTACAAAAATGACTTAAAAATTTCATGTCCATATCTAATGTAATGGTTTTTGGAACACCATGCAATCTCATAATATCCTTAAAAAACAATTCTACAACTCTAGTGGCATCATTGGATTTATTACATCCAGTAAAATGGACCATGTTATAAAATTTGTATACAAAAATAAAAATTGAACCATTATCTTTCTATGTATTTGATAATCCAACACAAAATCTATACTCAAATCTATCCATGGTCTTATTGGAATTGGTAATGAAACATATAGCCATGTATTTTATGTATGTCCTTTTGCAACTTGACATATCCTACACCTTGAAACATATTTTTTCACATCTCTTCTCATCTTTAAAAAAAAATCTTATCCTCCACCTAATATATTGTCTTTGTCTTACCAAAATTTCTAGTCAAACCACCATTATGTAATTTTCTTAATATATTATCTCTTAGAAACCTAATTGGAATACATAATTGTTTCCCTTTGAAGAGATAACTATATTGCATAATATACTCTTCATAAACATTATTTTTATCATTTGTCAATGGATTACTGCATTGTACAACCAACTTTTCAAAATCTAGAACAATATCATGTATTTCCTAATAAAGGCAAATCTAACTACTTCACACCATAGTAGTTATCAACCCTACTCATCTACTTAAAGCATCAACTACCTAATTATTTTTTCCTAATTTATGATTCAACACAAAAGTATAACCCTAGAAGAAATACCGCCACTATACAAGCCTACTATTTAACTTTTTTTGAGTGTTCACATGCTTCAAAGCCTCATGATCAGTAAATAGGATAAACTCCTTAGGAACCAGGTAATGCCTCCAATGTTTTAATTCTTTTACAATGGCATAAAATTAAACATCATACATAAAATAGTTTGTCCTTATCTCATTTAACTTCTCAATGAAATATGATATTGGCTTCCTTTCTTGACTCAATAGAACACGAACTCTCATAAATGAAGCATCACAATCAACCTCAATTATTTTAATAAAATCTATTAATTCTAAAATAGGTTTTTCTATAATTGTATTCTTAAACAACTCAAAACTTTATGTTTTTGCCCTTATCCATGCAAAAAAATTTCACTCATATAAATTTTTATTGGTGCAATAAGACAACTAAAATTATTAATAAACATTCTGTAAAATGTTGTTAAACCATGGAAACTTCTTACCTCTATGATGCTCTTTGAGATAAGCCACTCAGCAATTCTCTTTACTTTTTCTTCATCCATTTTTAAACCATATGATGAAACTAGAAATCCCCAAAATACCAAATTATTCTTCATAAACCTACACTTTTTCAAATTAAAATAAAACTTATCTTTTCATACCAATTACAATACCATTCTCAAATGTTATAAGTGCTCTTATTTAGTCTTCCTAAATATTGACATATCATTAAAATAAACCACGATAAACTTACCATTGTATTCTCATAGAACTGTGTTCATCCCATTCATAAAGGTGTTGGATGCATTAGATAATCCAAATGACATCACTATCCACTCATACAAACCATCTCTAGTCTTGAATATTGTTTTTTCATTCATATCTTTCATGAATTCAAATCTGATAGTACCCACTCCTTAGATCAATCTTGGTAAAATGTTTTGCTCTGGTAAGAACATCCATCATATTATCTAAATGAGGTATATAAAATATGTAATTGATTGTAATTTTATTAAATGATCTACTGTCCACACACATCCTCAATATTTCACCTTTATTTGGAGTTAGAAATGCTAGTGTTGTACATGGAATCGTGCTTTCCCTTACTACACCCTTCCTCACCAATTCAATAACATATGTATTCAAATTTACATGTTCTATTGGACTAATTGTATAAGATACTTGATTGATGCAATCAAATAAATATGTTAATGAATATCACTCTTTAATGGTAAACCATCTCATAACTCATCGGGTATAACATATGCATATTCCTTGAACATTATTGCTACTTCGACTGGTACATGCACCACTTCTCTTTCATCTTTATGTCTTTGATAAATTATTTTGTAGTTAGCATGATATCAACCTGCCCTTTTTATTTAAGAGGTAACTAAACTACTTTCATACCACCTTTCCAAAAACTATATGTGTTCTTTGTTCCATCATGAATTATTTTTCTATCGAACTATTTTGATCTTCTCAATAACACATGTCATATATCTATTGGTAAAACATCACACCATATTTTGTCATTTTAAGTTTTACCTATAAAAAACTTGATTAAGTACCTTTTATCTACTGTAACTTCATTCCCTTTTCTTAAATAATGAAATCTGATAAGGATTAGGATGCTTTTCAAAATATAAACTTAGTTTCTCAATCATATCTTTAGAAATGATATTTTCACAATTACCACAATCTATATTTACCTTGCATATCCTACCTCTTAAAGTACACCTTATTCAAAATATATTTGTTTGCATCCATGCATCAACACCTTTTTTATTTTAAACATTTTCTTTCCTTGGATTAATAATTATTATTCTCATCATGAGATTTTCTCCTATATCTATTGTTGTAACTTCAATATTTTTCTCTTTTATTTCAGCTTCAACTAAATTCACTATTGGGTGATCATTTTGCATCCTTTCTTGATATTGTTAGTGAATACACTCAAACACTCTATGGCCGCCTTCTCTACATCTGTAATAAATATGAGACCTACATTGATTTAAAAACTATCCTCTACCACCACCATAGATTCATCCTCTCTTAAATCCTCCTCCTCTTTACTAGTTTTGAAACCCTTATCTATTATCTTATTATCTTTCTAGACCACATGAATAATATACTCTATTGATATTAAACCCACCTTTGTTTATATTAAAACCACCTCATCGCCTTTTTGGAGGGGATTGTCCTCTTTTTGATCCAGTAGATGTTCTTCTAAAATTTAGTCTATTTTGTTTTTCTTCTACTTTCAAAGCTAATTGATAAGCTTCCTCCATGCAAGGTATTCTATGCATACTTAACTCACATTGAATAGAAAACTTCAAACCAATTAAATGTACCTTTCAGATATCTGCTCTTCTGTCTCATCATGATCTACACATATGGAATGTTTGTAAAACTTATATGTATACTATTGTTTACTATGATCTTTATATTTCAAATTTTAAAATCTTTTATATAGGGTTTGTGCATAATCAATAGGAAGAAATTTATCCCTCAACTTCTTCTCCATTTTTTTCAATGAGTTGATCTTATCTTTACCTTTTCTCTGTCTTTATTTATGTTGATGATCCTACCAAATCATTGCATGACCCTTCAATTTTGTGCATACAAACTTTACCTTATTATCTTCTCTCATAGTTCTCCATTCGACAAACGTCTCCATGTTGTTCATCCAATCTATCAACTCCTCTGGTTTTAAACTCCCTCTATAATCTAAAATGTCAAATTTGATTCCTTCTTTCTAAAGTTATAACCATCATCTCTTTCATTGATGGAAATCATTCTTGTTTCTCCTCTTGGGTAATTTCTTCTTCATGATCTATATCATCTTCTACACCATCTTATGTTCTCCTTTATCTTGGATTCACAACAGTATCCAAAAATTATTCTACTTGCATCTATAGATCTTGAATACTATGGTTCATCTAAGTGATTCCTCATTTTCCTCTCACCATCTCTTATATGTCCAAGATTTAAACTTGATTTCATACCAAATAATGAAACATAATACTATCAAGACAATAAAACTACCAGTAAGCAAAGATTTTTAATAATAACAAGTATTTATTAATATTCAATCATTAAAATAATTACAAACCATGCATAAATAAACTTAAACTTAGAATTAGAATTGACATGTAAAATCTAAAACTTTAAAAATAAATAAAACTTGACCTGTTATTTTTAAAAGATACTATTTTTAGCAAGTTTCACATGCAAGCATGCACCACTCTATAAATCTCTAAAAATAAACTAAACTCTAAAATTAACCTATCATATAAATTTAAATTGAAGTTCATGTTTGGTTATAAAAATGTACAATTTTTAAATTTAGAAAAATAAAACAAAATTAAACTATAATTTTGGACTTTTGGATGGTCACATTTGGACTTCGAAAAATATCAAAAATATCGCATAACTAAAAAAACAAGTTATAATCACATTAATCATTTGGTATGAAGATAGGTTCAAACAGAACTACGGATTAAAAGTTATAGCCTCTCAAAATTTGACCTATTTTTCTGTATCAAGAATATTTTAAAAGAAATAGTTATGAAATTATATAGAAGTCAAAATCTAACTTTATTAAACATTAAAATTTTATTACATGTTGCTATTCTTTTAAAAATAAAAGTATCTATTATATTTTTCTAAAAAATAAAAATATCTCTTCAAATTTCATCCTTTTGACCTATTTATAATTAACTATATATATATATATATATATATATATATATATATATATAAACTCAAAATGTTATAATTAATGTTTTTATAACATCTTTAAATTTTTTAGTTTAGGTATCTCAAATAATCTGTACAAATTGACATTTATCATTTTTTATAAAAAATGTTGACTTAAAACCCTTTTTTGGATCCCTATTGCATGCACTTAACATATGCTAGACCCTTCTAAATCATATAAACAAAGGAAATTGTTCAAAATAAGGGATAAATAACATAGTAAAACTAAATTTTTTGAAATAGGTAGATGATTGACCAAAAAGTGGAAAAAATAAGAATTGTCCATCACCTTTGTTGTTTTCAATAATTCTTCGATCCATTATCAAAATAATCCACATTTGGGATTCGTTTCAAGGTCGAGTAAAATTGGCTTGCTTCTTGATTTTGTCTTTATGGACACCGTTCCTTTTTCTTCTTCTTCAATACATATAAATGAGAGTTTGTGATCCATGCATCTAGTAATACTAAGCTGAATTGGTATATCTAAAGAAATTGTTCTAAAATAGTTGAAAAGATGTGTGAATTTTAAGGAGGAAGACAATTAAAACATTTTTTTTAATGCAAAACAAATTCAAGATATTGTCATTTGAGAGTTGAAATTCTGAATCAATGTTGTTTGAATGAGTAAAATATTAATTAAAAGCTTGGAAGAGCATAAGACACAATCAAAAATTTGTCAAGGATGGTGTTATAAAATGTAACAAATGTTCTAAGAAACTTAACAAGGCCAATAGCTGCTCTTTCATATTCTGTTATGACATGTTGTCATTTGATCTGAATAAAATGTGCTTAGTTGCTCTATTGTGTGAATTCCCATTCAAACAATCTAAGTCTAACACATGGAGAAATGTTTAACTTGATGCTATTATTTTTGTCTAATTGTGTCTAGATTAAAACCATGATTGCAAGGAGTGGTTATGATTCCTTACAAGGAAGAGAAATGAATTATTAGATCATGCATATACCTATAAAGCATGTCGCAGTTGATTAAATAATAATTAGTCTCATAGAAGTGTATGGATCTTTGTAAGCACATATATTTGTGTCTTGTGTATATGAAAGTGATATTAACCATTTCGCTAACTTGGTTAGTCTTGAATTTTAAAAAAAATTAACTATGTACACACTTAGTGGGAAATGGATATTTTAAAGTTAAATTCAATTAAAAAAAAGGAAACATTTTACTAAATAAAGCTTCTCCAAAAATTTATAGAGATACTCAATTCTAAAAAGAACCAACCAACCTATTAAAAAAAAAAAAAAAAAAACTAAAAATTTAATGAGCCTTCTAATACTACATTTTAAGTTACTTATAAGGATATAAGTTGCGGAAGTAAACAATTCTCAAAATGTTACCCTTTCTATGGCAATACCATGAGGTGAAAATGTAGTATCTATTTTTTTTTAGAGAACACAGTTAATTTTGCATGATATAAAATAAAATTTCAAATAACACTCCTGAAGCCATGTAAAGGAATAATAACTCAAACTCCTGATTTAAAGAAAATTTCATATAAAGAATGTTGAAATGCAACATGATCCTAAACTGAAGTTGCTTCAACCATTAAAATAAAAAATCATCGCACGAAATAAGAATGAGATCCCGAGATTGGTCCTCCTAGAAAATGTCCCATCTTAGAGAATTTTTTTCATCATTTGTAGTATGGACCGGCCATTTAGTTTTGACAATAGTTTAACTGACCAATTCAGACCTATTAAATTCTAAAAATATAGACCAGTTCTACATAATATTAAAATATTAAAATGGGAAGCTAGTATACCTTATGCAGTTTTAATTTTAGGAAAAATAATACCTCTCAATGCATTATCAACAACACTTTTTTAGCAGCAGACAAATTTGGAGTATCAAAAACATGAAACTAGGTATGTTGTACCAGTGTTTGCTCCTCACCTACTCCTCCTTGGGAGTGCAGGTTAGTAGCCTGCATGTTGGTAAAAGTTTTAAAGTCGAGAATTTTATCTCGAATTTCCTTCATTACATTATCCAAATTTTCAAATCTATTCATTAAACTGGAGATGGTCAGCACTGCTTACCTTGTGGAAATAGCAAAAATGTTGATATGTTCAGCTGAACTGATTGAAATAATTTAAATCTTTGTGTGTAAAAATTGTAATATCTTTCTGCAATTGACTGATATCATTAAAATAAACCACGATAAAATTACCATTGTATTCTCATAGAACTGTGTTCATCCCATTCATAAAGGTTTTGGATGCATTAGATAATCCAAATGACATCACTATCCACTCATACAAACCATCTCTAGTTTTGAATATTGTTTTTTCATTCATATCTTTCATGAATTCGAATCTGATAGTACCCACTCCTTAGAACAATCTTGGTAAAATGTTTTGCTCTAGTAAGAACATCCATCATATTATCTAAATGAGGTATATGAAATATGTAATTGATTGTAATTTTATTGATTGATCTACTATCCACACACATCCTCAATATTTCACCTTTATTTGGAGTTAGAAATGCTAGTGTTGTACATGGAATTGTGCTTTCCCTTACTACACCCTTCCTCACCAATTCTATAACATACGTATTCGAATTTACATGTTCTATTGGACTAATCATATAAGCTACTTGATTGATGCAATCAAATAAATATGTTGATGAATATTACTCTTTAATGGTAAACCATCTCGTAACTCATCGGGTATAACATATGCATATTCCTTCAACACTATTTCTACTTCTACTGGTACATGCACCACGTTTCTTTCATATTTATGTCTTTGATAGATTATTTTACAGTCAGCATGATATCAACCTACCCTTTTTATTTAAGAGGTAACTAAACTACCTTCATACCACATTTCCAGAAACTATATGTGTTCTTTGCTCCACCATGAATTATTTTTTTATCAAATTGTCTTGACTTTCTCAATAACACATGTCATGTATCCATTGGTAAAACATCACACCATATTTCGTCATTATAAATTTTATCTATAAAAAATTTGATTAAGTACCTTTTATCTACTGTAACTTCATTCCCTTTTCTTAAATCATAAAATCTGATAAGGATTAGGATGCTTTTCAAATTATAAACTTAGTTTCTCAATCATATCTTTAGAAATGATATTTTCACAATTACCACCATCTATATTTACCTTGCATATCCTACCTCTTAAAGTGCACCTTATTCAAAATATATTTGTTTGCATCCATGCATCAACACTTTTTTTTTTTTACACATTTTCTTTCCTTGGACCAATAATTATTATTTTCATCATGAGATTTTCTCCTATATCTATTGTTGTAACTTCAATATTTTTCTCTTTTATTTCAGCTTCAACTAAATTCACTATTGGGCGATCCTTTTGCATCATTTCTTGATATTGTTATTGAATACACTCAAACACTCTATGGCCTTCTTCTCCACATCTGTAATAAACATAAGACCTACGTTGATTTGGAAACTATCCTCTACCACCACCATAGATTCATCCTCTCTTAAATCCTCCTCCTCTTTACTAGTTTTGAAACCCTTATCTATTATCTTATTATCTTTCTAGACCACATGAATATTATACTCTATTGATATTAAACCCACTTTTGTTTATATTGAAACCATCTCATTGCCTTTTTGGAGGGGATTGTCCTCTTCTTGACCCAATAGATGTTCTTTTAAAATTCAATCTATTTTGTTTTTCTTCTACCTTCAAAGCTAATTAATAAGCTTCCTCCATACAAGGTATTTTATGTAGACTTAACTTATATTGAATAGAAAAAATCAAACCAATTACATGTACCTTTCACCTATCTGCGCTTTTGTCTCATCATGATATACACATGGAATGTTTGTAAAACTTATATGTATACTATTGTTTACTATGATCTTTTTGCTTCAAATTTTGAAATATTCTATATAAGGTTTGTGCATAATCTATAGGAATAAATTTGTCCTTCAACTTATTCTCCATATTTTACCATGAGTTGATCTTATCTTTACCTTTTGTCTATATTTATTTATGTTGATGATCCTACAAAATTATTGCATGACCCTTCAATTTCGTGCATACAGACTTTACCTTATTATCTTCTCTCATAGTTCTCCATTCGAGAAACGTCTCCATGTTGTTCATCCAATCTATCAACTCCTCTGGTTTTAAACTCCCTCTATAATCTAAAATGTCAACTTTGATTCATTCTTTCTAAATTTATAACCATCATCTCTTTCATTGATGGAAATCATTCTTGTTGCTCCTCTTAGATAATTTATTCTTCATGATCTATGTCATCTTCTACACCATCTTATGTTCTCCTTTATCTTTGATTCACAACAATATCAAAAAATTGTTCTAATTGCATCTATAAATCTTGAATACTATGGTTCATCTGAGTGATTTTTCCTTTTCCTCTCACCATCTCTTATATGTCCAAGATTTGAACTTGATTTCATACCAAATAATGAAACATAATACTATCAAGACAATAAAACTACCAGTAGGCAAAGATTTTGAACAATGATAAGTATTTATTCATATTAAATCATTAAAATAATTAAAAACCATGCATAAATAAGCCTCAATTTAGAATTAGAGTTGACATGTAAAATCTGAAACTTTAAAAATAAATAAAACTTGACCTGCTATTTTTAAAAGCTACTATTTTTAGCAAGTTTCGTATGCAAGCATGCGCCGCTCTAAAAATCTCTAAAAATGAACTAAACTCTAAAATTAACCTATCATATAAATTTAAATTGAAGTTCATTTCTAGTTATAAAAATATAGAATTTTTAAATTTAGAAAAATAAAATAAAATTATAATTTTGGACCCTTAGGTGGTCACGTTTGGACTTTAAAAAATATCAAAAATATCTTATAACCGAAAGAACAAGTTATAATCACATTAATTATTTGATATGAACATGGGCTCAAACAAAATTACGGATCAAAAGTTATGACCTCTCAAAATTTATTCTATTTTTCTCTATCAAAAACATTTTTAAAAAAATAATTATAAAATTATATAGAGATCAAATCTAACTTTATTAAACATTAAAATTTTATTACATGTTTTTATCTAACTTTATTAAACATAAAAAAATTTATTACATGTTTCTATTCTATTAAAAGGACTTTTATATAAGTGTAGATTATCATGAATGTAATAGATGACCCAACACAATTCATATATAAATTAACATGTAACGGATCCTATATTTGATATGATTATGAATTAATAAAACTCAATATAGTTATTATTGATTATTATGACATTTTTATTAACTATTAATAAAACTCAATATAGTTATTATTGATTATTATGACATTTTTATTATAGAAAAGAGTAATCGGAAATGATGATAGAATAAATATTTAAGTAATATATACTAATTAAAAAAGAAAAAATTACAAAAAAAAATTGTAAAGTAAAATTAAAATGTATGAAATATTTTTCAATAAAATGTTGAAAAATATTCTAATAAAATTAATCATAAAATTATATAAAAATCAAAATCAAACATTATAAAAATCATTTAATTGACTAAAACGAAAAAAATATATGAATAAAAAATTAAGCCTATTAATTCTCATAGTACTTATTATAAAAATACAAATGTTCCTTGCCTGATCAAAGGTGGAAAAAAGCGCTTTCAGTTGCCAATCAGCACGACGCAACCGACAATAAATATATATATATATATATATATATATATATATATATATATATATATACTCAATTCTATTGTCAACTTTAATTACCTATTGTCCTCGCGACTATTCGATTTATTTACACTAAATAACTGTTTTTTTTTTGGTCAAGCAATCATAAATCTGGAAATAAAAAATTTAATTATGGAAAAAATATTGATATGATATATTTTATATAAGAAGGTTTTATCCGCTCATTCTTTCATAGTTTTTAGTATTTATGACACTTCGAACTGATTGGGATTGTAGATAAAATAAATAAAATGAATTTAAATTTAATTAAGGAAAAAATATTAATATATTATATTTATATGTAAATATTTTATTTTTTCACAATTTTTAGTAGTTATGATTTTTAAATTGTTTGGAATTTATTTTCATTATTATTTATTGTTGCAAATAAAATAAATAAAATTGATTTAATTTGAGGTGAAAGAAAAATTTAATTGATATTGAAACTAAAATAATTATTATTAAAATTTGAAACTGTTTTAAATTTTACAATATTTATTAAATACCATGAAAATTATCTTTCGATGAATTTTATAGGATTTTATTAGAGATCTAATTTAACATAGGATAAAAATTATATATACAACTTAAGTACTTTGAATGTTGGCCTGTAGGAACTTTTATTTAAAAATGTGGATGTTGGTGAGACACTAAACTTGACTAAAATTTGGATGAAGGAAAAAATATAAGTGATATTTTGAGAAAGGTAATTATTGTTAAAATTTAGAATCATTTTGACTCTTTAAAAAATTTACTATAAAATAAATATCATGAAAATTAAATATTTTTATATAAATCTTATGGTGTTTTGTTAGATATCTAATTTAACATGGGACAAAAACTATATATATCACTCAAATATTTTGAATGTTGGCATTCAGGGTTTTTTATTTGAAAATATGGAAATTAGTGAAACACTACATTTTTCATAGTTTCACTGTTAAGTTGTGTTTGTATGTGTTTATCATATTTTTTCTTAGTTATTTAAAAAATATATGAAATTTTTTCACATCATTGAATATGGATTTTGAGCCAAAACAATACAGTAATAATCAAATTTTAAAAATAATCTACATATATAAAAGAAAGAAAAATAATATTATTTTTGAAATCTTATTTTTCAATAAAATAAATTTACTTAATATTTAGATTTATTTATAATATTTTAAAATAAAAATATATTGTATCATATAAAAGTATGGTATTTCTATTATATCAATTATAAGGGTAAGTGTATTTAGCAAGGAGGGTATGCCTAAAGCCGAGTTATTTGATAAAACAAATGGTTTTAAAATCATGAATTATATGTTATATGTAATACTTAATGATACGTTGAAGTCAATATTTTATTCATGTTATTAGAAATTCTAATTTGTTTGATGGCGTCATCACTATCCCACGTAATTTTAGTGTTTTGTTTAAAAAAAAAAATACTCGATGGCATCATCACTATCCCATAATTTTAATGATTTGAGGAGGTGGTTTTTCAGATTTCCAGAAGTTAAGATAATCCCAAGCAACCGAATATATAACTGTTCAATTGATTTTTATTTATTTATTTCTTCCTCTCTTCCAATAAGAACGAATTTGGTACCCTCTTCCCAACTTACAAAAATAATAGTGTCTTTACAAATAATAAATTCTTGTTACCCTTTTTCAACTTATAGTCATCCGTTCTAGAGTAAGTTAGTGAGAAAGAAGTTAATTTTCTTTTATACATGCCCGATATTATAAATCGGCTTGGTAACACTTCGTGGATGTGATTGAAAAATAAGTTTTCGAAAATAATATATATAATTGTATATTGTAAATGATAAATATTTTTAATTTTATTTAAAATTATTTGATAAATATTGATTTAAATTTTGAATAAAATTTTAATATTTATATTAATATTTTTTGGTTATATAAATATTGAATCATTTTATTTTGATTAACAAATATTTAATTATTTTTTGTATTTTTTAGTTTATTCATTTTGTATTTTTTTTTGTTTATAATTTAGTTTTTAGTGAGTTGTTTTTGTTTTATCTTCCAATAATTAGATGAAGACTCAAACCTTCCATTGTACCTTGAGCTAAAACCTACACCAACTATTAAAAATGGACTTATTTTAATTTAAATAAATATTAATTGAAATATTAAAAAAATATTTTAATTTTATTAAAAATGTGAAAAAATAAATCTATATATTTTAAATTTCCATATATATAATTATTGTTAAAAACTAACGATTAATTTTATATATATACTTTCTAAATTGTTTACTACATAACTTTATTACCACATCTCTTATTTAATTTTATGCTGTTTTTTTAAAAAAATATGTTCCTTTTAAAATTATAGAATGATATTATAAATGAGTTGTCAATTTCATGCACTGCCACATTTCAAAAAAACGCAAAATAATTTAACCTAATAGAAAAAGGAAAAAAAATTAAAGGACCAATATCCAATAGTTTAAATTCAATAGGAAAAAAAGACAGAAATGACAGTACCAACCCACAAAGCATTGAAAAAGTTTACAATGACTTTTCATGGACTCAAAGTTATTGGTAGTTTAATAGCATTAACATGTTTTCCTAGAAGCTGTACAGATATATTTAGAACATGCATTAACATATTTTCGTAGAAGCTATACAAATATATTTGGAACATTTGATCATAGCTTTCACTTTGTCATTGTTGCATATTCAATAGAGAGTTATGGTTTTTGTTAACAGATCAATGTTCGAATGATATAATAAATCAAATAATTATAAGTATTTTATCCAAAAAAAATGGTTTCATGTTTTTGTATCGGTATATGTTTACAATTCAATGAATTTTTGTATTTTTATTTTATCTTATTAATTGTTTGAAGATATATTTATCTTCAACATTTATTTACATATTTTTTCTATGAATTAAATAAAAATTAATTTTTTAATAATTATTAAGTTTTTTTTAGTTTTAGTATTGTCTATGTTTTATATTTGTAAATTGTATAACAGAAACTAACCAATTTATGATACTTGTTAAATATTGATATACAAACCTTATCTACTAAATAATCATAAATATAATAAATCAAAAAATATTTATAATTATATCTAAAATTTATTATTAAATGCTCATTGTTGTGATAACTGAACCCACACTAAATATATACAGTTACATAACTAGAATGTCACTTTAGGATAGATTTGTTATTTTTTTATTTAAAATAAAGGTCACATGAATTACGATAATTGTCTAACATTCTAAAATTTTAATGATTGTTTATTTATCAACTTACATACTATAAAATAATAAAAAATGTTGGGATGGATACTTTTCAAATCAAAAAAATGTTGTGATGGCTTAGAACATTAAAAATGTTCCTGTATAATGTAAATATGACAAAATTCCTTTAATAACTTGTTGGATTAATTGATTCTTGTCCAAACTATGATATAGGGGAACGATTTATTACATCTTCTAATTTATAACAAGACAGTCAACATTTAAATTGAGAATTTATATTCTTAAAGAATATTTAGAAAAAAATCGTTATCAGTTATAGTCAAAATTATAATCAAAATCCATAAACAAAACATTTAAATACTAAAGTGGTTTAATATGAACAAGTAGGAGTAGTGTGTGAAATGAGAAGTGATACTGTCACATTTTCCATAAAATGTCATTTTAATTTATCAAAAGGATGTTCAAGTCTAATGAAAGGATTTATTTAAAATATGAGAAATATGTTTTTATTAAGGTTTTGTATGTTAGTTTTGCATTTTCTTAACTTGTTTTTTTTTATTTTTATATTGTTTTTATAATAGTTTAAAGATTAAGTTGATATTTATTATGTTTTTATTTTTCCTGTTTGGGTAGATTGAATCTCTTTAAATAGCTCTTAAAAAATATGTTGTAATTATTATTATTGATATTGGGAAGGATGGTGTTAAAATAAGATTAAAATCTTATCCCAAAGATTTACAATGAGTTATAGATTTTGATAATATTTTTGAACTTAAAGTTTGTTTACAAGTAGATGTTTTTGATCTAATGTGTGAAGATGGTATGGAAATAATTGTCTTGTTTTTTTATTATGTTAGCTGCATCAGACCCTCTAAATATTCTCTCTGTACTTGGGTTAAACACCATTGGGAACATTTGGGTTTTCAAGTTAGTGTCTATAACCTCACTAAGGGATTTTTTATATATTCCTTGAAGTAACCCTAACATGCGCATACTCTCCTTTGTATTTCAAGCTACTAGTTTCTTAGGAATATCCTTGTGATTATGTCCCCCTTGGTCTCATAATTTAATTGTTTTTTTAGTATAATTCCCTTAAGGTATCTATCTAGGTTAAGATTCCATGTATTTTTCTTCCTCTGTGGGATTTACTTGATGAAATTGTCACTCTTAAAGGGTGGCCAATCTATCAGGGGATAGATAAATTTCATTTTGTAGACCCCAAAAAATGTGTCTATGTCAAGGTTGATTTGACAAAGGAATTGAGATAGTCAATTAATATGTAAGTAGGGATGAAACACTTTTCATAAAAGGTCACCTAATTCAATCTCTAGAACACTTATTTTAGGTTTAAGGCACTCGAGCATAATATTCATGAATTCCATCTTATGGTCCTCTCTTAAATCCCAAATAAGTGCCACCTAAAAATGAAAAAGTGGTTGAAATGAACGATGGCTGGACTATGGTGGATATCAATAAAGTTATCATTTGTAATAAGATACCTTTGGCGGGCCCCTACTCCTCCCATTCTCAATCCTCATCAAGATCTGACAAAATGGATAATGTTATCCCCTTTTTTGTTGTACCTCATAATTTAATAGTCATATTGTGGCCTCCTAAAGACAAGTTTATCAAGTTAATTGCATGTGGATAGTTAATTTTAGTGTTAGAACACCCTTTGAAATCACTCCTACCAATTAAATTCACATATCTCACCTCTCTATAGTTGTGAATTTCCACAAGAAATGAATGCAACCAAACATCACTCCATTTCACTTTGGGATTTTATTTTGTCACACCAGGAATCAATATTGGGTAATTATTTTGTAGAGATTTTCTCTGATGAAGATATAGAATATTTACAAAGATAATTATTAATTAAGTATTCCCCTTAATTAATTTTAACTCACAAAGTCCTCTTGCAAATTATTTGTGCATGCCACTTGTCGACTATTATGTGTATTAGATTTCAATTGTTGGTAAGAGGTTAAGATTTTAGGATTTATTATAAAATATTATTCGAGAAGCATATAGCCTAATCCATCTCACTTTTACACTTTACATGAATATGGATGTAGTGTTTCCAATGTTTTGGTTTGACTAAAATCCCACGCTCCCTTAACTATTGCCTCAAGAGAAGTTATGTCAAATAAAGTTAATTGGGAATTAATTCACACTAATGATCATTTCATATGATTTTTTTTATGTTTACAATCCTGATGATAGCCTTGATAAAATTAATTTATGGAAATGAATAGTTATAAATATACCCTTTTGTCCACCTAGTTGATTTGTGGCCAATTTAATATGATCAAGAATCCCAAGGAAAAACATGGTGTCATCTCAATGATCTTATGCATGAGGGAATGTGAAGCATGGCAAAGTTTTTGAACATATATGTATTTTTGTACATCCACTCATTCAATGATATTCATTAACTAAAAAATCATGGTTCGCTTGCCCCAATTATTGAGCCAACATTCATCAGTTCCTCAAATAGTTGGATCATATAATGCTTTATGAGTAACACGTCTTCTCCCTTTATTATTTTGATGGCCAAGATGTCAGAGTCCATACATATGTTGTCCTCTTTGATCACAATTCCATCTCCTATAAATTGGAGTGGTGAAACAACCTTATAAATGTAACCCAAAATCATTTCTTCTTGAACACATATCTTCTCAACCATAAGGGAAATATTTGAGTCCTTGGCATAGTTTAGAATCTTTCTAAAAACTCACCATATATTTCCATATGAATTGAGTGGTGGAATGATTCCAAAATCACCGCTGGCACCTTCCTCTAACACTTTGATAATGGAATTTCTTGGGTTTAGAAACGAGCTGATGGATATGTTATGAAGGAATACAAGATGATTTCCTCCATCCTTGAGTAGAACCCTTTCAATTATTAGCTTTAGGGCATGGTTTATTCTCTCAATTAAAAGATATAAATAACATATACCTATGTGTCCAAAGGGGAGAAAATCAAGGCTTGTTTTCATTGGCTCAAGATTCAAGACCAACTCTTGAAGGATTTTTTCAAATATATTAGGGCCAAATAATAGAAATAATGAATATAATCCATCAAGATAGCTCAAAGGCAACCCACCAGTCTACTAAAAGAATTTCAACCTTATTGTATTACTATAAGTTAATGTTCTAACACATGAAGGTTTGGGTGGAGATAACCCCAGGTTTAAAAGAATGTTTGGATGTGGTGATTCACAAGTTAAACCTTTCAGCCCAAAAGAACTATGATGATCCTCTGTCTTAATGAGATATTTGATGTTTTGAAACGCATGGAAAATTAAAAGGTATTGAGGATTGATAAATTTTGTTTTGAATGTAATAAATCTACTTGGAAGTATATCAGGCCTCAATTGATTTATTAACACAAATAATACATGTAAAAAAATTATTTAAAATTTGTCATTAAAGAAGGTAATATTAAGTTCATTCCTAATACAAGAGTTTCATAATTTATTACCACTTGGTTTCTGATAAGACTTTTGGATGTTTTCTAAAATATTATTTCTAAATCTTTAGTGAATCCCCTTTGTCACATCTTCCTTACAATCATAAAAAAACAAAAGTAGTTTCATAAAATATATATAGATGTTGGATAATATAATTATAGTTTTGGAAAGAATACAATGGGATTGTGCTTCTCTCTATAGGTCCATTTTTTTCAAGCTTGATTTTTAAAAATCATAGGATTAGATATAGTGGCCCTTTATTTTTTAAATGCTTAAGGCCATGGGTTTTTGTCAATTATTTCTCATGACAGTTCCAACCTTATTATTTGAAGGATAGGCTATTCTCCCCATCAATGGGCACATTTTAATAGCTTTGTAAATTTTCACTCCATTAGACAAGGATTCCCTATGGATCTTGCTTTGTTTATTCTATCAACTAAATTGTTTGGTTATCTACTTTCTTAAAGATTGAACTGAGGGCATATAATGGGAATTATTTTTCCTAATTTCTCATCTCAACTTATCAATAGGCCTTTTATTGATGAAACTTAAATATATTGTTATATTCTATAAATATTTAGTGTCCAAATTTTAATGGTCCAAAATTTAGTGCTATAGATATATCATGATGTCCTTGCCATAGTGGTTATGTCCTTATTAGTGGAAGTGGATACATAAAGGAAAAAAATAGTTTTAGTTTTTATTTTGATAGCTATCTTTAGAATCTATGGTAGTATGTCATTGATAGAGTGGAAAATAAGATTTATTATTGGATTTCTAATCCTCTTTCTATAACAAGTAAGTTTCATGTTTGCACCAAAATACCTGTAACCACTCACATCTACTATTCTTCTATTTGGGCCTTGTCCAAAGCCTCATATGATAAATTATAAAACGTGCTTATACATTTTATTTGGGATAATGCTGAGAAAACTTGAGGCATACATATAGTTGTTTTGGATATTTGATGCATTCCTCATGACAAATAAAGAATAGGCATCTTTGATGTGCATAGAAAAAGAACTACTCTTTGTACCAAGTGGGTATTAAGGGAAATTGAAAGAAATGAAACTAGGAAAATCCTTTTAATTCACTAAATTTATATTGGTGTTTGTTATGGTAAATTTAGCTGGAATAACATTGGTTTGTACATTTTTTTGACCACCACTGCTCACGTCAGGATAAAAGGTTATTTTGTGGAAAAGAGCATTTAGAAATCATTTAAATTTGTTAATCCTTATGTAAAATGGGTTAGGGGATGATCCCTGATATCATATTGCAGAAGATAAGATTACAATCTCCACATGCATTGTGGAAGGACTAGTAGAAGAATTTCAATACTAATTTCAAAAATTATTTTTATAATCTCATTTACAAGATCATAAGCCCATTTTATTCAAATATAGATAAGCTAAATAGGCCATGAAATTTAATATATTTTCACAAGAATTGTATTTATACACATAAAAAAAATAGGGAATGCCAATCTTGAGCCCATACTTACACATTTCTTCTAGTATATGGAGCATTAATACCTTCCTCGATAAGATCACCTCTTACACATTAGGATTACTCAACCCAAATATATGACCTACTCTACACCTGAGTATTTTAAATATATGTCCAAGAGATAAATATACCATGAAATGGATTTGTCGAATTTGCTAACCTTTCCACCTAGATCATTTATCCTTGTGAATGATGTTTTTACCCATTACACAATGATTTTACATGGATTTATTTAGAGTTATTATTCTCTTCATACTATTGAATATTTTTAAAAATGAAGAACCATATTTACAGTTATGTGTAAGTGATAAAGTGATTTTTATTTCATCAACCATTTTCAAAATCCAAGCCTAGGCTAAAAATGTGGCACTTGAGTTCCAAAATTTCAAAGAGATGATCAAAAATTGGGGGATTGATCCTTACAATGTGAGTTGCATCCTTCTAATTAACCATCACATGGATCACCTCATTTGGAACATTGATGAAAATGGAGTCTCACATACACACCCTCTTCTCCACCATGCTAGCGAGGGGTTAGAGGCTACTGCTATAAAATTTCAAATCTTTTATTATTCCTTCATAATGGAGCTCATCTATGTAGCAGTGATCTAGTCAATATCTATGTTCTACCATATTATGTTTTAGGTATCACAATTTCATCAATTCCTCCTAACACCAATCATGATGGTTGAGTATTATTTAGTCCTCTTTTAGATGAGTCGTATGCCTGGTGCACACAACCTTATAAGGATTATCTGCTCCACCATAATTTTGTGTTTCAACTTAAATTTGATGATTTATGGACTGATATAAATGGGTTTGATGTAATCTTGTGGTTTTTGGGTTCTTATGCATAAATATTTATTTATTTTAGTTTTTATCCATGTTTTGTACCAGCATGGAGTTTGGGTTTTGAATACATTTTGACCACATTTTTCCATAACCATAGATTTAATATTATTATTTATTATTTGTCTCACACAATCACACACACACACACACACACACACACACACACACACACACACACACACATATATGTATATGTATATGTGTATGTGTATGTATATGTATGTATACATACACATACATACATATATATATATATATATATATATATATATATATATATATATATATATATATATATATATATATATATGTATGTATGTATGTATGTATGTATGTATGTATGTATGTATGTATGTATGTATGTATGTGTATGTATACACACACACACACACACACACACACACACACACACACACACACACACACACACACACACACACACACACACACACACACACACACACACACATATATATACGTGTGTGTGTGTGTGTGTGTGTGTGTGTGTGTGTGTGTGAGAGAGAGAGAGAGAGAGAGAGAGAGAGAGAGAGAGAGAGAGAGAGAGAGAGAGAGAGAGAGAGAGAGAGAGAGAGAGAGAGAGAGAGAGAGAGAGAGAGAGTGACAATTTAATGAATTTTTAAACCACACATACAAATTTAAGTATTGTTAATATTTTTTAATTTGGAAGAAAAAGTCAGGAATATACAAATTAATGTCTAATAGTAACCATGAAATGATAATAAGATATAAGAGGGTAATAAACAAATAATAATAAAAGTATATTTAAAATAAAAAATTTCAAGAGAAAAATGAGACAAAACATTCAATAAGAGTTAAGATGTTGATATCTATTTCTAAGAACTTTTGATTAGTTCTTTTATTTGAAGATTTTTACTTCAGTGTGTTATAGTTATTACCCAAATGACCTTCATAAGTAGTCAAATTAACATTAAATATTTGATTTCATAATATAATAGCATGTCCATTTGATCAGTTAAATTGAATTTGAAGAATGGAATATAAACTTGATTCATAGAAAAAATAGTTGTGACATAAATTTTCAATAAGGACAACTATGTGTTGGTGATGAATCCAACAAAACATATTTTTTTTCAAAAAATAAAAATATACACAAATATTTTTTGTGATCAAAACAATAAAGTCTAAATAATAATTATTCTAAAATATTTGTACATAAGACTAATTAAATAAATCACAACTCAAATATAGAATTTTCATACACAACTAAAAAAGATATAAAATATAAAAACAAACTAGAAGTAATTAGATTTTTTTTTTGGGTAGATGCTAAATCTTAGATGGGCCTATTAATTGTTTGTTATTTCCTACATGTCTAAATAAATATTTATGGTGAATTTAAACTTAAGTTCATGATTATGTGTGTGTGTGTGTGTGTGTGTGTGTGTGTGTGTGTGTGTGTGTGTGGGCGCGCGCGCGTGTGTGTGTGTGTATGTATATGTATGTGTATATGTATGTGTATGTATGTGTATGTGTATGTGTATGTATATGTATGTGTATGTATATGTATGTGTATGTATGTGTATGAGTATGTATATGTATATGTGTATATGTATGTGTATATCTATATGTATATGTATATGTATGTATATGTATGTATGTATATGTATATGTATATATATATATATATATATATATATATATATATATATATATATATATATATATATATATATATATATATATATATATATATATATATATATATATGTATGTATGTATGTATGTATGTATGTATGTATGTATGTATGTATGTATGTATGTATGTATGTATGTATGTATGTATGTATGTACACACACACACACACACACACATGTATATGTATATGTGTATGTGTATGTGTATGTATATGTATGTATATACACATACACATACACATACACATACGCATACATACATACATACATACATATATATAGAAAAATTATTAAAATGCAATTCTTGGCCCTTAAATATAATTTTCCTATGGTTGAAAAGACCTTAGGTCTTATGAGTTGCTCTAATTAAGTTTTTGTATCCTATTCTTGTCAAACTTATTTAGTTATTATTTTGAGATTTAATTTTTGTCATCTTACTATAATAATTCCCACTATACCAAACACCTATTGTATCTATCTTACCTAGTGTTCACTATCTTCTTATCCAAAACATGTGCTTTCTTTTATTTATTATTTCTTGGTACTTATTGTGCCTAGTCTACTTAATTTTTTTGGAGCCTTCATTACCTTCTCCATGATGTGCATATAAGTATGAAACATTAAACACTAGATAAATATAAAAATAATGTGGGAAACACACCTCATTAACATTGTCATTTATCTTTTTCAAAAAAAATCATGGATCAATCCTCTTATTATTTATCTTATTGTAAAATCTTTTCAAAAATATTTATATTCTTAGGTATTGAAACACTTACTCACCTATTAAAATATTTTTGTCATTCTTTTCACCTTTGATACTAAATTATACTTGTCATTGCTTTCATGTAGTATACTTTTTAATTTTTCATACAACTATTCTATGTGATCTAAGAATGCCTTAGCATCATCAATAACTTTCTCTATTATTGGTAATTACACCAAGTCTAAAACACCATTAGGATATCTACCATAAAAATGTTGGAATGATGAATTTCGTATTGACATTTCACTAAACTATTATATATAAACTTATATTTTGGTAATGTCCATCCCATTTCTTGATCTTCTTTCCAAAAATGCATTTCAAAAAAATTCCAAAACTCCTATGCACTCCATCTTTTTTTTAATTTGAATGAAGGTGATATGCAATAATAATATATCATTTTGATGAAGTTCTATTGTTTAGTAAATTAGATTTCTATATATTTAAATTTGTTCATATTTCTCTTATTCAATGTAATAAATGTATTGTATGGTATTGTTGATAACAAATCTTGCACCCTAGAAGAGGGTGTTCAAGTCTCCTTCAAATTTGGGCAACATGGGAACATTTCCAGGTATGTTGGTGTACCTATATTGGAAATGAGCCTCTAGATTTAAGGGTTGGCTCCATGAATGTATCTTGAAATTCTCTTATCTATACCAACTGATTACTTATAATGAAAAGAGTTAGAGAGTGCATGAATCAATCCTACTCTGAAGGAGGTGATGCATCGAATTATAAAAGATCCACTCTCAATATTGAAATCATTAGCACACTAAAGGGTTACAAACATAACTAATGTAGTGTCTACAATGGTTTCCAAGCAACAATGTTTCACCTAGAGGTCAAATTTATGGACTTAGGTTAAAGGGTAATGTGGGTAAGGATTGATTGAAAGCACTTATAGTCAATAATCCACTTTATACCTGAGACATCAACATTAAGACATGTTAGATGACATGCAAGAAAATTCTATCAACACTTGGGTCAAACTTGGACCTACAAAGAGAAGATGACAACCACTTTTTCATATCAAACAAATATAAAACATTAAGCACATATTAGTAAATAACTTTAAAATGTTCTATTCATTATTGTAAGAGGTAAAAATATAATTTCTAGTAGAGTCTAGTCATACCATCTTGAGGGATGCTTAATAATAGCTCAAAGTCTATATTTATAGAAAAATAGAGTGAGAGAGAGGGATCTTAACACTAAATAAAAAATCAAATGAGACCAAATCCATTTCAGCCATAGTTACAACTGTATCTATAAATTATTTTCATTCATATCTTTTGATTGATCTAGGTCACTTCGAGTGGTTACATAGTTACATTATTCCCTCATTGATGCTCCGTAAAGATTACAATGGTGGGATTAAGTAGTTTTGAGATGGTTCTAGCATCAATGTAGTTACGATAATTAGATAAATATGTTATATCTTTTTTTTAGTGCTAATTGACCTTCATTAGTTTATTGTGGCATGCAAAAGTGGAGAGAAGGGTCATTTTCATGCAGTTGGTCCTAGAGATGAAACCATTGGGGTCTACGTGTCTATCTTGGTGGAATCCTTCGAAACATTGGCTCTAGTTAAAATTTGACCATGCTTGAACTTGGATCCATGCTTTTTATTTACCTTGCCCCATCAAAAATTACTTTATCAACCTTTGTCTAAGTCACCTGGGTTTGCCTTCATTTGATTGGCCATGAAAAACTGACCCAGATCAATGATATTTTGACTCATCTCACTTTATTAATCTACAAAATTTGAATGAATACAATTCATATATCCTCTACTAGATATAATGTGCTCATTCCACTTGTTAATCATGTGATGATCTCAATATCCTATTGTCAGCCTATTACTTTGCACGTTTATGCCATGTGGTGGCCTCTCGAGCTTCTTGACCTTTTGACTCATCTCACACCATCATATCAAGATGTACAAAGAAATTCAAGCCTTTGATCTGATTGGGCCCACTTTCTTTCCCATCAAGCTCACACTATTAGATCATTGGTATGATTGAACGCTAATCATTGATCTGTTTGCATTTGAAAAAAAATGGTTATTTACCATGGTCTAAATTTGACGTTCATAATACCATAATTTAACATTTTCAAGGCCATTATTGACATCCATATGATTGTAAAATTTAAGAACCAAAATATTTTTACCATAGCTTAAAGTTAATGTCTACGCGAACGTTTGTCATTACTTGACCAACTTTGAAACTCCATAACTTGAACTAGAAAGATTATGCGGGCATGAAACTTTAAGAGGATGATCTTGGAATGAAAAACTCTATGGTTTTGAAATATTTTGACTCAAACATATTTTTAAGGTGAATTTATAAAATGAATAAGTGAGCTAGTCCATTCATTTCCATGTGACCTATAAGATGTCCTGACCCTTTAGACTTGGCAAGCTAGATTTTGAAGGCTTAGATCTCAAGATAGAAGACTAATCGAGATATAAAACTTATAGAGAATGGTCTTGGCACTAAGTACATTGATCATGCATGGTCTCATAGTCATTTGAGGCTTCTTGATCTCATTTATAAAATGCATAAACACACTATCTAGTCTGATTCTTCATGTGATGTCTTGATGATGGTCTAGTCCTTTTACTTGCCCAAGTCATTTTGATTTAATCTTCCAAGGTCCTAATGAGCTTTTGAGATTGTACCAATCTGGTCCATGTCTTTGAAATTTTATGAACATTCTGAGATCCTACTTTGATCAATTTTGAAGGCTTGGATAAACAATTTCTCTAACAACATTCAATCCCATTAGAGTTTTGCATCGGGCATATAGCTATTGACATTTTATCTCAGATTCTTTATCTTCAAGATTTTTTTAAAGACATTTCCTTTTGCTTTTTTCAAAGATATTTCCTTCAGGTTTTTGTTTAGGACACTTGTCATGGAAAAAATTTATGAAAGAATTAGGTCTATAAAAAAATGATCTTGGACAATTTTCCTAACACAAATGCACTTAGCTCATTTTTATGTAGACAAAATGTATGAAAGAATTTACTCTTCAGGTTTTTTGTTCAACCAATTTCCCCAAAAGAATTAAGTCTATATCTTTTTTATTTTAGATAAAATGTCTAAAAGAAAATAAACTTTTTCTTGGAAGAATTCCAACACTTAGCGAAATAAGGTGGAACAATTTCATTGAGAGAATTATGTCTTATATTTTTATTATGGGCTTTATGTGGAATAATTTATATGAAATAACTCTAACACTTAGCCAAAATTTGAAATATTTCCTAAATGTAAACTTAGGCTTTTCTGTACTTGTTCTTGCAACTGCTTAGCACCATGAAAACCTGCCACTTACATATATGACTCAAAAATAAACCCTAAGACACCAAATGACACAAGGACTAAGCTAAACCATGACCAAAAATATAATGTCATATGAAATGACATAATATGAGCTAAAACATACCCTATGACATTATGAAAAGCCCTTATACAAGATTTTGACTATAAGGGGTTGACCCATTTTAGCCTGAGGTAAATATGGTCAACATCTTTGTTGATTTCCAAAGGGTGGGATGCTTGTTATCTCATGAACAGTTGCCTAATATTGTCCATTGGGTTATGTATTCATGAGTAAATAGCTTGAAATATAAATTATCTCTTGACAAAACACAATAAAGATAGAAAACAACAAGAATAAGATAAAAAATAGAAACACACATGTGCTTCAAAAGCACTTATTGAACACAACACAACAAGAAAGGAAACACACACCTAATCTAATATTTACAAAATTGACCTTCAATTTTCAATAGCATGGTTTCAAATGTATCCCATTCATAGGGATAGGTAGCTCTTCTCTATTAATCCTTGTTAACTAAAAAGAGTTGCTTTGCTTGCACTTGATGATGGCATACATTTTGCTTCATACGACATCAAATTTGGTATGTATCCTTGGTTTTGCTCTACCTTCATCCCATTTAAATAATATGGTACCTTCTTGAAATGATCTTAGAGGTGCCTTCTTGTCAAAACACCTCTTCATTAGTACTTGGTGATGCTCCATAGCTTGATGAGATTATCTCTAGTCTCTTGCAACTCTATTAATTCTGTCAATCTCACCTCCATTAGGGTATTCTCAATCAACTCTAATTAATGTGCTAACTCTAAGGCAGACAAATCTTAAGAGATAGACAACCTGGCTTCCCTTATATAGATAATCACAAAAGGATAATTCTTTTTTGACCTCTTTGGAGTTATCATATCATCTCATAAGGTTATCTTCAATTTGGTGTGCCAAGCTCTTTGGTTATGCTCTAAGATTCTCTTGATTCATGAGTAGATTATTGTTAGTAGATTCAATCAACCCATTACCTTAAGGGTAATAGTTAGATTAAGTGATCAAGAATATGTCAATACTTTTTTCCCAATCAACTATCTTGACACCCATAAAATCAAGAGCATTATATGAAATAATAGTAGGAGTGTCAAGCCTTATTATTATGCTTTCATAGAACTCCAATATAGCATTCTCATTATATTCCTTCAATGTTATAGCCTCAACCCATCTTGTAAAATAGTCAGTTACTATGACTATCCATTTATGACTAGCACTTGATGGGGGGTTTATCATGCCAATGAAATCAAGACCCCATTGCATGAAAGGTTGATCAACTTGGAAAGGCTTTAAATGAAGAGTTGAAGGCTTTTATTTTCATAAAAAAAGACACTTCATCCATGCATTCTCACCCAAGCATGGAAATCCTTGAAGAGGCTAGGCAAATAATATCCTACCCTCATGATCTTTGCAGGTGTAGTTCTTAGAGAAAAATGGCCTCCTACAGTCCCAACATAGAACTTCTAAAGCAACACTCCAAACTGATCATTATCAATGCATCTCACTAAAACACCATTGATGTCCCTCCTAAAAATAACACCATACACAATACAAAATGGAATATATTATAATATAAAATATCTCCTTTGTGATCTACTCATATTATTAGGATACTCACCATTTTTAATAAATTTGATCACATCTTGTGTCCAACTTTGTGGAGGAAATGAACCAATTGAGTGGGAACAATCATGATTAACTAGAGCCTCTTCCTTTGACTCATTAAGATCTAAAATATATGTTCACAAATGCCTTTATCCCTTACCAATTTTATCACTTTGATATCAACATCATATTCCATTACCTTAGCAATCCACCTTGCCCTCTTTTCACTAAGATCTTTGCTCAAAAGAAACTCTTTGATACTAGGATGAGAGACCAAACATGAATCTTATTATCTAAAACCATGTGTTTTAACTTATTTAGTCCCCTTATAATAGAAAATGATTAGCTAGACTTCATAATCTTTTAAACCTTGACTAGAGAATGTGATTGGCTACTCCACACCCTCATCATTATTTTGCATTAGCATGGATGAGATAGTATTAAGGTTAGAAAATGAATAAAACATGAAGAATTTAGTAAAATGAGGAATCAAAATAGTATGATCCTCTTCAATTACTTTATTTATGGATTCAAAATTGCTCTTACCCTCTTTGGTCCAATAAAAGACATGATTCTTCCTGAGCATAGCTATGATAGGTTTAACCAAAGATGCAAAACCAGGTATGAACCTCCTTAAAAAATTTATCTTGCCTAAGAAAATTTGAAGACCTTTCTTATGCAAGGGTAATGATAATCCTATAATATCTTATATCCTCTCAAGATCAATAGTCAAACCATCCTTGAAAACAATATGTCCTAAGATCCTACCTTCATGAACAACAAAGATGCACTTTTTTGGATTAAGAGATACTCCATATTGCCTACATATTTTAAACACTTTACTCAAGTGTTTCATGTGTTCATTATCATATTTATAAAACATTATTATATCATCTAGATAAACTAATAGTGTTTCATTGATCAAACCTTTGAAAGCCATGTCCATTGCTCTTTAAAAAGTGGCATCAACATTGGACAGACCAAAGGGCATATTCCTATAAACAAAAGTCCCCAATTTAGTATTGAAGGTTGTCTTAAAATGATCATACTCACTAACTAAAATTTTATTATAGCCTAAATATCAATCTAGAAGAGTAAAATGTCTAGAACCTTAAACCATTTGTAAAATCTTCTCCATTAAGGGTAGAGGATAGTGATCTTTTAGTGACACTCTATTAAGATATATAAAGTATAAATAAAGTCTTATCTCCCCATCATTATTTCTAATAGGCACAAGGTTATCTACCCATATTGAATGCTTGATGGGAAATATTATCTCAAAGTCAAGGAGTTTGGTAAGTTCTAACCTCATGAGTTGCTCAACCTTGGGGTTGATGGGTCTTTGCTTCTATCTAACCAGTTTAACTCTAGGTTCCAAATCAATGGTCTGGTGTTCTAGGATAGGATAAAAACATTTCAATACCTTATACTCCTAAACAAATATGTCATGAAACTCTCTACACAAATCAATGAATGCTTCCTTTTCTAATGTAGAACATACCTTGCCCAGTTTGAGGATTCTATCTTTAAAGATCAAGACCTCTCATAATTCTCTTATTTTTTAGACATACATTCTCCTTCTTTTTATCATTCTAATTGAAGATACTTTCTAAGGTTACCAAACCCTCAGGTATATTATTGGTTTTTAGTTTCATAATTTGATCACCCAATTGTTCTTGGAGCCTCCTTTGATTCCTTGAAGAAAACTCAACCTCATTTTGTAAGAAGCATACGATGTCTTTGTTACTATAAAACACTTACCAAGATAGTTAATTATCATGTATGGGAGGTCTAACAATGATATTAATATGACACTATTTCCCCTCTTCTTTTATGGTAGTTGAAGTGTCAAATTGAGGTCCTATGGTAGCTAGTCCATCAGCATGACTATTATACTACCTTGGGACAAATTATATATTGAATGCATTAAAGTTTTCAAGAAAATCCCATACCCTATGACTATATGACTTAAGCAACAGGTTCTTGGTAGTAGCCACATTCCTCACCTAATTCACAACCAATTCATTATCTCCATATACTTGCAAGTTCCTGATTCTTTTTCTCCTTGCCCATTGAAGGCCATGAATTAAACCTTCATACTCAGCTGCATTAAAAGTATAACTAAAATGAAATATGTATGAAGCATAATACTTATGTTTAAATGGGGAGACCAACATAACACCAGCCCCTACACCAACTTTACTTCTTGAACCATAAAAAAACATCTTTCATAGCTCATCATCTTCACCCTCTTCTTTGGTAAGTAGAGGTGTTGGTACTCCTTCTCTTCATGTATATAATACACTCCTAAATCAGTTTCGTCCATAAAAACATAGCTATCATGATCATAATTATTAGTTCCATATTCATCAAGAAACAATTTTTAAATACCCTCAAACTTGGAATAAGTGTCGTCATCTACAATAGAGTCCTTTTTTTTATGGGCCACATAATTCAGATTGGAGCTTATGTCAATTTAAGGCTTTATATTAAACCTTAGAAGGGGTTGTGTTATAATTGTCACTTGGACCCGTAACTTGTTTTAAAATCCAAGAAAGACCATTCAGCTAAGAGATATCCATCTATCTTTGCTATGAAGTCCCTTGATAAGCAGTTTGCCAAGTGGGTTGGGAGATCAATTGTAAGATAGGAAAACTAGGACAATCATGTAAAAAAAAACTTCAATCATTTTATTAGTCCTACTATCTTGGTAGGTGTAACATCTAATTTAAGTACTTATTTGTTATGTGGCTCATATTTTAGGCCCAAATTGTCAGCTACAACTTTGGGCATGATAGAAGTAGAAGCTCTACTATTGACTATGCAATTGTGGACCAACTTATCACCTATAATGAGGGTAAGTTAAAATGCTAGAGTTTTAATGGTCCTAGTGGATGGTTTAACAATATTGATAGGATCATTTTCAATATAAACATGTTTGTGACTTTGTTTTGAGGGTGAAACACTAGCAGGGATAGCAGATAACTACTTTTATAGGAGTTTTTTTACCAGGCATATCAATAACATCCCAAAGAGAAATGAATGTTTTAGTATTATCAAAAGAATATAAAATGTTTAATGAATCCATACCTACTTTATATTTGTCTCTTGTAGGTAGATAATTACTTGGAACTTGAGGAATAGGAGTAAACTTTACCATATTTTGACTTGATAGAGATGTGGAAGTTTTTAGAACTATCACACTTGCAACTATGTTTTATTGTCTTACAGGAGGATTAGATGATCTTGTGGACATGATAATTCCACCTCCTAGATCCTTCCTCTTGGCCCTTATATTGTTTGTGATAGAGGCTCCTTGAATTTCTACAAAAGTATCTTCAACCTAAAAATTGGTGAAGATCTCTCTTTGAGGTTTCCAACCCTAATTAACTTGCATCATCACCTCATTCACATTTGCTATGAGGGGAGTAACTACTAATTAAGCCACTAGATATTTCTCTCCATTATCATTGATGGCCATGAATTGGTTTTGTTTCCAATCTTCTCCCTACACCAAATTGTTATGGACTAGTACCATCTCCCTTGCATTGGTGGTAGACTTAAGATTGTATGCATTAGCAGAGCTATTGAGATTAGGCTGCAATTGGCCTCTTCCTCTTCCATATTTTTGACCATACCATTGATAATATGGGTAAGAATTATAATAGGAACCTTGTTTCATATTATATTGCCTATTTTGAGCCTCTAAGGATAGGAATTTTGCTTTTTAGTGAACATTATTTTATGTCTGTCTAGGAAAAACCTTAGTTTTGGTATTGGCATTAGGAACTTGGGATACATCTAGAGTATTAGCATAAGTATGAGACAAAGGAGGAATAGACACCTTAAGAATAAATATTCTAATTTGGATGAGACTATTCTCAACTTTGATAGTAAGATCATACACTTTGGGAAGAATGGAATCTCCCATAGATTGAAGCATGAAAGCAATTTCAGTCCCAATGGATTTCAAGTAAGTAGGGAATATAAAGCTAGCAGGTCATCTCATGGGAGGATGAAATCTATCTCAATCCTTCTGAAACATTTTGTTGAAGTCATGCATTATTTCTTTGGACTCCCTTTTTATCATGTTGAGCTGATGTATGAGAGAGGCATGGTCGCTTTCATTTCCAAATCTATAAGTCAACAACACTCAAAACTCATCCCATGTGGTGATGCATCCACCTTATAGAGTAATATAACAATAAATATCCTTCCCCTTAGGGGAACATCAAGGAGTCTAATGGTAATGTTCTCTCAAACAATATTGTGGAAACTGTAGAAGTTAGAAACATCTCTAATGTGCTCACTAGGTGGTACATGACTCTTTCCATTGAATGTGGGCACACCTTTCATGGAATTAGTAGGAATGACATAATATGTGTGAGGTTGAATTAGATTATTAGTATTGAAGGTAAAGAAAACATGAGGTCTATCTATGTTTTCTTCTTCAATATCTTCAATTTCTTTAGCCTTTTCACTCTCTTCCTCTTTAGCAAAATATAATCACTCTTCAAAGGGAAAATTAGGCTATGGATACTAAAATTCAAGAGGAGTTTTAGGCTGAGTAGGTGGCTTAATGGGATTGAATGTTCTATCAGAGGATGACCTAGTGAGGACCATGAATAATGAAGGCAAGTTTATAACAAAATAATGGCCTAGAACCATATTTAACTTTAAGTGGTCACAAAAACTTGAGTAGTACACCAATTTACAACACAATTTATAACTAATGTTGTTAAGATGAACATTCACCTTGATAAGTTGTTTTGAAGACAATGGGTCCCATCAGGCATGCCAGTACTGATGATACCAAATATTATACCCTAAAAGAGGGTATTCAAGCCTCTTCCAAATTTGGGAAACATGGGAACATTTCCATGTATGTGGGTGTATATATATTGTAAATGAGCCCTTAGATTTAAGGGTTAGCTCCTTGAATGTATCCTAAAATTATCTTATTTATATCAACTGATTACTTATGGATAAAAGAGTTAGAGAGTGCATGAATTAAACCTAATCTAAAGGAGTTGATGCACCATATGTTCAAAGATCCACTCTCAATATTAAATTCATTAGCATACTAATGGGTTATAAAAAAATCTAATGCAGTGTCTATAATGGTTTCCATGTAACAATGTTTCACCTAGAGGTCAAATTGGTGGACTTAGGTTGAAGAGCAGTGAGGGTAAGGCTTGATTTAAAGCACTTATAGCCAATAATCCACTCTATACCTGAGATATAAACATTAGGACATGCTAGATGACCTAAAAGAAAACTTTATCAAAACTTAGATCGAACTTGGACCTACTAAGGGAAGATGACACCCACTTTTGCATATCAAACAAACATAAAACACTAAGCATAGATTAGTAAACAATTGAAAAATTCTCTATTCATTACTCCAAGAGGTACATAATACAATTTTTGGAAAATTCTATTCAAACCAACTTGAGGGATGCTTAACAATAGATAAAAGGCTATATTTATAGAAAAGGAGAGCAAGAGAGAGGGATCTTGGTGATAAAAAAAGAACCAAATAATCCCAACTCAATTTGAACCATAGTTACAATTGCCTCTATAAATTATGCTCATTCATACCTTTTGATTGATCCAAGTCACTTTGAGTACTTTCATAATTAAATTATTCCCTCGTTGATGCTCCCTAATGTTTACAACAATGGGATCAAGTTGTTATGAGTTGGGGTTTGACATCAATGCAATTAATAACATCATATCAATATGTGAAATCTTTATCCTGGTGTTAACTACTCTTCACTGGTTCATTATGGCATGCAAAAGTGGAGAGAAGGGTCCTTTTCATGTAGTTGGTCCTAAAAATGAAACCATTAGGTTCTATGTGTCTGCCTTGGTGGCATCCTTTGAAATGTTGGCTCTGGTTCAAACTGGACCATGCTTAAACTCAACATCCTTAGTTTGATTGGCCATCAAAAACTAACTCGAATGATTGACCTTTTGATTCATCTCACTCTATTGATCTACTTGATTCAAATGAACATAATCCGTAAATCTTATACCAACTATAATATACTCATGCCACTTGTTAATCATGTATTGATATCAGTATCTTGTTATCAAATTGCTACTTTATGCACTTATGCCACATGGTGGCCTCTCAATCTCCTTGACCTTTTGACTCATCTTGCACTGTCAGATCAAGATATATGAAGTAACACAAGCCTTTGATCTCATTTAACCCACTTTATTTCTAGTCAATCTCACACCATTGGATCATCGGTATGATTGAACATTGATCGTTGATCTACTTGCATTTGAAAACAAATGGCAATTTACCATGGTCTAGATTTAACATCTGTATGATCATCATTTGGCATCTATGAGACCATAGTTAATGTTCATATGATCATTAAATTTAATAACCTAATGGTTTTTTTCCATAGAGTAAATTTGACATCTACAATAATGTCTCCCATTACTTGACCAACTTTAAAACTACATAACTTGAGTTGAAAAGCTCAATCAAGCATGAACCTTTCAGAGGATGATACTGGCATGAAAAAATCCATGGTGATAAAATATTTTGACTCACATGAATTTCTAAGGTGAAATTATCAAATACATAAGTTAGATGGTCCATTTATTTTCATGTGATGTGTAGAATGGCATGGCCCCTTAGACACAACAAGCTGGACATTGAAGTCATAGATCTTGAGATAAAAGATGCAACTAGATATGAAACTTGCAAATAAAGGTCTTAGCACTAAGTGAATTAATCATGAGTAATCTGATGGTCATGTAAGGCTTTCTAAGCTCATTTATAAAATACCCAAAAATGCTATTTAGTTTAGTTCTTCATGTGGCGTCCTCATGATGGTCTGGTCCTTTTACTTTCCCAAATCATTTTGATTCAATCTTTCAAGGTCCTGATGAGTTTCTAAGATTATGTTATTTTAGTCCATGTCCTTGAAATCTTATGAACACTATGAAATCCTTCTTGGATCAATTTTTAAGTCTTGAACAAATGATTTTTTTGATAAAATTCAATCCCATTAGAGTTTTGCATTGGGCATATTGATGTGGACATTTTGTCTCAAACACTTTGTCTTTAGGATTTTTGCAAAGATATTTCCTTTGGGTTTTTTGAAAATAAATTTCATTTATGATTTTTATCAGGACACTTTATTTGGAAAAAATGTTCAAAATAATAGGTCTTTTAGAAACTTATCACAGATGATTTTCATGTCATAAATGCACTTAGCTCTTTTTTCCACAAATAAAATGTCTGAAAGAATTTACTCTTCAGATTTTTTGCTCGGCCAATTTCACTAAAAGAATTAAGTCTTTGGATTTTTTTTTTGGACAAAATGTTTGAAATAAAATAGAATTATCTTTTTCCTTTAGAATAATTTTCCTCAAAGAATTCCAACACTTAGCCAAATAAGGTGGAATAATTTCACCCAGAGAATTATGCCTTGTATTTTTATTGTGGGTTTTGTGTGGAACAATTTATATAAAATAATTCTAACACGTATCAACAAGTTGAATTATTTCCTAAGTATAAACTTAGGTTGTTTTGGACTTGTTTTTCAAACTGCTCAACACCATGAAAACCTGCCACTTGCATATATGACTCAAAAATGACCCCTAAGACACCAAATAGCACAAGGACTAAGTTGGACCATGACCAAATCCAAAATGGAATATGAAATGACATAAAATGAGCTAAAACATACCTTATGAGATTATAAAAATCCCCTATACAATATTCTACCTATAGGAGGTTGACCAATTTTGGCTTGAGGTAAAAATAGTCAACATCTTTGGTAATTTCCTAAGGGTAGCATGCTTGTTATGCCATGACCAGTTGCCTAATCCTATCCATTATGTTATGGATTCATGAGTATATAGGATTGACATATAAAATACCTCTTAAAAACACACGATAATGATAGAAAATAATAAGAACAATACACAAAACATAAACACACATGTGCTTCAAAAGCACTTATTGAACACAACATAACAAGAAAGGAAACACACACCTAATCTAATATTTACAAAACTAACCTTTAGTTCTCAATAGTATGGTATAAAATTTATCCCATTCAAAAGGATAGGTATCTCTTCTCCATTCAACCTTGCTAACTGAAAAGAGTTTCTTTACTTTCACTTGATGATGACATATGGTCTGCTCCATAGGGTATTAAATTTGGTATGTCTCCCTAGTTTTGCTCTATATTCATCCCATTTCAATACTATATCACATTCTTGAAATTGTTTTCATGTTGAATTCTTGTCAAAATACCTCTTCATTAGTACTTGGTGATACTCCATAGCTTGATGAGGTTTATCTCTAGTCTATTGTAACTTCATTAATTCTATCATTCTCACCTCCATTGATGTGCTAACTCTAAGGTAGGAAGCTCTTGAGAGATAGATAACCTAGATTCCCTTCTATAGATAAGAAAAAAAATATAATTCACTATTGAACTCTTGGGATTTATCCTATTAGCCCATAAGGTTATCTTAAATTTGGTGTGCCAAGCTCTTTGGTTATACTCCAAGGTTCTCTTTATGATTATGATCAGATTCTTGCTAGTAGATTCAGCCAACCCTTTACCTTGAGGGTAATATTTAGATGAAGTGCTCAAGAATATGTCATTACTCTTTACCCAATCAACTATCTTAGCACCCATAAAATCAAGGGCATTATCTAAAATAATAGTAGGAGTGTTAAACCTTGTTATTATGCTCTTATAGAACTCCAATATAGCGATCTCATTATCTTCCTTCAATGATACAACCTCAACCCATATTGTAAAATAGATAGTTACTATGAGTATACATTTATGACCAGTACTTGATGGGGGGTTATAACATGCCAATGAAATCAAGACCCCATTGCATGAAGATTGATCAACTTGGATACGCTTCAAAAGTAGAGATGAAGGATTATTATTTCCTACAAAGAAAACACATTGTCCACACCTTCTCACCCAAGCATGGTAATCCTTAAAGAGGATAGGACATTAATATCTTGCCCTCATGATCTTGACTATGGTTCTTAGAGAGAAATGACCTCCTATTGTTCCATCATGGAACTTCTTAAGCAACACTGCAAACTGATCATTATCAATGCATCTCAATAACACACCATTGATGTCCCTCCTAGAAAAAACACACCATCCACAATACAAAAGGAAATAGATTTAAATCTAAAATCTCTTTTATGATTTACCCATATTATTAAGATACTCACCATTTTGAAGAAATCTGATCACATCCTATGTCCAACTTTTTGGAGGCAATGAACCAGCTGATTGGGAACAATCATGATTGACTAAAGCCTATTGCTTTGACTCATGAATATCTAAAGATATATTCTCACAAAGGCCTTTACCCCTTACCAATTTTATCTCTTTGATATCAACATCATATTCCATTACCTTAACAATCCACCCTGCCCTCTTTTCACTAAGATTTTTGCTCAAAAGAAACTCTTTAGTACTAGGATGACAACCCATAACATGAAATATTATTATTTAAAACCATATGTTTGAACTTATTTAGTCCCCTTAAAATAGCAAGGGCTTTTTTCTCTACAAAAGCATACTTGACTTCATAATCTTCTAAACCTTGACTAGAAAATGTGATTGTCTACTCCACACCCTCATCATTATTTTGCATCAACATGGCTGAGACAGTATAAAGGTTATAAAATGAATACAACATGAAGTCTTTAGTAAAATAAAGATTCAAAATATTAGGAGCCTCTACAATTGATTTATTTATGGCTTCAACAATGCTCTTACCCTATTTGGTCCAAGAAAAGACTTAGTTCTTCCTAAGCATAGTTGTGATAGGTTTTACCCAAGATGTAAAACCAAATATGAACCTCCTTAAAAAAATTATCTTACCTAAGAAACTTTGAATACTTTTCTTATGCAAGGGCAATGATAATCCTATAATAGCTTCTATCCTCTCATGATCAATAGTAAAACCATCCTTGGAAATAATATGTCCTAAGAGCCTACCTTCATGAAAAACAAAGATGCACATTACTAGATTAAGAGATACTCCATATTGCCTACATATTTCAAACACTTGCCTCAAGTGTTGGATGTGCTCATTAACATATTTAGAAAACACTGTTATATCATATAGATAAACCAATAATATTTCATTGATCAAACCTTTGAAGGCCATGTCCATTGCTCTTTGAAAAGTGGCACCAGCATTAGATAGACCAAAGGGAATATTCCTATAATAAAAAGTCCCCCATTTAGTAGTGAAGTCTATCTTAAATTGATAATCCTCACTAACTAAGATCTTATTATAGCCTAAATATCTATATAGAAGAGAAAAATGTTTAGAACATGAAACCATTTGCAAAATTTACTCCATTGAGAGTATAGGATATTGATATATGAGTGACACTCTATTAAGATCTCTAAAGTCTACACAAAGTCTTATCTCCCCATTCTTATTTATAACAAGCACCAGGTTAGATACCAATATTGAATGCTTGATGGGAAATATTATCTTAGATTCAAGGAATTTGGTAAGTTCTAACCTCATGAGTTGATCAACCTTGGGGTTGATGGGTCTTTGCTTCTATCTAACCAGTTTATCTCCAGGTTCCAAGTCAATGGTATGGTGTGCTAATTCAAGTACTTATACTCCCAAGTAAAAGTGTCATGAAACTCTCTACACGAATCAATGAATGCTTGATTTTATAATGTATAACATACCTTTCCTAGTTTGAGGAGTCTATCTTTTGTAGACATACATATTTTCTCCTTATTATTTTGATCATTATAATTAAGGATACTTTATAATTTCACCAAACCATTAGGTATCTTATTGGTTCTTAGTTGCACAATCTGATCACCCAATTGTTCTTGGAGCCTCCTTTGATTCATTGAAGAAAACTCAACCTCATTTTACAAGAAGAATGCAATATGTTTGTCACTGTCAAACACTTACCAAGACACTTCATTATCAGGTATAGAATGTCTGATAATGATATTAATATCAAAATATTTCCCTTCCTCTTTTATGGCATTTAGAGTGTGAAATTGAGCTCCTATGGCAGCTAGTCCATCAGCATGACTATTTTGCTCCCTTGGGACTGATTTTATATTGAATTCATTGAAGTCTTAAATCAAATCCCATAACATATGCCTACATGAATTAAGCAAAGGGTTCTTTATAGAAACCACATTCCTCAACTAATGCACAACCAATTCACTATCTCCATATATATGCAAGTTCTTGATTCTTTTTCTCCTTGCCCATTAAAGGCCATGAATTAAACCTTCATACTCAGTCACATTACAAGAACAACTGAAATGAAATTTATATGAAGCATAATATTATCTTTGAGATGGGGAAACCAACATAACACAAACCCCTACACCAAATTTACTTATTGAACCATCAAAAAACATCTTCCACAACTCATCATCTTCACCCTCTTCCTTGGCAAGTAGAGGTGTTGGTACTCCTTCTTCATGTATACAATACACTCCTAAATTAGTTTCCTCCACAAAATCATAAATATAATGGTCATAATTATTAGTTCCATATTCATTAAGAAACAAATATGAAATAACCTCAAACTTGAAAGAAGTGTCATCATCTATAATACAGTCCTTTTCTTCACAGGACACACAATTTAGATTGGAACTTGTCTCAATGTAAGGCTCGATATGAAAACTTGTAAGGTGTTGTGTTCTAATTATCACTTGGCCCCATAAAATGTTTAAAAAGCCAATAATTAACAATCCTATGAAGATAGCCACCTATCTTGGTTGTGAATTCCCTTGATAGGCAGATTGCAAAGTGGGATGGGAGATCAACCACAACTATGTCTTGTAAGATAGAAAAACTAGGACAATCATGCAAGAAAAACCTCAAGCCTTTTATCAATCCTACTATCTTGGTAGGTGTGCCATCTAATTAAAGGACCCATTTGCTATGTGGCTAATATTTTAGGCCCAACTTGTTAGCTACAACTTTGGACATACTAGAAGTAGAAGCTAAAATAATTAAAGTTTTTGGTAGTGTAATGGCACTGCCATGTTTGGCTAGAAACTATATAGATACATTTGTAACATTTGATCATAGATTTTTATATTTTCATTGTTGTATGTTCAATTTTGACCATTATGTTTTCAATTAATACTTAGAAGTTCAATCATTAGTAATTTCCTTATCAAATAACATGGTTTGACATTTTTCTATTGCTTTAAATTTAGAAGTCAATTCATCTTTTATTATTGCTTTATTCTGTCTAATTATTTTATTTTAGATATATCTACCTTCAATATTCTTAATTTTTTACCTATAATAAATAAAAACAACTTATTTGATACATGTTAATTTATTCTTAACTCTAACATTTTCTATGTTTCATATTTATAAATTCCATAATTATATGGTAGGGACTAGCTATTTCATGAGATTTATTAAAATTGATAGACACAAATTAATAAATACATAACCACAACTCTAATAAATTGAGAAATTATATCTAATTTTTTTATTAAATGCTTAGTATTGTGATAACTCCAGTACTAAAAATACAATTTATTAATTAAAATATCACTTTGGGAGTGTTTTAAAAAAAATGTCATAAGGATTAAGATAATTTTCATCATTCTGAAGTTTTTACAGTTTTTATTTACCAACTAAAATGATATAAAATGTTCAAAATGTTGTGATTGCATAGATCGCTAGAAAATACTCCTCCATAGTAAAAATATGGTGTAAATCAAAAAATAAATTGGTGGATTACTTTATTATCCTATAATCTATTAAAAAAAATGGGAATTATTTATTTTCCTCTAATTTATATCAACTCCCTTCTAACATATTAAAAAAAACTTTGGTATCAATAATGAGAGATATTAATGTGGGAATACACACGCGTGCGCGCGCGCACACACACACACACACACACACACACACACACACACACACACACACACAGAGAGAGAGAGAGAGAGAGAGAGAGAGAGAGAGAGAGAGAGAGAGAGAGAGAGAGAGAGAGAGAGAGAGAGAGAGAGAGAGAGAGAGAGAGAGAGAGAGAGAGAGAGAGATGATAAAAATATAGATATTGATACTAACATGGCTTAGTATAATCAAGTAGACTATAGAGGGTATAAAATGATAAGTAGAGGTGTCAAGTTGTTACATAGTGTGATGTTCAAGACTAATAAAATGAATTATCTAATTTTTGAGAAACTTGTTTTTCTAGGATTTCTATGTCTATATTGTATTTTATTAGTTTGTTTCATATTATTTTTTTATCATCTCTGTAAATAAATTTAAGACTAAGTTCTTATTTATTATATTTTTATCTCTAGCATTTGAGTAGAATGAATCTTTTTAAATGGATCCGATAAATATTTTGTAACCATTGTTGCTAATATTGGTAAGTATGATGCTAAAATGAGCTAAAATAATTTCTTGAAAGTCTACAATAAGGTATATATTTTGATAATCCTCCTCAACTTGTTGATTTTTATAAGTATATGTTGTTGATAATACATGTAGGTTGTATGAAAATAATTGTCTCATTGATTAATATGGTATCCACATCCCCTATAAACATCCCCTTAGTGTTTTGATTCAACACCACTAGGAACCCTTGGTTTTTCAAGTTATTAGTATTTGTAACCTCACTAAAATAGTTTTAATATTGCCTTTTAATGAATCCTTAAAATCATAAGATCTCCTTTCTAGGTCAAGCTATTGGTTCCTTAAAAATACCCTTGTGAATGTAAATCATTGGTCTCATAATTGAAAATATTCTAAGAATATTTCCTTTAAGATTCCTATTGAGGTTGAATTTCTAGGTGTTTCACTTCTTTTTTGGTATTTTTTGACAAGATTGTCAAGCTCATATGACAAATGTTTTCTCATGAGATTTATAAGTTTCACTTTGCACACAAATTAGTGTGTTTGTGTCAAGTTTTATTTGAAAATTTAATTAGGGACATGGAATGATTTTCACATAAGGTCACCTAAGTTAATCTCTAGAACACTTACTTTAGGTCTAGTGTGTGACCATAATATTCCCATCATACCTCTTATGGTTTCACTCAAATACTTCCAAATAATATTTGGTGTGTGAAAATCAAAACGTGATTGAAAATAATGATGGGTGGAGTACAGGTGACTCATAATAAATTTGTTATTGGGAATAATATGCTTAGGGTAACCCATGCTCCTTCCATTCTAAAGCCTCATCAGGATGTGAAAAAAATGGATACTTTTATCCCCTACCATTAATCCTCCATAGTCTAATAGTATCTTTCATCTTATCAGAGCTAAGTTTATCAAGTTGATTTCATTGTGATAGTTAATTATATTGGTGGGACAACCTTTGCATGGTTGTGTATACCAGTTCATGAAAAAAAATACTATAATGGGAATGGGGCTAAACTCTACTCCATTTCAATTAATGATTAAATTTTACCACACCACTAATATTTATTAGGTAACCATTTTGAAATTATATGCTTATAGGAATATATATAGGATGGACATGGAGAATTGCTCATGGTGGAATCTCCTCAATGTTTTTTTTTCTAGAATGTTTGATGCCTCATAGAGATCCTATACAAATTAGCTATGTGTGTCACTTGTCAACGGTTGGGAGTTCTAGATTTAATTTATTTTAAGAGTTTAAGAGTAGTTGAATTTTTTTTTTAAATCTTTTTAATAATTATATGCCCTGATGCATCACGCTTATAATCTTTGAATATAGATAAATATGGTGGCATTATTTTGGCTTCACCAAGAAAAGTCATCATAATTATTTCCTTAGGATAATATCTTTCAAATATAGTTATTTGGATATTAATTAAAATTTATGGTCATTATGTAGTGGTTCTCAATGTTTATTCCCCTTAAGATGGATTCAATAAAATAACTTTACCAATACCACTTGCTAAAAATCTTACTTTTTCCACTTAGATGATTTGTGGTAACTTTGATATGATCAAAAGTTATGAGGACAAATATTGCACCCTATCGATGGGGTGGTGTATTTGGGAACATGAAGCGTGGTATTATTTTAAATAGAAATGGAGTTTTTTTAGAATTTATCTTTTGGGGAAATTCTTTAACTGTGTTGGAATTGATTGGGTCCTCTAATAGATGGACCATGTAATGTTTTATGAGTAACATGTGTTATCCATTTGTGTTTTTGATGGGAAACGTATCATAGTTCAAAGAAAAATCTTTCTCCTTGATCTTAGTTACTTAACATGTATAATGGAGTGAAGAAACAACCCTCTTAAAGTATCCCCACAATAAATTACTCCTAAACACATCTTCTTAGCCACAACAAGACTTTTTAACTCATTCCATTGTTTATAATTTAACTTCATAGTCATTATAAATTTTAATCTTAGTGAGTGGTGGAATGATGTGAAAAAATTCATTACCACCTTTCTCCATCACTATGGAAATAAAATTTCATTAGTTCATAATCATACTGATGGCTATGTCATTAAGGAATACAACATGATTTTTTTCATCATTCAGAAAAACCTTCACAATTCTTGGCTTTAGGGCATCATTTCTTCTCCCAAAAAGAAGATCAAACAAATTATGGTTGTTTATATTGCCTAAAGATTAGGTACCATGCCCTGAAGGATATTTTCAAAATTTATAAGCACTAAACAAGTCAAAAAATAAATCAAACCATAAGAGTATCTCAAACATATCTCACTAGTCTATCAAAATTTTCTTTTGCCTTCTTGGATCACTATAATTTAATGTTTTAAGGCAAGTTTAGGTGGAGAGAACGCAATGTTTACTTGAATATTTAGATGTGGTGATCCCTAATTTAAACCCTTCATATTACAAAAATGTGACTAACAACTCTCTTGATGATCTCCTTGACATTGCATAATCATGGATAATGACAAGGCATCAAGGATTGATGGATTTCCATCTAAAATTTTAGAATTCTACATGAAGATTTATGGGGCTTGACTTGATTTAGGTATTCAAAAATTCCATATAAAATAAGTATTTATGATATATCATTAAAAAGTCAATATTAAGTTCATTTTTAAGTATGGTGATCCATAAATTATTACTACTTGGCACCTGATAATATTTTTGATCATGTCCTAAAAATGTTTTATATAGCCTTATAGATTCAGTTTTTCATATATCCTCCTTGCAATCATCATACCAGAGTATATGAGTTTTATAAAAAAAAATAGATACATGTACTGGATAATACAATTAGAGTTTGTGAAGGAATAGAGTTGGCTTGTGCTTTATACTAGAGGACCATCTTTATCAAGCTTGATTTTGAGAAACCTATTATTTTGGTAATACTGAAGTCCATAGCTTTTGGAAAATTCTTTGTCTCTATAGTTAAAAATATATTCTCTGAAAAATCAATTTGTCTCACCATCAATGAGCACAACTATGATAGCTTTGGAAAAATGTTCTCCTTTACAAAGGGTCACCCTCTTGCTTTTAATTTGTATGTTTTAATTGCCAAAAAAATGGTTATCTACTCATTTATGGATTAAAAAAAAGATTATTAGGTAAAAAAATATTATTGATCACTCCCCTCAGCTCATCAATAGGATTTTTTAGATGACACTCTTTTTACTCTTTACGAGCAAGAATTTTTTTTTAAAGAGGTGTTTCAAAGACCTTATATTTTATGCAAAGCTTTAGATTACAATTTGTAACGGGGAAAAACCTAGAGCTATAGATAAAGCATGATTTCTTTACCTAAGCGGATACATCCTTATCAATGGAAATGGATACAAAAAGGAAAAACTTTAAATTTTTGGGGTATTCCTTTCTTTTGACAGTTATCCTTCGAAGCTATGGTAGTAAGTAATTTATATAGTGGGAAAGAAGTTTTTTTATTAGATTTCTTGGCCTTTTTCTCTTCTTGGTAAGTTCTAAGTTGGTAACAAAATACTTGAAGATACTCACGTCCATTGTTCTTTGTGTTCAGCCTTGTCCAAATCCTCGTTAATAAATTAGAAAAAGTGCTTATAGATTTTTTTGGGATAAATATAAAAAACCACAAGGCATGGATGGAATTTATTGGGACATATTTTTCGTTCATCGTGATAAAGGGAGAATAGGAATCATTGATGATTATATAAAAACCACTACTCTTTCTATCAAGTGGGTGGTAAGGTAAATTGAAGATAATGAGGTTGGGAAATCATTATAAGGCATGGTGTTTAGATGCAAGTGCTCCTTACGGTAAATTTAATTGGAATTAAATTCTTTTATACATTTGATTGATTACCATTTCCACCATCAAGATAGACTATTATTTTGGCTAAGATAATTTTGAAATACATTGAATTTGTTAATCCATATCTAAAATGTGTTGGGGATGAAGTTCACATCAGTATAAATATATATGGATATTCAAAATAGGAATTCATATAGTTAGTGGTCTTACATCTATTCGAGATTGGATCATGTAGTCCTTATTAAATGGTAAATAATTTTTTCATAATATGGTCTCACCCTCTAGTCTATATGTTTAGGAATTGACACTTGATGTAATGCTGCTAAAGATGAGATTAGAACCTCCACATACATGGTGGAAGGACTTTCTATATAATTATGATACTAATTTTAAAAATTATTCCCTTGGTCTCATTAATTATATCATGACCCCATTTTATTGGGATCTGGATTAGTTAATTAAGAAATGGAAATTAAATTACTTTCCTAAGACTTCGCTTGATAGATTTAATAGAATATTTAATGCTAATCTTGAGCCTGAACTTTCACATTATGGTGTATTATGTATCAGTGCCTTCTTATTTCAGAATGCCTATTTCACATTAGGGTTTACTTGCCCAAATGCCTAGTTTGCTCTAAACTCATGTATTTCAAACATCTTAGTTAAATTTATCCAAGATCTTAGCTTGCCTAAAAATCGATTTTAGCCTTTTCTCACCTTTCCATCTAGAGCCTTTTACTTGGTGAAATATTTTATCAAAGGTAAATATTAATGGATGTCATACAATAATTTTATATGGATATTATTCAAAATTAATATATTTTTTTCAAATATCTAGATTTATATATTCAATTACTTTTAATAATAAAGAACAATCTTTATAATTATTTGTTAGTGATAAGGTGTTTTTTCTCTCATCAACCATTTTTCAAATCCAAGCCAAGGATAAATAAGTGTGTTCAATTTATAGAAATTGGAGGAACTTCTCAACCATGGGTGCAAGTCTCCCTACACAATGGACTACATCCCCATTGGCCAAACCATGCCATGGATGTCCTCTTTCCATAGGGGTTGTATTTATCCATTACCACATGGGAAATACTTTATTAGCTTATTATGATGTAGATCACTTATTTAGGGAGTGGTCTAGTTGGTATCTATGTTCATCCACCCTTTGTTTTGGGTATCACAAATTAGTTGGTGTCTCTTGAGACCAATTAGAGTGTTTAGGTGGTATATGATCCTCTATTCACTAAGACTTTTGCTTAAGAAACCCAACATCCTAAGGGTGATACTCCTCCACCACATTTTAGGGATGCATATTTTCTATGATGATATGTGGTTTGATATAGTTATGTTTTGATGTAATCTTATAGTTTATAGGTTGTCGTGTGTAGCTGACTATTTTTTAAAATTTCAAACCATATTTTATGTTAATATAGTGTTTGGGTCATGAATACCATCTGACCACCATTTTTGTAACCATCCATACAATATTATTAATACTATTTATATCAATGAGTTCCAATAATAAAAAAGGATTTAACTATCAAAATTTAAAGTTGAAAATTTAATATAACGTAACAAAACTACTTTGGCATTTAATAAATCAATATTATTACAAAATACCTTTGAAAAACCCACCTAGAAAATTTTACAAAACATTGAAAATTGATCTTCCCTCAATATAAAGTGGAATATATACCCAATGCTAAGCATAATAATTCACATTTTACAAAATATGCCATTACACTAATTTTTTTTTTTTAAATCTATATTAAAATAAAACAAATTAAATGTTAAAATTATAAAGAGCATGAAAAATTGACACTTTGAAAAAATATGATGTAAATTCAAGTTATATGTCAAACATTATGACCTATAGAAGGTCCAAAATACATGATTTCATTATTAAATTAGGTAAAAATTACAAATTATAGAAATATAAGTTATCAAAAACAAATTTAAAAAAAAAACCCTAGCACTATATGTATCTCAAAAAATAAGAACGATGGAAAAAATCACCTCTAAGATTTAGAGATCAAAATTTACGAGCCACAAAAGTAGAAAGATTTAAAAGCTAGGCCCAATGTTTTAGGGTTATCCCTCAGGTATTAAATTTGCCCAGCGAATAGTCACATGGTGAACCTGTAATGTTGCTATAGTATACTAGCAATTAAACACTATAAGTTGAGTGTTCATATGGTGTAGTCTATGTGGTGGTTAGCATAAAAAGAGTTAATGCGACCTCTTTAGTAATCTGTCATAAATAAAAACAACAAACAACATACCCCACACGATCATCGTAAGTCCGATTTGCCAAAAAAAAAACAAGATTTTATAGAATTTTATCAAAAAGATAAATATGATGGTAAAAAAATTGATCTACATTTTTTTAAAACAAGTGAAAACATTCCACTATCATCTCTGCCTGTCCTTGCTTGTCATGTGAATCCAAACTTTTGAGAAATTCAAAAAATATATACTATAAGCTTCAAGAAATATGTTTTTTTTTTTCAAAATTTATATAATTTTACATTAAATTCAGGAAAAATACTAAATCAGAATCAAAATTTACATATTTTTTTAAAAAAATTAAAAACCAAAAAGGCTACCTTAAAATAATAAGTTTCACAATGGAAAAATAAAACATCGAGTAATTTTGAATAATTGATAGAGAGATTGTCTGAAAAACATAATATAGGTTTTGGAAGTAGAATGATAATATTAAAATTGATGAAGATATATAAATCCACTTCTCAAAATGCCATTAAATAGAATTTTAGATCCGTCAAAAACACAAAAAATTATATATGTCTCTTCATAAATGCTCTTTTCTATTTAGATATGCAACTAATGATATAAATAACTTTAATGATAAAGATAGATTTGAGATAATTGCAAGATAGAGATTAGGGACATGACTCTAATACCATATAGGAATTGAGGAGGACCTATGAAATCTCTACAATAAACATCCATCCACCCAACATTGTTCAAATCATAAAAAAAGATTTACTAATAATGCGTGTATTACACTAATTAAATATACAATGTACATGTGTACAACCAACAATGGTTGCATCAAAATAAAGCTCTCTAATAGTCTGTATCTCCAGTATATTTGAAGATGAATCTAAGCTTCAATCTAACTTGAACCGCAAGGACATAAAGAGTCCTATATAGGAAAAGAAAGAGGTGAGTGAGAGATTGTTATTCATTGAGTGAATGGTGGGATATAAATATTTGAACCAAAACCTTGAAGACCAAAATCTAATAATGTCTTGATCAAAAAGTATAAAAAACTAGCTCGTGTTTTTGAATTATCTGAGGTAGCTATTGAACACACATAGAAAACTACATTAATGGAAGCACTAGTACACATCTAGAAATATGAATCAACTTGAACTCAACTATCTTAATCAACACGTTTATCAATCTTTCAATAGTTGTTACACATCTACAAATTATCATATTGATTAAAAAAATAGAATTTATTCTTAGCTACTACACACTAACGATTATTAAAACACACAACCATGTAAATAACAATTAATTGTGCAAAAATTGGAAAGAAATACTCAAATACTTCACTGACGATCAAAATTGATGTTGCTCTTGTATTAAAAATCTCTGATAAAAATCTAAGTTGGGTTACAATAGTATATATAGACTTTGGGAAGGGATCGCCTCATCCTCCAAGTTCATGTAAGGTCATTACATGAAGTAGTTGGAACATGTAGTTCTAACTATGGTCTAAAACCATATAAGAGATAACCTATAATTATCAATTAAATAAATTGACTTTTCAAAACTATGTAATGTGTGCATGTGTACAAAATATAAAGTCAATTTTACAATACAAAGGCTCAAAATATATATGCATCCACCATTAAAAAATCATACATGCACAAAATCTTAGCCTCAAGGTAGCATCCTATGAACCGTTGTATGTAACTTGGTTAGCATGGAAATTGAGGTGGTAGCAGTAAACGTTGTGGATATTGAAGCCTCGCTAGCCTATTTATTCTTAGCCTTGGTATCATGATATACTTTATGTGTTATGACATAGTGTTGTCGATTAATATTCAAATCCAGTAGTGGTATTCGATGAATCCTACTCGCCTGGGTGAGGAATCTTACATGTTCTCCATTTGTCAACTGAAAGCTATTATTGAATATCTTGACTTTAATGACCTTCTTCCTTATGGCACATAAATCTTCCTCTATCTTCTCCAATGTTAAGTCCTAGAGACTCAATTTAAAGTTATCCACCACTTATTTTATAAGATGATAAAAAATGATCATGTTGATCAATTCTCCTTTGGAGTCTTTTACCTTGGATAACTTGAAATCATGCAAAATATGGAGAAGTTGTACTTCATGACCTTTATACTTAGGGATCAAGGCCTAAACTGATTACAACCATTCCTTATCCTCCTCCTACCTTATGATTACCAATTTTAAGGCATTAGATGCCTCTAGTGTCATTAAATCTAGATGACTATATAACTTGATGCCTATGTATGCCACAAGCATTTTCAATTTGGAATTGTCCTATATTAAAGTATTGTACAACTAATTGGTGTTATTCACATGGGGGGCCATTTTTGCCTTCATAAAATCCATTGCTTCCAATGAATTGTAGCATCTGGAGGTTACCTCTTGGACTTCTATTTCTATACTCATAGGAATGTGTATTGTTTTATCCTACTCCTTCAATTTCTCAACTTGGGCCTTTAGCTCTTATTGAGCTATCTCTATGCCCTCATGGATAGCAACAATGGCATCCTTATGAGTATGGGCAAGGTCTGCTAGATTTTCAATGTATAGGGACTCTCCTAGTTATCAGTTTTACCTCTCAATAAGGGAGAACTCTTCATGACTCTCTTCAAAGATGATTTTAGTACCTTTATCATCCTCCACCTTCCTTTTTCTCATCTTCTGTACACGGTATACCAGATGATGGATCGAATAGAATGGAAATAGAGGGAAGCTCAATGATCTTAAATCTAGGCATTTAAGATGACTTGCTTCTTAAATCCATTTCCCATAGAGGGATGTCTAATTGTAATGCATCATAAGTTATAACTACAACCTCTGCCTCACTCTCTTCTTGAGCTAGCTATTTCTCTGGGGCCTTGACAAGGACATTGGGTAAGGAAGGCAAGATGATTTTGGACCAATCCACTCCTCTAAACTGAGGGAGTGGATGGACTGTAATTAACTATGGCTTGGCCTTCCTTCCCTTGATGGAACTTGTCAAGGTGGTATCTTGGGATGAGTTGGTGGAAGGGATGGGAACATAAATCTATGTGGATTTGACATGGAGTTGTGAGGTGGCTAATGCACTCTACACCTTCCTAAACACCTTATTTTTCTTTAAGGCTCTAATAGTGGAAGTGCCAGTAGAGATATAAGGGATTGGCATGGTGAGTGGGATGGAGGTGGTAATGGAAGTGGGGAGTGGATCAATTTTAGTGGTAGTAAGGAAATTGGAATTAAGTAAATCCACCTTGGGTGATCCCAACACATAAGAAATTGAAACATGGCAAAAAATGGGTATAGAAGACAAAGGAAAATTTACAAAATGTTGAGTTTTAGAGAAGTTGGTGCTATGGGTCCTATCTAGAGTCTCATGGACTTATCTTATTCTAACTCTACTTCCTCGTTAGAATCATCCTCAATGTCCTTGATTATCATCATCTCTTCCTATTACAATGTAGTAGGCAATCCTTGTGATGTTTGTAGTTTAGGACTACATGTAGGAGTCCTTAGCTTCCTCGTATAAACCAGTGGGATATTTATTCATGTGGACATTCATCATGATGTTGATGTTTCTTCTTCTGATGTTGATATCCCAATAGATAAAGTAATATATATATATATATATATATATATGGGGCATAGTAGTATAAACTTGAATGGTGCTCATAGATGGATATTCTTGTGTTTGTTCTTCCTTATCTGAATCCAAACTAATGGGAAACCTTGCCTATAATCCCCTTCTTGTTGTTGATTCAAGCAACCCAAGATCTCTCTTCATGGATTTTAGCTTCAATTTCAAAGGGAGTCCTTTAAAGGAGGAAGTTAATTGGTCTTTGTATTTCTCCTCAGACTATCCTCTCTAGAAATTAGAATGCTCCCATTCCTTGTATAGATCCTTTTTGTTGTTTAATTCTCTAGCAATGATTGTGGGGTCATCTTGGATCATTGATAAATGATCTTCCTTCAGTCTAATAACCCTGGATCTATCCAAAACATCATCATCAAACTTTGAATTAAGAAACAAATAATCATATGGATAGGGAACATGGTTGTAAGGGATGTTGAATCCCTGTATATGCTTTCGAATCATCCCATGTGGATCCCAATCTTTATGTGGAAGCATGAGGAAAGGATAACTCCTGCACTTTCTACCCACCTCTTCAAAATGCTTCCTCATGGTATAAACCATTTTGCCAATTGTTACAAAGTGTTTAAAATACAAGGCTTTCTTCTACTTTGATAGGTCCTCTTCAATACTCCACCACAGTTGAAAGGCAATTTTTTGTTTAACTAGCTTGTCTGGTAAAAACTTTAGAATACACAAAGGATTAACTTTGTTCCCCCAAATCATGATTACTATTAAATTTGGGTAGAGGAAATAATCCCTTTTTCCTACCAAGTTGTTTGTAATATGTTGAGTTTTGGAGCTAAAAGCTCCACTAATGAGCTAAAGTGGAGGTTGCTGGACTTACACAGTAACCGACATCGGTCAGAACCAACCGACATCGGTTAGGGGTCGACCGACATCATTCATCTTCATTTCCAGCCAACTAACATCGGTTATGGGTCGGCCAACATCGGTCATCTTCAGACCGACACCGACTTCTGTGCATTTCTAATTTTAGGAGGTTCTATTTTTAGACGAACAGATTTGAGCCTTTGATTCAGAGGTGGATCTAACAGTGGCGAATGCATGGCTCATGAACCCTAGTGTTGTAGTATACTATATAATAGGGTTAGATCCTCATAGCATGAAAGGGAATAACAACTCAATAATTAAGTTGATTGTAATTGATTGAGAGAGAGAGAGAGAGAGAGAATTCTTGAGGGAGAATTACTGTACATCTAAGAGGTGTGAGGAGAAAGAGATTTCTTCATTGTATTTCCTTCTGGAAGAGTTTAATACAGATTGTATTGTTTCTTGTATCTCCTCTTATTTGTTGTTTCTGATTTCTAGTTACTTATTACTTCTGGTTTAATTCCGTGTTTAGTTGCTTATACAAAAGTAATCAATTTTACTCTAAGATCCTAACATAATATCTATCCCAATAATAGGCATGGGCGAGCCATGAATGGATTTCCAAACCTATGGATATATCTCTTCAAATATCCTAACCATATGTTTGGTATAGGCATATATATGCATAAACTAATAATGGTCACATATTATATTCTTCTCATAGTATGTGGCTCAAGTATAAAATTATCCAAGGTATTTGTAAAAGGTTCCCACGACTGCATCAAGTAAATAAGACATCATATAAAAATTGCCTAAAGGTGTGAGATGATTGTCCTTGTTGATTATTTTCTATCTAAGGTAGAAACTAATTATCTCACCTAGGGCATATGCATCATCATGGGTGAGCATCATATGCAATAATGGCACCAAGTCTAAATTAACAAAATAGATACTTGGCATACCATAGAGTTGATTGAGGAGTGTCATGCCAATGCACATGCCCATTCTGAATTTATTAATGAGAATCATTCCCTTCAGTTTCTTCTCCTTATATGTAATGGTTTGGTATGGGAGCAAACATGCATAGAGTGCCATCTCGATTGAGATTTATGTGATGAATTATACTAGTGTATGTTTGTTGAATAAGCACTGGGTATGCACAAAGATAAATACCTTTAAAATTTAGGTCCTGAGATGCACACAACTATGTTATTTCTATAGTGATGAAGGAATTGTTAGGTTGTGGAGCTAAAAGCTTCAACTTTGCAGACATGGAGGAGGTTGCTAAGTTCCAGGGATACCGGCATCGGCAGTGTGACCGACGTCGGTCAGGGGTGAACAAAAGGGCAACCAACATCGGCAGGAGGTCAGCCGATGTCGGTCACCTCTAGGCAGATAGGGACCAATGTCGATCGCCTGTGGTAGTTCCAGAACTGTTCATTGCACGGATAGTTAGTTCGTTGAACCGCGTGTTTGCATGTAAAGGCTATTTCGAGTCTTGAGTTGCATTTCTAATTATTGTAAATTAAAAGTCTAAGTTATTGTTTAGTATGGGAGCTATTTATAGACCCATTGGCATGTATTGTAATTAAGGATTCAAGGAAAGGAAGAGATCCTTCCAAGTAAGATCATTTGAGTTGCAGGTTGTTGCAAGCTTATGGGAGATCTGCTTGAAGTACTTTGAGTACTTGTGTACTGGCAGTGTTATTACTGACTGGTTGAAGAGGTGAACACTAACTCTGTGTGTGAGTTGTGTGTTGGGACCATTTCTGGTAGGAGAGTGAACTCTTGAAGAAAATTACTGTGTACACTTGAGGTGTGGGGAGCCTCTGAGAGGTGTGGAGAAGAAGTGGCATCTTCTTTATTGTATTTTCTTTCTGGATGAGTATTAATACAAGATTGTGTATTGTCTCTCATATTCTGTGTTATTTGTGAATTCTAGTTACTTGTTCATTCTGGTATAATTCTATGTTTAGTTGTTAATACAAGGTAATCATATATACTCTTATGGTGGAGTAGGATCCTGACAGTTGGTATCAGAGCTTTTGGTTGGGTTTACTAACAGGTTGTATCAGATCTGGTTAGTGTTTGTTGATTACAGGTTACTCACAGGGGTTTCTGTTTGAGTGGGAGTATAGCAATGGCAGAAGAAAGTAAGCTATGAATGGAGAAGTTTAATGGCAAGAACTACCAATTATGGAGGATGAAGATAGAAGATTATCTGTATCAAAAATATTTGTACTTACCGTTGGGTGGGGTTGCATCCAAGCCCACGGATATGAAGGATGAATAATGGGAGGTTCTTGATCAGAAGGCTCTGGGATCTATAAGGTTGAGCCTTGCATTGTCTGTGATTTCTAAATTATCACAGGCCAAGACAACGATAAATTTGATGGAATCTTTGGCAAATTTATATGAAAAACCCTCAGCTTTGAATAAGGTATTTCTTATGAAGCAATTATTTAATTTGCAAATGTTGGATGGTGGATCTGTTCATAGTCATCTTAGTGATTTCCATGGTTTGGTAAACCAGTTAAGTTCAGTCAATATTGTTTTTGATGATGAAATTAAGGCTCTCTTAATCTTGTGCTCATTACCTGAAAGTTGGGAGAGTTTGGTAATGGCAGTTAGCAATACTACGTCTACTTCAAAGATCTTAAAAGTGGATGATATTGTGAGTGTAATCTTGAATGAAGAGATTCACAGAAAAAGCACAGGTGAATCATCAGGGAATGCTTTGAGTGTTGAAGGCAGGGGAAGGCAAAGAGAGAAGATCGAGCATGGGAGATCAAGGTCTAAGATAGGCAGGAGATCCAAGTCCAGGTATGGCAGAATAACCTGCTGGAAATGTGGAAAGCAAGGGCACTTAAAGAGAGATTTTTGGGTGAATGAAGATTAGCATGAAGGACATGAAGAAGCAGATGTTGCAGATTATGTTGCATAGGATGCACTGGTGTGTTCCTTAGATAAAGTAGAATCTTGGGTTTTAGATTTTGGTGCCTCTTTCCATGCATCCCCAAATAGGGAATTTTTTCATGAATATGTCTAGGGAGACTTTGGAGAAATTTGTTTAGGGGATGATAAGCCTTGTCAAATGGTTGGCAAAGGGAAAGTGAAGCTGAAATTGCAGACAGGGAACACATGGGTGTTGAAGGAGGTCATGCATATCCCAGTTCTGAAGCAGAGTTTAATTTCTGTTGGAAAGTTGGGTGATGAGGGATGCACAGTAACTCTCATAACGGACTCTTGGAAAGTTACCAAGTATGCACTTGTTGTAGCAAGAGGTAAGAAATTAGGTACACTTTATCTACCTACTTGTATTACTGATTCTCCTTCTGATTTATCTACTTCAGCTATAGATTTGAAGATGTGGCTTAATAGGCTTGGTCACATGAATAAGAAGGAGATGCATGTTCTTGAGTCAAAGGGTATGCTTATGGATTTGAAGAGCATGAATCAAGATTTCTATATGCAGAAGAAGAAAGTAACATTTCTTGAGAAATCTGATGTTCATGACAAGAACAGGAAAGCCTTGGTTTTCAAGGAGAAGGTGACAGACAGAGTTCAGTACAAGGGGCTGAAGAATTTTGAGTATAGCAAGGTTGATATGGACAATGGTTTGATCTAAAAGGAGCTCGTGGGTAGAAGTCATTTATCACAAGTAAAACACAGAGACCGACGTCAGTTAGAAAACTGACGTCAACGTCTAAACAGGGACCAATGTCAGCTATGTGTAGACCGACATCGGTGACTCAGGGATAGATAAACACCGGCATCGGTCAGGGGGAACTGACATCGGCGATGAGATAGTCACATGGAACTGACATCAGTCGGGTACAAACTGAGATGTGACCAACAACGGTCACTAAGAGGGATTTTGGGTAGACAACAAGCTGTCAAGGAGTCTCAAGTGCCCATATGGAGGATTGAAAGGGTAAGTAAGCCTCAAATTCATCATTTTCCTTCTTTACACTACTTGTTGCTCACTAATGGTCAAGAATTAGGAAGTTATTAAAGAAGTAAAGCAGGTAGATCCAGGAAACAGTGGGAGCTTGGCATGGATAAGGAATGTAATTCCTTGGAGAAGAACCAAATAATATTTTTTGGTGGAGTTTCCAGTTGGAAGAAAGCATTGAGAGACGAATGGATGTTCAGGATGAAGAAGAGTGGGAATGGACATGTGAGACAGAAGGCCAGAATATATGGTCTTGATTTACCTGCAGGACAATGGAGGTTTGACCATTGTGTTTCTCTTTACCAGGTTGGATAATATTAGCTACATTATCTTATTACTATATTGTGTGCTTGTTGCAAGGTTACACATACAAGGAGTTACTGAACTAAAGGTAAAGCTAGTTGAGAAGTATGTCACGAGGAATCTAGGAGCAGCAAGATTCTTTGGTATGAGTGTGTTCTAGGGACATGGAAGGTCACAGGTTGACTTTGTTTGTAGATGAGTGTGTGAGACCGGTTAGCACGCTGATGGTTGGATAGTAGTATCCTGATTCACATGATGAGTTTAAGTGCATGGTATATACTAGACTTGAGTTTTCCCAAGCAGTGGGAGCTGTCAAAAAGTTTGGGGTCAATCTGAGAAAGAAGCACTAGAGGGCAGTTTAGTGGGACCAACAGCAGGTGCACATGCTATGCAAGGTCAAATTCTTTTCTACATGGTTTGTAGATGCAGATGTGGCAGGTGATTTGGATGATAGGAGGTGCACCACATGATTTGTGGTGGTTGGTCTTCAAGAGTGATCTTGAAGAGGGATACAAAGCCAAGGGAACAAACTAGATGATGTACAGGTATAGGTACAGTTGCATCTATTTATCTCCAAGTGGGAGATTGTTAGGTTGTGGAGCTAAAAGCTTTAACTTTACAGACATGGAGGAGGTTGCTAAGTTCCATGGATACCGGCATCGACAGTGTGACCGATGTTGGTCAGGGGTGAACAGAAGGGCAACTAACATCGGCAGGAGGTTGGCTGATGTAGGTCACCTCTAGGCAGATAGGGACCGACGTCAGTCGCCTGTGGCGGTTCTAGAACTGTTCGTTGCACGGATAGTTAGTTCGTTGATCTGAGTGTTTGCATGTAAAGGCTATTTCGAGTCTTAAGTTGCGTTTCTAATTATTGTAAATTAGAAGTCTAAGTTATTGTTTAGTATGGGAGCTATTTATAGACCCATTGGCATGTATTGTAATTAAGGATTCAAGGAAAGGAAGAGATCCTTCCAAGTAAGATCATTTGAGTTACAGGTTGTTGCAAGCTTATGGGAGATCTGCTTGAAGTACTTTGAGTACTTGTGTACTGGCAGTGTTATTGCTGACTGGTTGAAGAGGTGAACACCAACTCTATGTGTGAGTTGTGTGTTGGGACCGTTTTTGGTAGGAGAGTGAACTCTTGAAGAAAATTATTTTGTACACTTGAGGTGTGGGGAGCCTCTGAGAGGTGTGGAGAAGAAGTGGCATCTTCTTTATTGTATTTTCTTTCTGGATGAGTATTAATACAAGATTGTGTATTGTCTCTCATATTTTGTGCTATTTGTGAATTCTAGTTACTTGTTCATTCTGGTATAATTCCATGTTTAGTTGCTAATACAAGGTAATCATATATACTCTTATGGTGGAGTAGGATCCTGACAGGAATGCATCCTATAATATCCTTCCTAAGAAAAATAAATCTCGTAGAAGGTTTATGCATAACATCACCTCTAGTTTAGCAGTAGCAAAATGTAACATTTGGTGTTTGAAATCTAATGGTTCCTTGATGAATTGTCTATCTATGATTGTCATGTCATTTCCTAATGAAAATACATCCACCAAATCGATGATATCCCATAATTTTGAATAGTTTTATACCTATCTTTAAATATGGTGGTATTAAACACTCTATCCATGAAATATATAGAATATTTAATTGAATAACAAGATGATGAATTTGACTCTCTAAATGTCCTAGATGAAGACACCATTGTAATGTATATGCCATGTGCAGTTTGCAGTGTTCTTCTATGTGTTATGTATGTTGTGTAATCAATTCAACTCTGGTTTGGTCAATGTTTTAATCACAATTCTCTTTGTAGATGGTATCTAGGGATATTTGATACATAAGATAGTAGGAGATTTTGGATGCAAGTTTGTTTGAAAGCAATAACAATTTTCTCAAAGGGTCATTTTTTGAGAAAGTGTCCCATTACAAAAGTCTCAAAGACCTAATTCTCGCTAACATTTTATTCGAAGCAAAAAACACAAAGGCTTAGTCTCTTAGACATTTTTTCAACAAAAAATGGCCAAAATAATATCATGTAGACAAAAGTCTCAAACACAAAGACAAATTTATTTTGAGGAAAGTGGCCAAAATAAAAATCCTGATAAAATAGTTTTTGAGACAAATGCCCAATAAATATGATCATCATGTCATTGTTTTTTGAAATTGGGTGCCCATAAATGCTAAAGGTTACACACACACACTTAAGTAGAGTCTCATAAGATATTTGTAGTGATCCTTATGGGGGATCGTGTAATATGAAGCACTTTGATATTAATTGCAAGGGGAGTGGGGTAGATAATTGTCTATCGGTAGACAGTTTAAAGTTAAGGAGGGTGAAGGTGTAGGCACTTGGCACATAATGGTAACAACTTATACCAGTGGTACTTTTTTTAGGAAACAATAATAATGGAAGGGGAAATAAATAACAAAAAAAAGGGAAACACATAAATAAAAGGGAAACTAACTATGTATCCTAAACAATATACATTGAAGGGCATTATAGTACCTTCATGGCTACCTTGAAGGTATATGCTAAGAGATACCTTTATGAATAAAGGAACCATTCAAGGTATTATAATGCCCTCTAAAGTATCTCATAAGAGATATCTTGAAAGACAATTCCAATCATGTGTATTTTCAAGGTATCTACTAAGATACCCATTGAAATTACTACAAACACATTTTTGAAAGTCTCTCCTACGAGATACCTTATACCTTAAAAACATGCATTAGGTTACACTCGAAGGTAATACAAATCCCTTCAAGGTATCTCCTTAGATATACCTTGAAATAAAATTCCAATCATGTGTATGTTGAATGAATGTTAGCATATTTTCTTGGAAATTCTCTAGAACATATAAATTGTAGGTATTGCTTGTGTAGTACGAAGTGGAAAAGAATCATAATATCAAGAGTTAATTTACACAATCTTCAACTTATACACCATAATAAATATAAATATAAACTAACATGGTGTTAATAATTCTAGATCATAAACAACATAATACAATATAGAACAAGCTAGAACAAAATAGAGTAAACATTGCGCACTATGCATAGCTAAAATAATCTTAGGAAAATAATAATAGATCTAGTCTATTAATCTCTATCACACATAAATATTATATTATATTATATTATATTATATTATATTATATTATATTATATTATATTATATTATAGCACTACATATATCTTTTTACATGGCTCTATCTCTTCACATTACAACTTTCCAACATACAAAATCAAAAGAGTCATGGTATTGTTATATCTATCACTTAGGTAATAAGGCCAAAGACATATAAAAGATCATATATATGGAAAAATGATACCTGTGCACATGTCCCTACTCCATTTCCAACACTTTCAAAGACTTAAACTATTTTTTCATCCTAATATACAATTTGAACTCTAATCTTGACTAAGGTTGGAAAATATTAGCCTTTCACAAAAGTAGTAGTAATCACTCTAGATTTTCTGATTTTCCATACTTGCCTACCACCCTTTGTAGTTTTTCATAGACTATCATAACCAAGTGGCCATATAAGTTAGGGAGATTCAACCAACCTGGCCCCACTTCAAATGCTTATAACTATGTTACAAAGCAGAATTTTTTATTAAACTACAAAACTTGAAATGTGCATTTACCTATTGTGTAGGTTGTGGTTGCATAAACTACACCTTTATATCTAGATTTCTCTTCTAAAAAATTGCTTTTAGTTCCTATAGTGTAATGAAATTAGGTTCATCTATGATATGTGCAATAGCTGGTTCAACCTGTGAGAGTTCATGCTTGAGTATTTTCCAATTATCAATTACTTCCCACACCATGGTAAGTAAAATGCATAGTGAAATTTGAATGACCATCAAATTGTGCACATCTACTTCTTCTGCAATGATAAGGAAGTCTCTAGCATTTGACAACTTAAGCTAGATATCTGACACAATATCATCCAACCTATCTATAGTCCTTTTGGCTTGAATTATCATAAATGTGTTGCACATTATCCCATTATACTAGACCTGGAGCTTCTTCATTATGGTATCCCTAGCTTTTAAAAACTGCTAAAATGTACCATTTTGTGCTTCCCCATTAGCCATTTGATCATTCAATATAGATTTATCTTTATCCATTGTTACAAACTCTAATTTATTAGAATCCAAGGATTTGTCAAGGTGCTACTTCCAATCAATAATTCCTTATACAATATGGTTATCTTAATGCACAACAATATCTAGGACCTATACATTTTCCTCTAGAAATTTTTTAACATCTTTCATCTCAGTGTGGATATCCTGCCCTTGGGTGCATAGTTTATGTGCACTCACCCAATCCTTTGTTAGCTAAGTTAGCAATGCAGTGAGTTGTTTGTCCTTAGACATTACTTGATCACCAAGGACTTACACAATTAGAGCAAGAAAAGAGGCATTGACGAACTACCTAGCCTCAATAATTTGATTTTGTGCTTTTGCTTTCTCTTCACACAGTTGAAAAACAATATGTTCCAAGTTTGAAACATTTTTTGAAATGGATTTTTGGAATGCATTTTTTCCTTCAATTTCTTTGGACAATGGCAACTATGAAACATCCAAAGACATCTCCATGGAAGTGTAAACAAGAACAATAGATCTTATTTAGTTAGTGGTATCTGGGGATACCTCCATTACATATACATCATTTATTTCAATATCATATTGTGAGTTCTTTGAAGATTCAAATTCTATAACCATCACACCTCTATGTATGAAAAAAATTCTTAACTCAGATGGAGGGACAAGTGTATCCTTAAGTCTCATCATGCCCCTAGACTTCACCTGATGGGAACTAATTGTTATGCATGGATCTCTGAAAGATACCAAACATTCAAGTATGGTGGTTGAAGGCCTCACTCGATGATGACTACTTTTTTTCACATTAGTTTCCATATTGGGCTCCCTTCCTCTAGTAGATCTAAATTACCCAAATGATGAACCAGCTTTTAGATCTTTTTGGAAAATTGTTGCCACAAGTTCATGTTGAGATTCTTTATAACCTATAATATCCATAATAATAGAGGGATGGGGTTATATAATGTCAACCAAATGGTCACTACATAACTTATTCCTCACTTTTCAAGTGTGCACTACTTTCCAAAAAAATAACTACTTCTCCTCCTTATCATAGACCTTTTGACTGATGTTTTCAATCATGCATTGAAGAACTTCCTATTCATCAACCCAAAAAATTATGAGATCATACTCATAAGATATCTTTGGCACATGTGGGTTATCCAACCAAGACTTTATTTTCCTTGATATCTTTCTGGTTGTTGGTAGTGAGGCGCTCTATACAAGTCCCTTTCATTTACATGTTTCTTACTATGGAGGAGCTACAGACTATTGGTGTGAGGCCTATGGTTAAGCAACTAGTTGCAGTTGTGGTTGTTCTTTCTCTTGTAGAAATTATTGTGAGAATATGGCTCTCTACCTCCATACTTTGTCTTGTTCTTCAACCCTTGTGATGAAAAAAGGAAAAATTATTCAAAAAAAAATTGTTAGCTATGTAGGGTGATTGAAGGTCTTAGAAGTGAAGAGGTAGTTAGTAGTTGGGAGAGGGATTGAAGTAATCCCAGATAATTTTATTTAACTATTGAGAGAATATATAAGTTGAAAATTATCTTTAGGACTCTTGTTTCAAGAATGGAATGATTAGATCATTGAAGCTTAATGGAAGCTAGTGTGAGTTAGCTTGAAAGATAACAATGAAGGTGACTAGTATGATGTAAGTGGATGAATAAGATTAATGCAGAGACTAAGGGTAGATAAGAAAAATTCAATAATACAAGAGTGATAAATTCAACAAGAAAGACAATCTAATGAAGATTCAATGCAAGAGTTGACCAAGAAGGGAAGACATACTGAATTGAATGCTTAAGTGTTGGAGTTTTCAGGTGTTAGAGGTTGAATATAACAGAATATAAAAAAGGGTTATACATAAAATAACATCAATAACAATGACAAGTGATTTCCATATTAAATTTAATGTGTCAAAAAGGTCAACATAAATAATATAGAGGTGAGTTATTCATTTTATAGACCTATTGCCTGTAATCAATTTTAACATTATTAGAATAAAGATATAACCCTCTGTGTAAGTACCAATAAAAAGGAAGATCTCATATTGATATGTTTATAATGATTGATATGGAATGGGTGATTCCTTCACATTTTTATTGAATTCATTTATTTAATTACACTAGTTTGTTACAGGAACATGTAACTTTGTTATAATAGTGTAAACATAGACAATCCAAACATAAAATTTGTGAATGTGTTACACAGAGGTGTTGGGTTGGTATTTAAAATTTGAAATAGGGTTGAGAATTTATATCAAAGGCTTATTAACTTCTATAAATATTTATAAACCAATATTTAGACATTTAAATCCTAAGGACAAAGTCCACAGACCCTACCGACTATGTCTGTGTAGGTAGAGAGACCAAGATCCTTCTTAAAAACTTGAGTAGAGGAGTGTAGGGAAGGAACCAATGAATGGATAACATGATCATAGGACCCATAGACCCTAAAAAACCCTCACAAAGGTTAGAAACGTTTTTGGAAGTGTGTGTGATCAATTTGAATGCTCTTAGGTCCTCATAGAGTCTATAAGCCCTGATCTAGGGTTTCATGACAAGAATGGAGATTGTGGAAGATTCCTCCATGAGAAATCCCTAGAACATTGTCATTCAATATATATTGATAATATATATGATATTTTGAAGTGATTTAGGTGTTTATGTATGTGTCTATATAGTTAGAAGTCACTATGTGTTTAAATAGGAGTTAGAGGCCTAATAGGCCTAAATAGGGGTCAAAAGGTGACTATAAAAGTGGGTTAGGAATTGAATTGGACCATAAAAATTCAATATCAGATATTAATAAATAGAGGGTAGTTGAAAGGGTCAATAAGTTTCTAATATTCCTTCATACACCTCCATACTAGCCAGAAAAGCCTTAAAAAGGCTAGAAGCACTATATGGTAAATAGATAGAGTTTTATAGGCTAAGAAAACATTGATCAAGAGTGTTCTCAAGGGGAAAGAGGAATAAAGAGACTCTTCTAATAATTAAAAACGTACTAAATATACTACCTAATAAAATTAACTTCAAAACTATTGCATTTTTGTTTATATAATATCAGTAACATTATTTGTTTATTTAATATTTATAAATTTGATTTCTATTTAAATAATGGCTAACTTTACTGCATTCCTCAGGGTAGGGTTTAAATATCATTCATAAAATTCTTTAAGAGATTAAATATATGAAATATGTTACCACATGTGAGCAGTCTAAGAAAACTATTCACCTTCAAAAAAATGAATGTATTTTTGTTACATGCATTTATTGTTATTACAAGCATTTATAATTGTTGTGCTATCACTAAAACCTACAAAGGGATGCAATCAAGATGCATTATCCTTATTATGTCCACACCCTATATCACGTCACTGCCCTATTAGGATCATCATCCCATACTTATCATTTTGGATTGTTACGAGGTGCGTTTGTAAAAAGCATGGTCTCTTGCAACCTACTCTGATGTCTACATCTATTCATATTTTATATTAAGTCTCTTTGTCTATGGGTGGAAGTCTCATGACCATCCTACACTTTTTTTAATGGATGAGGCATTAGATATTATGCATTCGATATTTCCCTACTCTGCACCTTGTTGTAATCCTATGCCATATAGTTTTTGAATAATGTCATAGTTTCTATGCTTTTATCTATTTCACAACATCTCTCAAATATCTCTCATGATCCACATATTAGGGCCTCAACAACAACAAATCCAATAATATACAACATCTATTCATAAAGTGAAAATCATCTAGTTAGAAATACCAAAAATATGAAAAACATATGACTACAAGTAGTTACTAGACTTACAATGTCATCCCCCCTCAGTTGGTTTTCAATGTCATCTACCAAATTTTATATAATACCTTCTAGTACATGGCTTGATCCTTGCATATCCATATCTAATACACCATGCATTTTGGTGTGAAGACCTCTGACATCCATGCCTTCTACCTCATTTTCAATTCAAACTCTCTTAGCTTTGACCTAGGTAATGAAAATGTATTACACAAACTATAGTCACCTCAAAGTTTTCAATGCATATAGTATAGTGGGGAACAAAACTTACATAGTACTCAACATTGATGTTGTTAATGTTATCATTAACACCATGTGTTATGGATGCATCCTATAAAACTACCTAATTTTTCATATTTCTCATCAAGTCCACTTTGACCACATGCTTGCAATTATATCCTTGGAGTGAAAATTAGTAATTGCACATTGACATAGAAGGTGTTACATTGAAGACATGATAATGAAATGTCTCATATTTTGTAATTTTCACCCATGTCTTACAAGGGTTGATATTATGGAAGGTAACATGAGAATCTAGGATGTTCAAAGCCTTTACCCATGAAATATTTTCATGTCTTTATACTTTAAAGTTCATATGGAAGTCGATGTCCTTGTATAGTTGTATCCACCAATAATGTGTGTAATATGATGTTGTTAGTTGGTGAACCAACCAATCCACCTTGTGATATGCATAAGTCATTACTATGATTATGAAATACCATTTAAAATGGGAATGGTAAGATTTTATAGATGAATTTGTGTCTTTCCCAACATACAGAGGTCTCTGACAACATTACCACCTAATTCTAACCCTATATGCCCAGTGTTGTTCCTAATATTCAACAAAAGCAGGATGAGAAGAGTGATATCTTTATACAAACTTAATGTATTCCTTGTAGCCATGACCTCATTAGCATAACTATGTATTATTAACCCTAATTCCTCAACCAGTGCATGTCTTACATCATTGTCTTTCACCTTTGCTATCAAATTCTTCAACCACATACGATGAACATGCCAAATGCATAAGTAGACTTAACAGTCAAATGTCTCCTTACATAACATAATATTTTTTCATAAGTTAATGGAATAAGGAGGGGATTGTGTCTATGAACATATAAATATGAAGTCCATGATGTGTATAGGATTAACAATGATGCACGTAATAACTTTTATCTCCACACCAACCTCGTAGACCATGAAAACACTGATTGCCCATTCAATGTATTTCAAATGCACTCTTTGAAGAAGAATTTATATCTATCATATTATGTCAACAATACATGATCGAGACATAATGACCCATGCAATGGGTACACCTTCATGTTTGGAAAAAATGATAATAGTGTGTACAATTAGAACTGTACAAAAAAAATAAAATCATTAGAACAACTACTATTATTTTAAACATTAGAACAACTAATATTATCAACTACTCTTACAAAAATTGGCACAATACCTTGATTTCATTCATCCCAAATGTTGTGTCCATCTCCAATAAGCTATGCTTCCTAAATCTCCACAATAATTCTAGTTATTGTGGGAGTTGGATGCCCAAGATGAAGGGGATTTCCCCATCCCCATCAATCTCTCCCCCATTGTATCCATGATATAAAAACCACTTGTCAATATTAACTATTGCCCACTCTCAAACACTTGTTTAATAATCATCATTATACACATATTTTACCTCCTTGATCAATCACTTTCTATTTTATATGTCATCCTTGCTCAAGAGATCATCCTGCTATGTTTAACCATTAAATAATATAAGTTTGTCATGCACCATCTCCCAATGTTTAAGGTGGATAACATCAGTAGATATTCCCAACAATAGTAGCCTATGAACCCATTCATTAAGATGGGGGGTTAATGTAAGGATCAAAAAACCATTTCTTGCCCTTGAAATATTCATATTATTGGCCATGGCATTAGTTGTGTTTATTGTCTTTGAAGCACATGATCGAGTCTATAGGCCATGCATCATGTGCTAAAATTATAATGATAATCATACCTTATATGCCTTCGACTCGACTAGCTACCCTTTTCAGACTTGGGAATTAAAAACTTGTCTTTTGGCATGGCATCAATTTCCCAAAAGTGATCAGGGCCATATGAACACCAGTAGCTTCATGATTATGGTGAATAAATAAACAATCATGCAAAATGAAAAAAAGTCTACATGAATGGAACATAATAGCCTATGAATAGACACCAGCTTGTAATCTATAGTGTGAGGTGACTTACATGACATATTCAGAGGTGGCAGTGATCCTACTATCCTTTCCAGTAAAATCTAAATTTATCTTGTGATGTGAAACACAAAAATTTGTAGGGAACAATGCCCTTCTTGATTCTCCTTTGATGAAATCATCAACCATATCCTAATTAACCCAAGAAACCCACAAACATTTCTTGTTAACATCAAGAAGATTATCCCACTTGATACAACTGAAATCAAATAGACCCTCCCCTAGCTTCTGTAGTTCGAAGTGCATTATTTCTTCCCACCTTTTTTCCATATAATGCATCCTACAAGGAGAACATTTCATTGAATGAATTAGAAATGGAATTTTGGTATTGAGTGAACATAAGTTTCCATGTATTGTAGTGGATTTTTTTTTATTGAATGTTATTTATCATATACTGCAATGTACAAAGGAAAATGATTGAATAATGCATACAATATAAGCAAAATTTGGTCCAAACAAAATTAAAACATGTACATGTCATTAAAATGGTAAGTCAGACTCATATGCATCGATAAAGAAGAGAATACCCTTTTTGGCTACATTTATTGTACCTCTCATTTAAATACATTATTTTTCATGCACTATTGCATTTAACCTGTATTGGGCCATTCAAGCTATACATCTATTTTGTAGTGTGTCTAATGTAAAAACATTAGGGAGTTCATGACACCATATAAAGAGTCAAAATAAAGTTTTTATATAGATATGTTTGAATTATTAAGAGAAGTACATCAGATATACAAAAAAACTTTTTCATGATTTCCTTTGAACATTACATCAAGTAGGGGAAGAGAATGGAAAATAGTATGGCAACTATAAAAGTGAATATTACATAATGAGTAAATGAGAATTGATGTATGTTAACATCAAAAACTATGTCAACCAATGGAAAATCGATCAAAGTATCAAAAAAATTGTCCACAAAAACATCTTCTAAATTAGGCATTGAAAATGCATCCATAATGATATGTCTATTTCATTTTTTTGCCATAACAATGTTTATTGAAGATGTATGTTTGTGTAATAAATTTGAATTTCTAGAAACAACCCATATATGAAAGATGCGTTATCATGTAACTAAGCGATCAGACCTCAAGTCACATCCCTATCCCCTATAATTTCATGATAAACATATTCAAAATCAGTGTCTATGCACAAACCTATTTGATCATGTAAATATAAACATAAGCCTAGCCCATTTGTTAAAACAATGTAGGAGGCACGATGTAAAGACACTTCATCAAATAGAAATGTGCCATATTACCATATGATTTCATTTTGAGGAGAAAATAGCATGCTTTTGATATAAATATGTCTTCCTTTCACTCATACATAACTAATAAATGCATGGGCTAGTCAAACATACTGCAAATAGAAGCCATGAACTACACATATAAATTAAAATATGAGAATTCAAACAACTTTAAAAAAATATGATAGAAACTATGAACAAAAAGGTTATAATAATGTACAAAACCTCATTGAAATCAATATAAAACCCTTCATAAAACATATCAAAATAAATGCATCAAATAGTGCATGCACGAGGTAGTTGCATTTATAGATGATCTTAAGTGGCACACACTAACTACGTGCATATGGGCGGGGTGTAGGAATGTGATTTTACTATGAAGCCCATAGATTCAGGAAAGGGTTAAAAATAAATTAAAAAATTTAGGAAGCCTATAAAATGAAGATAGGGTTTTAAAAATAGTGAATTTTTTATGAAGCCCATAGAATCAGGACAAGGTAAAAAAAGGTGAAATTGCTAAGAAGCCCATGTGATATTCTAGTTGTCCATCAACTAATCATTTGATGTATTGAATTAGAGGCATGGACATACTGGTATTTATGGACACCGCATGAAAGGAAATGCTAGTAGGGGACACAAGAAAAATTTGTATGACATGTGTACATTACAAATTTTATGAGCCCATATGGGATGCAATTTATCCCATTCAATTGTAATCCTACGTTGCCTTATCACCCATAGTAGGTCAGGGCATAACCCATATTGCATTTTTAGAGATTTAGTTTAGAAAAATAGGTCACCATTTTTTTAATGATTACCTCATAGACCACCACTACCATACTTCCCACCTAACAAACCATAATTTTTGGCTCCTAAATTTAGGGAGGCCATTGAAATGACAAAACACAATTATGAAACTAAATGAAAGCTTCTTCTTCATTACATGTATAAAATTATACAAAATCTATCATTTCCATCCCATATAATATAGGAAAGATGTTTAGGGCTCTAGATGATGAGTCAACATTCCACTTACAAAATTTGATTTCTACTAACTAAAGTAAATGTCATTATCTAAGTTTTTACGGATGGAATAGACTGAATGGCAGATAGTTGTATTAAAGTAGTCATATACCATTATTTAATGTCAATTATTTACAACTAATCTGATTAGTTCCCATAATGATCATGGGCATTTCTATCATCCTTAGATTCTTGTGACAGTGTTGGAAAATGAGTTATTTGCCACATTGTTTCTTGGTATGTAAGCTCATCCAACACATGTTCAAGATATAATTCAGGATTTGAATTTGGATAATTTCATAATTATACACAATTATCATGAAGACGATCCCATGTTGAAATGTAAAATCTAATCACAATGTGATATGTATGAAAGAATCTTTCTAGCAAGAATGTTGCATAACTAGTTCTATCAAAGTATCCTATCACACCAACTTTTCATCATGGGATTCAAAGATATTCCATGCTGTGGAACAATTAATTTTGATAAGATATTAGACTTAAAAATTATATCCAACATTTCCATTTGTCAATGTGACCAATTGCCTTTTAACATCTCCAAAGTAAAAGCATTATTAGTATTCCACCAAATCCTAGGAATATGATTTGCATGAGTAGCCCAAGCAGGTAGTGGCCAATAGAAAATTTTATTCAATTCGATTAAAACTTGATCAAAGTCTCTTCTTATTACATCTCTGAGTTAGACTAGGAAATTATATAAGTGATTGGAATTCCAACTGGAGAAGGGTTCCAAAAACAATAACATATTGCAAATAAACACATAAACCATAGAAAACAAATTATATACAGGATCCACTACATCTTACACAATAGATTCTTCAACAGAGTGATTATCAATTGCCCTATCAATTTAAAATATAGATTTTCAAAAGATTCAATCATTTTCATTCTAAAAATTTAACTTTAAAAATGTACATGTAAGAATGTAGCTATGAAATATGTATCAGTTATTTTTATAAAGGTGGAGTAAGACTGCCATATAGACTGCATAGACAAGAAGATTCTTTTCAATGTAAAAACACCTCTCACATAAACATCATACTCTAAAGTGGTTTCATATAAATATAAGAAGACAATATGACAAATATCATATTAACATTCAACACTAGTACTTTACAAGTACTTTATGGGCCTCCATACTGAGATGGATCCATAATGTGCCTCTCATTTCTTTCAAAAACCTTGGTTAAGGTTGGAGATTTCTTTTTTACACTTATACCCAAAAATAGAAATAATATATGTGTAAATTGTAAGCTAATTGAAAGGCGTTGCCATTTTGGTATCATTCAAGCTTGCAAGCCATCTCATTTCTAGATTACCAAATGTTTTTAAGTTTATACAATGTAGATTAAGTTCTAAGGATAACAATATTATTTTTAGACATGAGGCCATTTCAACTTATATAAATTATAGAAAGGTGGAAGAAATCCTTCATCAAAGCAAAGAGTGGAAGAAAGCCTTCACAAACTAATCATTCTCGATGCTTCTTTCAAATAATACCTAATTAATCATATCATAATCCATTAACAAATTTGCATGCTATGATTTAAACAAACCGTCCAAATCTTCTTAATATGATTTAATCATATCAGATCTGTCTGCCAAACCTAGTCATAAGAAGAGAGAAGTTTAGGTGTTTAAATGGATTTATCATCACTTAGACGTAAAGAGACAAATGATCCCTATCGTGAGGAAGAGATCTATAGCCGTTTCAGAACGATTTGAAAAAAAATATTGAGGAAGAGAACAACCTTTAAAACAATTCATCAAATGTGAACATTTTAATAATAACACTCTTAGAATCTTTGTTTGAGTAGAAGTTATTATAAAAGTTGAATATTTTTCATCTAATTTGGACAAAATCTTATATATTAACTACACATCTTTTTTTTTCATATTACAATGTTGAAGTTGCAGTCAAAATGAATTAAAATTTTCATGTTATCAAAGCAAATTGGATTGAGAGTAATAAGCTTTGAGTATAGTTGACAATCCTTAATTTTATCACTCTTCTAATACAATATTTTTTAAAATTTTCATATTTCATTCATATTAGTAAGAGACCCATTGTGAAATTATATCTAAAGTGATATAGAGAAAAATATAAGACCAACAACACTACCAAAAATAAATTAATATTTAAAAATTATTGACAAAATAAATAAAAAAGTTTTAATTTTTTTGCAACACAAATTTGAACAATATGAATAAATTAGAAGGGTTCAATATTTTAGTGTAAATTTAAATTTACAAGTAAACCAATCCATGATATTAAAAATAAAATATGAATTGAATGCAAAAAAACAAAGAAGATCACGTGGAGAAGAGCATATTTTTAAATCTATACGATTCTTCTTGTGCAGGGAATTGTGGCCTTCACAAAAAGGTTGAGAATGGGTTTCTATACGTCTATACCAATTATTCCAATGCTGATGATGATATTAATACAAAAATTGGTAGTAAGAGCCCGTCTCCATAGGTTATGGAGGAGGTGCAAAGATTGGTAGAATTATACAAGGGAGAGGAATTGAGCATTATAATTACAGGCCACAATCTAGGCGTCTCCTTGGCACTCCTGAGTGCTTATCAAATTGGATAAAAGTTATTAGTATCAAAAAGTTTAGGTTCCAATTACAATATACCTATGACAGTGTTTTCCTTTGGAGGCTCCAGAGTTTGAAACTTCGATTTTAAAGAAAGGATGGAGAAGATTGGTGTGAAAACATTGAAAATAGTGAATACCCATGATGTGATACCCATATTTTCTGGCATTTTTGTGAACGAATGGATGCACAGAAAGTTGTTTGATGGATTGGAGCAAGTGGATTAATGGAGAAGATATACACTCATGTGGGAAGCAAGTTGAGTATTAATCACTTAAGTTCTCCTTATCTTAAACACAATGCAGATGTGAGTTGTTGCCACAATTTGGAGGCTCATTTGCACGTAGTGGATGGTTTTCAAATCTCAGTTGTTCCATTTCGTTCAAATGCAAAAAGGGATCATTCTCTTGTTAATAAGACCTGTAATTTCCTAAGAGAAGAACTTATGGTGCCTGCAAACTAGCTGCTGCTGTTAGATAATTGCAGTCTCATTTTGAGTTCCAAATCCAGTTATGTGAATAATTTATATACAAATTAAAATTCTTGTAAATCCATTTTTGAAGATAGGAGACCAAGCTACCATTGAATTCAACTGTCAATGCAGTAACTAAAATAAACAAAAAGAGACCTTATTAACACAAACCAGCCAATGCAGTCACTCGAACCTTCGATAAGGAGAACTTCAGATCTGCATGAAGGCTGCATGAAGGATGAACCAACCACTATCAATGCTTGTCTGGATAACCTTCAATGTCTCTGATAGAGGTGTTGGGTTCAACGCTCAGGTGGGAGGACATATGTCTTTTACTGTTTTAGTAGTGGACTTCATTCTTGACACTCCATTGCTGAAGCTCGCTGTCAATATCCGGCCACTGGTTGTCTGGTTTGCCGTTACAAAAATGAACTTTATGAAGTCCTTTTCTGTGCTCGATTTTCTGGATGGGAAGTTATTTTCTTGGCACGATTTGTGATTTACCTCGACAACATTGGGGAACCTGCCTCTTAAGATAAGCAAGACCCAGTTTGAGTCTCCCTTGGAGGCTCTTATTTTGATCTGCAGTGAAGGGTCTTAAATTTAACCAAGATGTTATAAAATATAACCCTGTTCTCGGAGCTCAATAAACGAACCAGCCACTGCAGTCACTCAAACTAGCCACTATCAATGCAGTCACTCAAACCAGCCAATGCTAGATAACCAGCAGAGGAGCTCACCGGTCGCAGAGGAAAGTGCTGGGGAAAAAATTGGTGGAAAAGCACGTTTTGGGGGCTAATTTGAAGTCACGCTCTTTTTTTTCCCACCCAATATCGTGCTTAACCGAGGTAAATTCGAACCATGCGGTAACCATGCTTGGTTGTTTAACTGTGCATAACTTCAAACCATACAGTAATTAAGGTTAATTGGAGTAACTGTGATAACTGTGTTGAAGTCAGAGGCCGACGATCAGCCCCGATGACGGGCAAAGACTGACACATATCGAGAGTTAGTGCGTGTTGGTTAAGCTCATCGAAACTTCACTAACACGTATAAACTCTGATCGTTAATAAATTGTAAATTCGATAAACACTTTTCAAATATACACACATCTGAAACCGTTTGGTCGCTCTGGTTGAAACAAGGAGGTTGATGGGCCAAAACATATCGACAGTGCAAAAAATTTGTGTCGACCAACAAACATGACCAGCATTTGTACATGCAGGTTATGCTCAGGCATATCTCCTTGCCTTTGCCCCTGTTTTTTTCATAAATAAAATAAAATGAGATGTATTGTTGTAGCTGGTTGTGTATAGAGTTAATCCAGTTTGCACAATAACATGATTTGGATTAACCCCATAAAGAGACACACCAATGAAACAGCGCAAACGATAGTTAGCAAGCTATAACATTCACAGATTTAGGCGGCAGCCAAGATTTATTTATACGTTATACTCCTTACACAAGTCTCTAGAATCTTATATTAGCTGAGCATTCAATGTGAATGTCCTTTCTTAAATCGAGTTTCATGCATTGTCTGTGTTGTCGACAGTCGGAGTCATTTACACTGCATGTCATCGTACATTCTGGCTTCCATAGCTTTCAGTGAGTTCTTTCAATGGTGACTCAACTCAAAGCAACGGAAATTTTTTTAGTTGTTTGTTTTTCAAATCCCTTCTCTAACTTTAATCACTTAGTCACTATTGGAATGATGACCCGTCAAAGAATAATACTGCGTCTCATTCGGAGGGTAATTTTAAAAAAAACATCTAAAAAATATTTAAAATATGTAGCAATTTTTAAAAAATTTAGAAAAGGTGTATAAACAATTGCGAAAAGGTGTATACAATAAACTTTTATATATATAAATTAAAATATATTTATTTGATTAATATGAACGGTCAAAATTATTTTACTAATATTAATAATTAAAATATAAAATATTTTAAGAAGAAATTAAAAATATATTGACCTTTTTATATTAAAAAGTCGTCACTTTTTCACTAAATAAATTTTGAATCAATAAATTATATCTTTATATTAAAAGGTAGGACACTTTATCATTAAATATATTTTGAATCAATAAATTATATTATCTATTAAAAAAATTAAAATTGAATTCAAATTTTATCAATATTTTTAGTATCTATAACCCTTAAATTGTTTTGACATTTTTTTTAATTGTTAATTCCCTGCATGTAAGAGAAATAACGCTGATCTAAACCATCATAAGGAAAACTGTGGGTGAGTATTAACGAATGTGTACCTGACAGAAAATAAAAACATATAAAAATAGAAAATAGAACACACAGATTGCTACAGCAATCATGGAACAAGATTTTTATTGTTCTTCTTGAATCTTGCAGATCTTCTTGATCTTGCTTATCTTGCTCAATTACAATACTGCACGTAATTAGAAAAGCAAACTGAAGACTAATTTTAGTCTTTACATGCAAACTGAAATTGAACTGCTTCTCTAACAGTTTAACTCACTGTTTGATAACCGTTGTGCATGCATGAGGAGTGGATAAATTATCTCCTGTTAACTTCAGTTTCTAACACTCCCCCTTAATTTCTACCACAAACTACTTCAGCATTTACAATGCCTAAATGATTTACCATACTTGCCACCGCTGCTTTGCTAGTGGCTGCCATTGATGGCATACATCTCTTCACTCATTCTGTCTACCAGCTTCAGCTAGGATGCTTTTCTTTTGCAGAATACACTGTCTCTCATGCGGAATACACCACCTTGCGAAATAAATCGCCTTATATGTGGAATACACCACCTTGTATTTCCAATTGCTAGCATAAATAGATGCAATGCTACAGCATTACTAAACATCTTCACACAAAACAAATACAATTGCTCAATGAGCATTCACTCAGCGTTTAAGAGTGAGGAGTAGCCTGTCAAAAGGCTATCAATGGACATGATTATGTCCAACACTGCAAGCTTTCTGCTTGCTTACCTTTCTTTCAGCCGATGCTTAATTGCTCAGGTTTCCTCCCAAGACTCTGCTGGGTTCTTTCCACGTTGGTCTAGATTTGCCAATGATCGGCCTGATCTTCAGACACTTTGACAGCTTCACTCGTTGTTCAACACACACTTTCACAGCTTCACTCGTTGTGTAACACAAGCTCTGAGGAGCTCATCTTTTCAAACATGGCACTGCGACCGTCAATGCTATATTTATACAAAGATTTAAACACATCACAAAAGGCTTTCGCTTGGTCAAAATAGACTCTAGCGGAGACCATGAACTAGCTGGAATGCTTCAATGCCTTCTTCACCACTTCTTCACTTCTATGGAAGCTTGAATTGCACTTCACTTCTGCAAGTCTTTGTACAACAAACTGATTTTGTGTTGACTTTCCAGAGGTTACCACACCAATCTTTGCATATACTTGCTCCTCTTAACAGATCTACCTCTCCTTGGGCAGCGGCAGCAGTCAATCACCTTGACTTTTTCTTCACACAACTTCGATCTAGACTTCTTCCTTAGCAATACATAGTAACACAAAATGGAATGCTACGACATTCATCTTGGTGCATAGAAAAAAACTATTTTTATATGTTTTTATTTTCTATCAAATGGTATCAGAGCATAACAACAAATTTTCCATGATCTACGCGCGCTCCTAACCTACGACCTATCGCTCCCCCTCATGCCAAACTGCTGCTGCTGCGTCCACGCCGGCTCTGATACCAATTTGTCAGAAGATAAAAATATATAAAAATATAAAATAGAACACACAAATTGCTACAGCAATCATGGAACAAGATAAACTGCAACTGCTGTGCTGGCTCATTGGCTGCAGGTTCTTTCTGTGCATTTTGTGGATTCTGCTACACTCCAGCACTTCCAACCCCAGGGTTGAGTGGGGCTTTTCAGGATCATATCCTTACAGCTCTCCTTGGCACAAGACCTATGCTATTCCTTTCTTCTCCCTGGATCTTCTCTCCAAAGCTCTGATACCATTTGACAGAAAATAAAAACATATAAAAAGAGAAAATAGAACACACAGATTGTTATAGCAATCATGGAACAAGATTACATGAGGAGTAAAGAATTTATCTCCTGTTAACTTCAATTTCGAACAATACCATACTCAGGGATCTCATTTTTGTTATCACTTTTTAGGGATTTTTTCAATATGGTCTTGTCTGGCTTAATTCATGCCCTTTGCTGCTGTGGACAAAGGGACATGGCCTATAGACAAATTCATTCCATTTTTGTACTTGGTTGTACATCGGTTGAATCAAATCAGATGTCAAAAAGGAGATTTTCAAACTCATTTAATAAGAGTTATGAATTCAAGTTTGACTTGCATTTCCTCTACGTTTCTAGATTGTTCACTCTACAAATGGGTAGCGTTAAAACAACTGGTTGAGGAATCTGAGAACAAAAGGATTGAAATGTAAGGAAAGTTCAAGAAAGAGAGAGAGAATACATGTCGAAGGATAGGTTGCAAGTCTTCTAGTTGGCATCGTCTTTAGGTTGTTCCTTTCTCTTATGGAGTAGCCATTTCCATTGCTAAAGACTTATTTACATTGGTTTGTTTTGTTTTTTTGTTTTTGTTTTGTTTTGTTTTGTTTTTTTCTAATTTAATATTGTATACAATGCATATTAATATTTGAGAGTTGGTTTTGACTGAGAGTGCAAGGATCGAACCCCGGATTGATTATCTTTCGTCATTCTCTGGTTTATCAATTTGTTGGTTGGTTGGTTATATATATATATATATATATATATATATATATATATATATATATATATATATATATATATATATATATATATATATATATAGTTTGGTCTAGATTGTTGATTTTCTAGGGTGGATTTCTCCCATTATGTTGTACGTAGGTTTGGATCTTCACCCAAATTATCTAATAAAAATAAAAAGTTATATATATATATATAATTTTAATGTAGATTTATGATTTCGTAAAATCGATTTGATCTATGTTCATATTTTTTTATATTTTATAATAAAAATATATTATATCATATAAAATTATGGTAAATGTATTGTATTGTATAAAGATATGGTACATTTATTATGTTTCATTGTGAAATAATAAGAATATTTAGAATAGAGAGTATGTTTAAAATTGAGTTATTTATAAAAACAAATGGTTTTAAGTTTCAATAGTTGGAATTGCTTGCTTTTTAACTATCACAATTATTATATCAATCTTTATTTTTATCAAAACTTTACAATATATTATATCTAATGTTTAATGAAATGTTGTATTTTATATTTTTATTAATATTGTTAAGAAAAAATTTATTTAGATGACAACATCACAATCTCATGTACCTTGTCAATCTTTAATTCTATAAAAGCTTTACAATATATTTTATATCTAATATTAAATGAAATATTGAAATTTATAATTAATTAAAATTATTTAAAAATTTAATTTTTTTTAATAATAACATCACAATCTCATATAATTTTAATGATGCAAAAATAGCTTTTATAATCTCCACATGTTAAGTGAATCACAAGAAACCAAATTAATAACTGTCCAATAAAACTCTTTTTTAGTAAGAAAGATTTACTTTCTACCCTTTTCCAACCTGTAAATAGTTGTCTTAATCCAAATTGTTGTTACCCTCCTACAACCTGCAAATAGTATTCTCTTCATCTATTCTAGAGACAGCTGTTAAAAACTTAGTTAATTTGTTTGAGATATAATACGAATTGTAAATGGGTTTGATTATACATCCTTGGAGTCCGTGCAGTTTTCAAAACATTTATACAAATTTAGCTATTTAATCAACATTTCCTTATGCTAAAATTCCTTGCAGTCCCTGCAGTTTTCAAAACATTCAGTCAACTTAAGTTATGTATTCAACATTTCATTTCTTATGCTAAAATTCTCTGTAATTGCACATTTTCATAAAGACTCTTAAATTTTATTGACATTCTTTTCATAAACATTCATATGCTAAGATTATTCATAATTACAAACTCTAATAATAAAGACTCGTTTAACTTTTATATATATATTTATTGATACACATCAATTGAAACTCTTTAAAAAAAGAAAAACACATTAAGATTAATAATTTAAGGATGTGTAATTATTGAGGTACTTAGTTGCAATTAACAAATATTAATTGAAACTCTAAAAAATATGTTTTAAGGTTATTGAAATTGTGAAAAGACAAATCCATACTTTTTGTTATTTCGTTTTATATGGTTCTTGTTAGCAAATTCATGTCGATTGATTTCTTTGAGCAGTTGTAACTGAATGTAATGCACTTTCTATAATATTTATTGCATAACTTTATTACCTTGACCCTCATTTAAAATTATGTTCAAGTTTTAATGTGTTTTAAGCTTCGAATAACATGACATAGAATGGTACTCTAATTCAGTCATCAACTTCATGCAGCATCGCATTTAAAAACAATGTTAAGTAGTTCAACCTAATAGAAAAGAGAGAGAAATAAAAGAATCAAAGCGTAAAGCATTGAAAAAAATTCTGATGAATTTTCATACACCTTAGCACAGATTTTGGTAGTAAAAAGGCATTCCCATGTTTTTGTAAAAACCGTACAAATGTGTCTAATATTTAATGATAGATTTCAATTTGTCATTGTTGCATCTTTAATTGACCATTATAGTTTATGTTAATAGATCAAAATTCAAATGCTGAAATAAATCCATCAATTATAAGTGCCTTATTAAATAATACAGTGGGATATTTTTGTATCGCTTTACAATTAAAAGTCAATTCATCTTTGAATTGTTCTTTTCTCTTTCCCAATTGATTTTGTTTAGATATATCTACTTTAAATATTGTTTGTGTGTTAAGCTTCTTTTACTCCAATATTATCTATGCTTTGCATTTACAAATCTTATCATTCCTTAATACAAACTAGCCACTTCATGGGACTTGTTAAAAATTGTTATTGAACTTTATCATTAATATAATTATAATTATAATTAATTAAAAATGTTTGATATTATATTTAAAATATATTATTAAATAATGAGATTGTTGTGAAAACTTGAGTATTAAAAATATAGTTATAAAATTAGAATATTATTTTATATATATAATTTTTTTTACTTATTTTTTAAAATAAAATTTTCAATAATTAAGATAATTATCAACATTTAAAAACTTTGATGGTTTTATTTTATGTTGGGATTTACATGTTTATCTTTTGTTTTGTTATGTTGGGATTTACATGTTTACCTTTTATTTGTTAGTTTGTTTTGTTTTATTTTTATATCGTATTTTTAATATTTTTAAGACTAAGTTTGTATTTATTATGCTTTTATCTTTGTTTTTAAGAGTAAGGATGGGGATATTCAAAAGGAAGAAGAAGCTAGCTTTGGAGAGTTGAATTCAAGAGTTTCTAGAGCCTATGTGGATGTAGAGATGAATTCCAAAGGTCACATGGTGGATACATTGTCAAAGGAAGATTTTACTTAGAAAATTATCGATACTTTGGATTTTAATGAAGGGTTATTGGCTAGGGTTTCATTGAAGAACCATAAACCAATAGATACATTTGAAGTATCCATCCCCGTGTTCTAAGACTTAGGGGAAGGTGGGGATTAGACTTTAGTAAGCAACAAAATAAAAGGAAGAGGCAATAAGGAGTTGGATCCTCTGAACATGTCCCTTAGATCCTAAAAAGAAAGCCATAATTCATGTGAGTTTATTTTGTGTTCTTTTATGGGTTTGCAACATTATCATGACATAGTCACAACATGTCTAAAACCAATTTCATTTTTCGCTTGTAGAGGAGCTCCATTAGGCTATCTTTGTTTTATCTTTCTTTTCTTTATAAAATGGTGGGCCCCTTTCAAAACCCGACCTTTACCAATAATAATAATAAAAATTATCGTTGTTGAGATTGGGAAGGATGACACCAAAATGAATTCATAAATTTATCTTTAATGTCTATAATAAAATATAAATTTTGAAAATCCTTCTCATCTTAATGTTTATTTACAAGTATATATTTTTTAGAGTATATCTTGGTGGTATGGATTGGAATAGAAACTTTATTTTCCTTCTAGTAAAGTCTCTTCAGTTTTAAGGGATCTTGTGAGACTATGGATTTTTATAGAGATTTGTGTGCTAAATTTATCTCAAATAAATTTCCTTTTAAGCCTACCTTGATTTGGAAGCTAACATTTCAATTTCATAAATTAAGTTTATGATGAAGAATCCTAAGTGTGGCATCACCCAAGGGTTTGATGAAGATTATGGTGAGTTATTATAACTTTATAGGAATCAAATTGTAAGGAATACGTCACATCCCAATTTCTCTCTAAGCTAATTTACCTGACTACCCATGAATTATTATGGTTGTTAAATTGATTAATTATTATTTAATTAAGTAGTAAGTCATATGTTGTTATGAGATATTTGTATGTTACTATGATTGCATGATTATATTACTATGAGTTAGATGTATTTATATATTCTTTACATTATGATTATGTTGATTAGTTATTGACCAAGGAAGAGCATCATCAAAGAGGATGGCATTGATGGAGATGTTCAGGGATGACATAGGATCAACTAGAAATCATGAACACACCATGATAGAGAGCATTCTTTATATACATTTTATGAATTGTTAGCTTTAGTATGTCTTCAATATTATCTACATTTAGATGATTGATTATGTGTGTTACCTATGATTTAATTTTAGTTCAATGTTTATGTGGATCTAATTGTGTGATTTCATTATGACTATAATATGTAGATTGAGTGCATAATGCTAATTTTGATCTTGTTGTGTTATTGTATTCATGATTTTGGATGATATTGCTTTAATGAATAAGTAAATCTGTTGGATTAATATTTATCTACTATTATTTATACACTAACTAGAGTGTCTTTAAATTGTCTTATGCATTAGCTGGTTATATTGATATTCGATAAATATCATTATTTTAACTTAATGCCTTCATATATAAAAGATGGTTAAAGACATTTAGGATAGTCTGTATAGAGTGGTAATAAAAAAATGGCTACATTGATATAATACCATTATGTTTTGGTATAACGGTTGTTTGATTTACTATTATAGTCAAAAGCATATCATTGACTTCAAATTAGTCACAACATTAATTCAAAGTCATAATGTTGATTATATTTTCTAATTTATTACAAAAATTACATTATTATTCTAAGCTATCCTATGAACTAACCCTAGTCAATGTTCAAATGCATAGACAATGGTAACTTACGAAGTGTTAGTTATCATTAGCAATGATATTAATACTAGACTTTGTAAAGTTAATATATGGGCATGTAAAGTCAAAAAGAGACCATGCAATAAACAAAGGATTAAAATAATGATTAATGAATTTTTTGGAACATTTGAGAGAATTAGGTGTTTATTGTTTGTGTCAAAATGGAGTTAACCTAGATTAGTAATAGTTTTGGCAGATTATGGGGACTATGCATGGTTGAAGGAAGGAAAAAATATGAGTTCAATGTAAAAGTTGCATGCATCACATGAAGGAGGAAGGTCAACAGAAATGATAAGAAGAGTGAGCATAAAGAGAAGGGAGCAACACAACACAAAGAAGAGAAGGAAGGAGCAAAGAAAAGGAGAAAAACATTATTTTAGTTAAAGAGGTTTTCATCTAGAAGTCATTGTAAGGTTGGTGAAGTTATTTAATTACTGTTTGTTACAGGTAAATTTGTGTGTGTGTGTGTGTGTGTGTGTGTGTGTGTGTGTGTGTGTGTGTGTGTGTGTGTCTTAGGGTTTTGAGAAATGTCTTACATTATATTAATGATATAGGCTTAGACATGTGGATGGCTTGGCCATCCACATAACTAAACATATATCCATTAAATCCTTATGGAATGTGGACTAGGACTATATGTGTAACCTATTAGGGTTGAATGGATTTAGTTTTATTGCGATTGCAATATGCTCAAACTAAGAAACTACAAGACTTTGATAGATGGGTTATAATAAATAGGATGACTAAGTTTTGTTTCAAAAAACATTATTATTATTATTATTATTATTATTATTATTATTATTATTATTATTATTATTATTATTATTATTATTATTATTATTATTATTATTATTATTATTATTATTATTATTGGCACATACTTGATTAGGTATATCTCGACATTATGAGTATATTTATAATACACAAGAATGTTTGTATGTTTTGACTTACCAAGGATAAAATTTCAAAGTCTAAGTTAATTTGTTAAATGAACCAAATGATATTGAAATTTTGTGTATGCTTATTATGAAGTTCATTTAGGGGTTTAGTCTATTTTTAATGAACTATTTACAATTTTTTTCAAAAATGTGAACATATATATAAGGATTGTGTATAATCATTTTAAAAAATTGTGAACATATATAAAAGGACTATGTGCATATTGTTATAAATCCTAGTATGATAATCTAAGTTCATGTAAATTAGTTTGAGGATATGATAGAGATATCTTAGAGTGGGTATAGGGAGTGCTTATGTCCTATATCAACACAGAGTTTCATATTAAATAAAATTGTGTCATGTGATGTAGTTGTTTTAACTAGTTTGATATTTGATATTATATTACATAGTGTATATTGGTGTCAAATAGGGTATGAGTATAACTAAAATCACACATACACATATATATGGATCATATGACTTTTATATCATTTATGTGGACTGGGTATTAATTACAAGCCCTATTATGAAACTTGTAATGCATTAGAGAATTCTTAAGAGCATTAGTTTAAATATATAGATAGTTGATAGAGTCAAACTTGGAATGATGTATATTATAATGCTTATGAACTAGACATAAACTTTAATAAGTTTAGATACTTATGTTAGACTGTGCTTTGGTTTAGTTGTTTTATGGTTCATAATAATTTTGAGTTGGATGTTGACTTAATTTTAAAATGATACTTGTGAAACTCATCCTATAGTAAATAAAAAGGGTCAAATATTAAATTTAAGTTGTCAATTGATTAGAACATTGTTTATCAAAAATTTGTAATGGTATATAGATTTTAATGACCTGAATTAGGGGGAAATAGGGTAAGAGACTTTGAATAGTTTTCCATCATAACTAGATTATGAATTTTCAATATAAAAAAAGAGAAATAAGAATGGGGGTTCGAGGATGTTGAAATTGTGTGTTTTATCTTAAATGTTATTCCATGAATAGGTAAATTATTAATGTTTTGTTTGAGTCATTTTTAGTTCATAATGAAAAATAAAAATGATTGTTAGTTTAGTATAGAACAATATTTATATATGTGAATAAATACTAGTATGCAATACATATTATATATGTATTTAATATGTACAAGTACATTAATATAAGAAATATATTTTTATGAGGAACTTAGATACCCATACACATATATAGCATATATTTTGTATTGTGTTTATAATTATAGTATATCTTGACAATTAAATTATGTCATAAACTTGTGAGGTTGTACACTATAATTATGCGCATACAACTCCTTCAAACCACAAGTAATATCAATGGAGGATTTATTTTTAATATGAGATAAGATATTAATTACGAAGTATTTGATCTCTAAAATTATTATGACTAGCTTGAGGGTAATTGAGAAATGTGCACATGGAAAATAAATTGTGATAATGTTGTTTATCATAGATGGTACATCATTTGAATTACTTATGAAAACTAGAAATATGAAATAAATATTATAAAATATACCTAGATGGTATAGACTATACTTGTTTATGTTATTATTTAAGTAATAAATAATATGTGAAAAATTCATTGCATACATTTGATGGACTAAAATTATGTACTTTGATTATTTCGATACTTATCATGTTTTATGCCTCTTGATAGGAAGTAATTTGTTTGAATCTATTGGTTATATTTATATTAACCAAATCTTAGATTGTTGGTACTAAATAAGCTATGCGATGGACTTCACTAGCTTACTTAGCATCACCAATGCTAGATGAGGGTAGTTTGATCAAATGGTGTGTATGAATTTATCTGATCCTAGTGATGTTTAGTTAAACATTGTCATTTCATATGTATGATTTAAATACTTATGATATATCATGTTAGAATGTATTAATTTATGTTACACATTATGTATAAGATATTTTATAACATACAAGTAATAACTTGTCTCTTTAGATTCTACCACCATCACTATCTACCCATCTGTGAAGGGAGGGATATTTTTTAGTTGGGGGATTATGTGGGGGATCAATGGTTTGTGGTTGGTTTGGAAAAGTGCTCAGATGATGCTCTCCCTCCCCACAATAGTAATTCATTAGAGACTACACTTGAGATTACCATAGATACTAGAGTTTGTGAGACATGCTTCATGGATCCTTGTATCTAGTATTGTTTTAATTATTGAAATATTATTCCTGATGAAAATGTAATTATTTATTCAAATTAACATTGATATTAGTGGTTGTAATATTGTATCAACCATGGATGGACTTATGTAATTAAATATGGAATACATGCAGTTATGTTTGGCCTAATTGTTTAATAGTGATCAATAACTGAATGGATTGTTACATGCCTATTTTACGGTTAGTATGTTTAGTATGTTTTTTTTAGGATCATCAATTAGATTATCATGATGAATTCTAATGTTGAATACGTGTAAATTATTTTAAAAATTGCACTATTCTAGTAAATACCAATGGAGATGTTATAAAATGTTTTAAAATTATTTGGAATCCATTAAAGTTGGTAAAGTTTTGGGAGGTGATATCAACCATGGTGTGATCAAGTTGATTATTATGGATGGTGATAAAACTCAAACTAAAAACTCGAGGGCTATCACTATGCTAAATTTATTTCATAATATTTTTAAAAAAAACTGGTCAATAGGCTATATAAATTTCATCTTGAGATCTTCTGTCAACCAGATTGTATTTTTTAAAGGAACGTACATCTTGTAAAACATTATCACTAGTTTGGAGTGTATGCACTAGGCCCATAGTTTAAGGCATAAGGTGTGTATGGTTTTCTTAGACTTTGAAAAAACCTATGATAGAATTGAGTTACCATTCATTGACCTTCTGATGAGGTCTTTTTCTTTTGATGATATATTTTGTAGAGTGCTCTCCATTTTGTGCCATTTCATTTCTACATAGGTTCAAATCAATGGGGGAACCTATCACATTTTTTTCTCTATAAAGATCCATTAGTAAAGGCTTGACTCTATCTCCCTCTCTTTTATTGTGACAACTGAAGCTCTTCACTACCTTATGCCTCTTTAGGTCACCAAATTAGAAGGATATCTCTACCTAATAAATATGGGCTCCTTGATATTCAATTTTCAAATAATACTTCTCTATTTCCCTATTTTGATTAATAAATTTTTCCACATATTTCTCTAATAGTAGACATTTTTTACATTGTTTTTCACTACAAAAAATCATAATCCCTAAATGGTTGATGTTGCTCATGTGGCTAGGGGAGGTCATAATTAACATTTGAGATATTTTGGAATACTAGTTTCTCTTTCTCCTTATCTTAAAGATAAGTGGCCATTGATCTATGATAATAGCTATAAAAAAGGTTACCAAATGGAAATGGGATCCTATTTCCTTAGTATGGACAATTCAATCGTGTAAATGATTTATTTCATAAAATTTAATTTATTACTCTTGTTGGATATTTCATAGTTTTATATTTAATAAATATAAAATAATATTTAGATATTTTCTCAAGTTTTATGGCTAAAGAGGTAAAAAAAAATCCATATTTACATGTGTGGTATTTGTTTTAATAAAAATGTTATAGTAGGATTAAGCCTCAAGATTATTAGTTTTTAGGTTATTGTCCTTGAAATTAAATCTTGGAAAGTGCAAGTTAGATTTAATATTATGAAAAAAACACCCAAAGAAAAAGAATATTTAGGAAATATTGCATATGATGGACATCCTATTTTATTCTTTCTCTATTATTCTTGTGATCTTATATATCTTCAAGTAAAATAGCAAGGGTTAGGAATACATAGAAAACTTAGTGTTGGGGTATCCAGTCTTCTCACTTTTTGACATTAAATGCCACAAATTTAAATATATCCAAATCTGAATCATAATAATATAATATTTGAGTTGATTAATTAAATTTTTAAAGGTATCTAAGTCATTTTAAAATATCAAAAAAAGGTGGATGTCTTCAATATAATTGAAAAATATACTCAAACTACTTATCTTTAAGTTGAAAAATTATAGTATCCTTATGAAGGTTTTTAAAACCCCTACTTCAAGTCTCATTATCAATTCAAAAGGTTGTTTTTTGGGAAGATATCAAATGGATAAAAGGTCTTCCACTATTTGAAGTTCTTTCTAAGCAAATTTATGATAAACTTGCCTTCTACCAAAATTTTGTTTAAGATTTACCAAAAAATGGGCTTTGTGTGATTTTGTTAGTAGGTAGTCTAATAGGTTTGTTTTAATTTTTTCCTTTTATGTTGATAACAAGAATTATTTGTTTATATGGTTTATTTTCCACAATAACCTTGTTGTTGGCTTTATTCTTGCTAATGTTAATTTTCTTATTTATTTTTTATTTTTGTGGTGAAGAGGAAATTATTAAGCATATTGTTTTGAGTTTCCTTATGCTAATTGGATTTGGATTTTTTTTTTTTATGGATGTAATATTATTTCTCGTAAGAGTATTTCCTAGTTCAATATGTTATTTGGTTTAATTTATTATGATAAATAGATTCCACTAATCTTGTAACATTTTTTGGTTTATTATGCTTACTGAAGTCCAATGATTTATATGGAAAGTAAATAACAATAATTTTTTTCAAGAAAAAGGTAAAGGACTTATTGAATTCAATGGTGAATTTATATTCCATCCTTGGCTAAGTAGTCAATATCCAACTTAAAACTACTTTGAAAGGAGATAAATAAGTTTTTTTAGAAAGGGTCTCTTTGTTAGGGTGTGGAGCTAAAAGCTACACCTTAAGGCAAACAGGAGGGTTTCTAGCGTATGCAGTCACCGACGTCGGTAGGCCACACCGATGATGGTCAAGGGACGCAGAAGGGAAACCGGCATCGGTAGAAGATCGGCCGGCGTCGGTCACCTCCAGGAGGGCAGGGACCGACGTCGGTCGCCTGTGGTAGTCTGAACTGCTGTTGACGAACAGTCAGTTAAGTGAATGCAGAGTTTGCATGTTAAAGACTTGTTCGAAGTCTTGAGCCGCAAGTCTAATCAGTGTATGCATGAGATCTATATAATAAACTCATGGGTTGTATTGTTAGGTGGAGAATTTGGAGAAGAGCTATGTGAAGCTTGGAGAGTTCTTCCCATGGTGGAATCAAGTAGGATTCCCCATGTATGTATAAGTAAGATCAGGTTTGATATGCAGGGATGTGTGTATGCGAGAGTCAGAAAGGAGATCGGCGGGGGAGCTAGATCCAAGGTGACAACAATACATCAGCAGGATCATGGAGAGATCTACTTGGAGTACGGTTGTGTACTCGATTGTACAAATGTGCAATGAGGTGAACAACAGCTTGTGTTAGCTGTGTGTTGTGACCTATGAGAGAAGATTACTCAGGTGGGAAGATTACTTGGATCCCTTGAGGAGGAAGCCTCACAGAGGTGGAAGAAGAGTGTGATCTCTTTATTGTAATTTCCTTTGTAATGAGTTGAATACAATTGTGTGTTTCCTCTCATATTCTGTGTGTTTTCTCATTGATAGTTATTTGTTCTTCTGGTTATTCTTCATGTTTAAGTTGCTTATACAATGGTAATCATGTGTGCTCTTAAATCTGACAAGTTGTGTCAGAGCTTTGGTAAGTTTCGGTCCTATCACTCTTAGCATTTATTCATAGTATTTAGTGGGCATAGGTAAGCTCGTTAGTGTTTTTAATATTAATTAGCTGTGTAGTGGTCACTTGGATCCAAACTTTGAATATTTTGAACTAGGTTTAAATGAGGTGAAATAAACTTACTTTATTCAAGTTGGTGATTAATAGGAAGAATTTGTAGATAAAGTTTATGTTCTCATTAGAAAATCCATACATGCCAATATGAATGAGTTTTATTTAGAATATATTATGAATACAATTCATGTTAATACAAATAATTTGAATTAGACAAGTGAAATAAAATGTAAAAAATGTTATTTTAGGAAACTGTCAAGGTTGAAGCTAGAAAGAAGAACATGTTAGGAAGGGTAGATGATAAAAATATTGTTGTTCTTGTTCTTCACTTTAAAATACACCTGAACCCATTACTAGTTTGGGTGGTTCAATGGGTTGAGAATTGTATCGAATAATACGTTCAAAAAATTATACAACATGTTATAAGGGAAATGTGGCTAAGCAGAGGACTTTTGTAGGTTTTGCTATGGAACTTGGTATCATTTATGATGGAATTGAACATATATATGTCCTTGTGATAGATAAGTGTACAACCATATTTGTTTTAATAATTTAATAATATGTTTATTTAGTATTTTTATTTATTTGGACTTATGATTAAGGCTTTTTTGGGAAGATCTTCCCTAGTTGATAATCTCTTTTGGTTATTTATGTAGGTCTTGATTCTTATCTATTTCTATTAATAGTTTTGATATATTTAGATTTATATTTTTTAAAATTATGGATTTAATATAAATAAAATATTTTTGAAAAATAATTAATGAATCTAAAATTATAGAAATTTTAAAACATACAATAAAATCACAGACATAATGTTTGAGTAGAAAAAAAGGAAATCTAATTATTCATTATTGATTCTTATTCTAAAACAATATATGTTGTGTTTTGATAATGCATAACTCATAGATAGATTTGTCATACACAACTAAAATCATATTAAAATAAAATCTAGTTTTATACTTAACTAATCTTTTTATATTATTTCCTGTTAAAAGAAAAAATAGTTATAAAGTTAACTAAATTTGCTATTTTTAAAAGTTTTGAAACTTCTATTTTATCAGTTTCAAAAACACACTATTTTTAGTATTATGTTATTTTTAGTAGCCTTGAATTTACAGTAACCTAATATTTTTTGTGACATGCTATTTCTAATAACCTACTACTTTTAATAACTTATTTTGTTTTGTACCACATCATTCTCTGATGGTCATGAAATTTTAAACCTCCAAGGTCAAAGCTGGTCCTACTTGCCTTTCTCTTCCTCTATAATCAAACCATGCCTCTTATTGTAAAAACTCATTTATATTTGTAAAGATAATATTTGTTTTTTTTTAATCTCTATTTGATCAATATAATTGTTAAAATCAACACTATGATCATTCACTTCCAAGATTATAATGGTCATCTCAAAAATGGTTTTCTATTTCTCTTCTTATATCTCTCCATTTTCATTCTCATTCTCCATAGGATAAAATTTTGAAACAAATTTCAAATTGATTTCATCTTCATTGTTGTCTTCATGGAAATACCCATTTACAATAGTATCTTCCACTTTATTGTGAACCTTCAACAAAGTATTCTACTCAACCTTTTATAACTTATTATATTCATTTTTATCTTGATTATTAATTTATTAAGTTTGATCCACATGGTCTATGAGAACAATTTATGCATTATGTTGAACATTTTCAGTTGTACCATATCCATGCATAAAATCCATTCCCAATAAACTTATTTGTGATATTGGTTTAACATTGGTAAAATATTCTTCCACAAGTGATTATTTCATCTCTTCTAAGGTCTTGTCACTCCAAGAAACATTTTAACTCTTCATTGAAACAATATTTGGTGTGATCCATGCCATATTTTACTTAGCTTTATCTTATTTTTCTCTACTCTATGATATTAAAAATATCTATTCTCTAAAACATATCCCTAAAGTCTCTAATGACCTCTATATTACTTTTATTTCACTTCCTCATTTTCCATCCATCTCTCTTTCATCGCCGCTTTCATCTCCTCTTTGCCTTGTTTTTTGTCTTTTAGTAAAGAGTGTAAGCTCTTACACTCTCCTCTAAAATTATCTTAGAATCATGTTAATTTTGATAACTCCTTGAACCAAACAGGTTGAACCTTGTCCCCGCTTAGTGCAAGTGCACAAGTATTTTATTAATATTCAAAAAAATCAAGTACATAAGGGTGCCTTTACTCCGTTAACCCTTTTACAATGCAAACATGGATTTATATAGTTTTTACCAATGACTGGTAAAAACAACTAATCTTATAACCACTAATTTACGGGAAAACAACCTGTAAGATAGTTCTAATTAATTAACATAAAATATAAAACTACCTAAAACTAAAACTAAGGAGGTTTATTTTATGGGGGTGTCTTTACTAAAAGATGTATGCCCCATTTACAATAATTATTTATTACCTACCAAAAATCTAACCTAATGTTAAGACTTTGGAACAAGTCCTAACAAACCCCCCTATGATCCAAAGTCAGGTCTTTGGACACATACCAAGCATTTTTTAAAATTTTTAAAATTTGATTCTATCAAGGGGTTTTGTGAAGATATCAGCTGTCTGATCGACAGTTGGGCAATATATTGGATCAAGAGCTTTCTTTGCCACCAGTATTCACAGATAATGGTATTTGACATCCATATGTTTTATTTTTGCATGAAACACTGGATTCTTAGACATCTTGATTGCACTTTGATTATCAATGTATAACTATGTAGGAGCAAACTGAGAAACCTGAAGATCTTCAAGGATATGACAAAGGTAAACAATTTCTTTAGAAGCATCCCATGCTACAATATACTCTAATTTTGCTGATGAATTTGCCATTGTATCCTGCTTCTTACAACACCAAGCAATGGTAGTTGAACCCATATGCATAGTGTAACCTGTGGCTGACACTCTGTCATCCACACATCTGCTAAAATCTGCATCACAATATTCAACAAATTTGAAGTTCTTGTTGCAGCGGTATTCAAGGCCATATGTTTTCATTCCTTGAAGGTAACGAAGTACTCATTTTGCTACATGCCAATGAATTTCTCTAGGCTCATGCATAAACCTAGATAAAATTCTAATTGAAAATGAAATATTGAGCCTAGTATTCATCAAGTATATCAAACCTTCCACCAATTTTCTATATGTGGTGCCATCAAAAAAGGCACTGCTATCATCCTTAGACAATTTCAAGTTATTTTCCATGGGAGTGACGCCAGGTTTGTAATCACTCATGTTAAACCCATCTAATAACTTAGAAATATACTTAGTTTGTGAAATGAAAATACTATGCTCTTTTTGAGTTACCTCTATGCCTAGATAGTAGTGAAGAAGTCCAAGATCTGTCATCTCAAACCCATCTTTTAATTCCTTCTTCACAGACTTGGTATGGTTTTCATCATTTCCTATAATAAACAAGTCATCAACATAGAGAACAAGTATCACCATTTTCTTTCCCTGCACTCAAAAATAGAGAGTATCATCAAATTCACTGTGATGAAAACCAATGGATTTCAAGTATGAATCCATTTTCTCATACTAAGCCCTGGGTGCCTGTTTGAGTCCATACAAAGCTTTTATCAATTTACATACTTTGTGTTTAGCACCCACCTGTTCAAAACCTTGAGGTTGTTTCATATAGACTTCTTCCTATAAATCACCATTTAAAAAGGCACTTTTAACATCCAATCAATGTACTTTCCAACTATTTTGCATTGTTAAGGCAAATACCATATGAATAATGTGCCATTTGACAGTTGGTGAAAATGTTTCCTCATATTCAATACCTTCTTGTTACGCATATCCTTTTGCAACAAGTCATGCCTTATGTTTATCAATGGAGCCATCTGATTTATACTTAGTCCTATAAACCCATTTACATTCGATGGGTTTAACTTGTGGAGGAGGATCAACTAAAACCCATGTATTATTGCTAAGTATGGAATCATACTCACATTTCATTGCCTATTGCCAAACATGTTCAGTAGATGCCTCCTCAAAAGTGGATGGCTCAGTGGAAGAAGTAGTAACAACCATAACATAGTTTACCTATTTTTGAGAATTCATGGGCCCTGTTAAACCATCTTCATCTGTTGTCAAGTCAGAAAAAGTAATTTGAGCCCATTTTGGATACTTAGTCAAATTATTCAAATCAAGGACTCTAGAATTCTCATTATGTGTATCATTCGAAGGGGGACTTAGAGAATTTTCAACAATTTCTAAGTCATCAACATGTGAGCTTGTAGATGAAGGAGAGGAAAGTGAAGGAATTTGAGTCTCATACCATAACTTCAAAGAGTTATCCCCATTATTCAAACCCTTATCTCTTTTTGTATTTTTCCTCTCTAATCTATCAAGTTGAGAATCAATCTCTGCAATGTTCATAGTCCCAAACTCATCAAATATTACATCTCAACTCACTATGAATTTGCCTGAATCCTATGCAAGCAAATGAAACCCCTTTTATCTTCAGAATAACCAAGAAAGATGCCTTTTTGACTTCATGGTTCCAACTTAGTTTTGTGTTTAATAGGAACCAAAGAAAAACAAAGACATCCAAACACTTTCAAGTGTTTAACCTTTGGTTTAAATCCATACCATGCCTCATATGAAGTTTGTCCCAAAAGTGCAACTGTGGGGGACCTATTTCTCAAATACACTGCAGTATCAATGGCTTCTGCCCAAAACTTATCATCAAGCTATTTATAGTGTAACATGGCACGTGTTGTGCCCTCTAAAGTTCTATTCATCCATTTAGATACTCTATTTTGTTGTGGAGTATAAGCATTACTATATTGTCGATGAATTCCATGTTCTTGACAATAATCTAAAAATTCATTTGAGGTATACTCACCTCCATTATCTAAATGAAGAGTGGCCAAATGTGAACCTGTTTCTTTTTCGACTAAGTGTAACCAATCAACAAACTTAGTGAAAACTTCAGATTTGTTTTTCATAAAAAATACCCAAGTCATCCTAGAAAAGTCATCAATAAACAAGACAAAGTATCTACACCCACCAATGGATGACTTTTTCATGTCACATACATCACTATGAACTAACTGTAAACATCTGTTAGCTCTCCAAGATGACTATTTAGGAAATTTTTCCCAATTTTGTTTGCCCAAAACACATGACTCACAAAGAATACTATATTTTCGAAAAGTGGGCAACACATTCACCATACCATATCTCTACAAATCCACTAAAGAATGGATATTCAAATTTCCATAGTGGAGATGCCATAACCACTGTGTAGACATAGTACCTGTACCTATGTCAACAACTATTGCAAGTTCTATATTGGGAGGAAGCACCTTACAATGCAATCTAACCAAGTTTTCATCTTCATATCCTATATACATTGTTTTATAATCATCCTTCACTGAATTGATGTAAATGAGCCCATTTTCAAGCACTATTTGATATCATTTATTTTGAATAGTTACCAAAGAAAGTAAGTATTTCTTCAATGTGGGAACATACCAAACATCCTCCAAGTATTTTATAGACCCATTAAGAAGAAGAATCCGAATAGATCCAAGTCCTAGTGGTGTATGCATAAACTTATCTACTAAGGCAACTGGAGAGAGAGAAGCTTCCTTAAAAGACCAAAAGAAATCTCTCCTAAATGTCATGTGTTTGGTTGCTCCTGTGTCTAAAACCCATACATCTATGAGCTCATCTCTAGCCTCATATTCAATATAATCAATGTGCCACAAAGTAGTGAATACAGATTCATGGGAAACATTACTGGAATCATCATAGTCATGATCGACATACTGAGCAAAGTTAGACTTAGTCACTTTTTGTGGCATCTAAATTTTATCAAAAGGAATCCTACATTGTGAGGTAATGTGACCAAATTTTCCACATCTATGACACTGAATGTCTGATCTACCTTGACCTTTACCCCTATATGAGTTGTGACCATGTCCTTGATCACTTGTTTCATGTGAATGTGATTGGTTAGATTGTTGATTTTTTTAATGACCCCTACCTTTGTTTTGATATATGCCTCCTATGTAACCTTGACCCCCTCTATAACTATTTCCTCTATTATTTTGATGCCCAAATGAAGATGAACTAGGCTTTGACTCTAAAACATGGGCTTCTTCAGTTTTCTTGGATTTCTTGGGTAGAGAGAGGTCATGTTGGATGAGAAACTCAGCCAACTTATCAAAGGTGATGCCTGTGATCTTGTCAGAGACATGCAACATTTCAACAAAATTCCTATAGGACCCTGGTAGTCCTTTCAAAGAAGCAGTGACTATGAGGTCATCATCTAGTTTTCCAAAACCAGCCTTAGTTTACTCAGCAGTGATATTTTTCAACTTAGACATATATTCTCCCATATCCCCATCTTCATCTAATGACAAAGTAAACAATTGCATATGAATATCTATCTTTTATGCTTAGGTTTCTTATCATACAAATATGACAATGTTTTCCATGCAGTATAACTATGAGGAGAATTTTCAATATGAATATAAGTATCAGAAGTACAACATTTAATGAGAGCTAAGGCCTTAGAATCACACAAATTGAATATATCTAATTTATCCTGATCTATTGGTAATGTGGGATTTTCATTCTTGACAATATCCCATAACTCATTAAAAACTAGTGAAGCCTCCATCAATCATTTCCAATCAGAATAATTAGAAATTGTTAATCTATCACCATCTGAAAGCAAATTTTGAATTTTCAGCATCTTGAAATGAAAGCAAGTGTAGTAGATAAAAAGTGTGACAAAATGCAAAAGAGATGAAATAAATATCACACTCGCTGCACAAGACAGCTTCTATAGGGTTTTGCACTTAACCTCCGCATAGAGCTCAAAAGAAAAAAACAAAAAAAATTGATGGGTTTTGCACTTAACCTCACCAAAAATCAATTATTACACCCTTATTTCACCAAATTACAACCTTATTCCACCAATTACACCCTTATATCACCACAACAATGTAAAATAAATAGAATTAAATTCCCCCTTTTTCAATTTTTAAAATAACACAATACAATAAGTATGTGTTTTACAACATTCAGATTTAAAAGAGAATATTCCTTTTACAAAAAAGTGTATTCTAAAGTAAAAAGAACTTTTTCCAAAAGAAGGGATTTGAACCCTTGAGCTCCTACTTTGCAAACTTCTTACAAAATAAGCTTAACCAATTGCCCTAAGAGCATTTTCATAATATTACACTCAGAAATTTCTACTTATTCCAGATTTTGTGTATGAGGAAAAATAAAAAAATTACATGTGTGTAAATAAATTCAAATTTTTTCCCTTTTTCAGCGTTCTCTTCCAAGCTATCTCACGTGGGACCCAATCACAGCAAATTTTATGATAACCAAACTTTAGAAATATAAAAAAAATAAATCCAATTTTATACCTATGCCATGCTTGCCTGGGATGCCATGGCTGCTCTTGGTAATTTTCTCTTCACCTGTTCTCTCTCCTACATGCCATACAAATCTGTACAGGCATGATAAAATGGATTTTCCCTGAGTTTTGGCAGATTTTCAAGGTATGTTTTGCAAAAAATGGATTCAAAATGAACTCAAGGCATTGGAAGGCCATACAACAAGTCGTACAACTCAGATTTTTCTAGATTTTTCATGTAGAATGCAAAAATAGGTGTTTTAATAATATTTGTAAGTGTTTTGGATTTTAAGAGGCCTGAGAATGAAATGAATTAACAATGGCAGGCATGAATAAACATTATAGAGGTTTTTCACAAGTATACAGGACGTACAAGTCTGGTTTTTACAAAAAAACAATGAATTTAATAACATTTAAATGCTAAAAAATCATTTTTTATGCCAAAGTAGGATTTTGAACACAGGAAAATGGAGTATCAAATGGCCAAAATGACCAGATTGTGGTATATGGAAAATACACAGGTTTAAATGTAAAAATTATTTGAAAAATTAAAATAATTTAATAATTTTTCAAACATTTAAACCAATAAAAAATTTCATTTTATATGGCATACCTTATTTCATGCCAAAATGATATCACGTGAATTTGACTTTTCACCTTGCTTTCCTTTGAATTCACCAAGCTCCCAAAATTACCATGCTCTGATACCACTGATAACTCCTTGAACCAAATAGGTTGAACCTTGTCCCCACTTAGTGCGACTACATAAGTATTTTATTAATATTCAAAAAAATCAAGTACATAAGGGTGCCTTTACTCTGTTAACCCTTTTACAATGCAAACATGGATTTATATAGTTTTTACCCATCTACAACAGCCTAGACTCAGATTACTCAAATTTCCAGTCTCAAGTCACACTCAAAGCATTCACATTAGCACTCATAGTAGAATTCACTTAAACTTTCACTATCACTTATATTAGAAGAACTACATCTAGATTGATCTGATTTAGAGGTATTATTAAGTATTCAATACTCAACATGTGGGGTGTGGAGGTCATGTCCAACCTACCCTGCTAACACCACTCTTTTTCTACTTATGATCCTCAAATACCCTAAAAACAAAGAAGCCTAAGGTTTGGCATTGAAATTAATAAAAATAGGGAACATACAATGAATAAACATCTCTTTATAAAGGTACATAATCCTTATAACTTGGTGAAGGTCCACCAAGAATTTCATTATCCCTAGTTCTAAAAGGACACTAGCATGATGCACTACTGTGTAGAGAATTTTGTTATTATCCAAGAGGGTTGTTTGTACTCCTAGTTCATGTTTAAGCATATTAAACAATCCCTATACCATTTTTAACTTATCATTCATCTATCCAAATTAATTTATAACTAAGTACATCTCTTGTAATTTAATTTTTATTTATATAATAATCAGTTAAATCAATTATTGTAGAAATCAATGGCTACTAATTGCTATATTTATTCCTTGATTTATTATTATAGACATTAGCAACCTAGTTATTTAAATTCCATAATACCCTTAATGGTTAAATAATTTGGTTAACTTGATTTACTTCTAATAGTGAAAAAACCACAGCCTTAGTTGTTCATAAGGATTGTATCCTTCTTTATCTTATTTTTATTTGTTGTGCTAGGATTTTCAGATTTCATATATTATGTTATAGCAACCCACTTTATTTTTATTTACTATATGCCATCTAAAAAAGTTATATATCTTCCTTTAATAAGAATTGTTAGGCTTAGTATTAATCATATCGATCATACCTAGTTTCTTTTTGTTTGATCCTATACCATGGATAAAAGACAAGTTACAACCCCGCATATTGATCCTTCACATCCTAATTATCTAGATTATAATGGTAATACATCATAACATGATCAATACAATCAAGATATAGATGATAAACAATATAGGACTTAGGACACACTCCCCCCTCAATGATGATAATCTAATAGCTAATAAATATGAGGTCTTATAGAGTTTTAGAGATAGACTTAGGGAATATCCCCATGATCATATACAAAGTTTTAAATCTATATTGTAAATTAAGAACACATCACTTGTTCAATCCTTCAACCCTAAAGATACTAATATTGTTACACTACTATAGGGGAAACTCAATATCTGTAATAACTTACTATAACTATATAACCCTCACCAATGGCACCACCTATTATGGTTAGTACACATCCCTTATCTTCATATGTACAATCCTTTTGGTAAGAGATCACTTCTTTATAGTATATGGTGTTACATATTCAATAGGGTGTTACAATACCATGTTATGCCTTGGACTCTCATATGCTACTACATACACCTTTGGCACAACATATAGTAGTAACTCCTTTTCCCTCTATATTTTTGGCACCCAAACTCACACTCTATGATGGTAAAGGTGACCCATAACATCATCTATATGATATTCATGCAACATGTTTGGACTATATGTATAATAATTGGCTCCTAACTAAGTTATTCCCTTAGAGTTAAAAATATTATGCCTTACAATGGTCTTATAATCATCCAAATTAGTCTATCACAAACTTTAATCCAATGGAATATTTTTTTTGTCACACTTTTCAATTAATATCAATGACAAGGTTTTATACATTTGATTCATACACATCAACCAAAAGTCCAATGAGCCTATAGTTGAATATGTCTTGTGGTATATAACTATATTAGAAAATATGACTAGCCCCATGGTAGATAGAGAAATCTAGGACATATTCACACATAATTTATTAATATCATTACATGAAGCTATACTATACAAAAAGTTTTCATCATTCACATATATATGCCATACAATGAAAGAATAGGAAGTCAAGATTATCTCCATGGGCAAATTAAAGTACATAACTTAATTAAATTCAAATAAAAAGATTTCCAATAAGCCACCATATAAGGTAAGGCCCACTTAAAATAAGAAAGAACAAAAGATAATAGTTAATATAACCTTAGATCTAGCTCCTTGCATGGTTTAATCAACTCCTCCAATGATACATTTTACAAATCTTCCTAAATCACAACCATACCTTCTCTAGTGACACTTGGAATGCAACTTGATATCTATCCCTCCCACAAAATAGGTTGATATGAATAGGCTTATTCTAAGGAGTTATGATGTTAATGCATTTTATGATGATCATAGGGCACCAGGACATACTATAAATAAATGCATCAACTTGCACCATAAGATACAAGATTTGATATATGTTAATATCATTGATGTTAGCATTCCTAAATTATCACCTAGAACAAATCCAACAAAATCAAAAACACTAAAAATAATGTATGACCTATTTCTAAATCATACAGATAATGAGATAGTAGGCACTTGAGGTGTTTATTTTACTTATCAGGCACATCCAATAACAACATATTATCATACTCATATGATTTCCACACACCACCTCAATAATATCATTGGTGTGTATCATACTACTATGATAACTAGACCTCTCATCATTTTCTCAAAGAAGGAAATTTTTGATAATGAATCATATTTATATGCAATATTTGTATGAGATTACATTCATCATAAAATTATTTAGAGTGTCATGATTGATAATGGGTCAAGAATTAATATGTATAATATTACATTTATATAACACTTGGGTTATTTAGAGTAGGATATTCCTTAGACATATATAGTTATTTCTGGTTTCAGTGGCCATATTTAGATGTCCTTTAGGGAAATAGTACTTCCATTATAGGTTGGTCCTGCATATGTGGCCACCACAATCTTATTTTTACCTAGTTTTATAAAATTTGAAATGTTATTAGGTAGACCTTAGATATAGCATCTTCAAGGAATTCCATCAACCATACACTTATGATTTATGTATGTACATGTTAATCAAGTGCTTAAAGTCTAGGTCCTTCTATATGAGTATCTTTTACCTATTCCATAATCATTTACACAATAGACACCAATTAAAACTCTAAACATAGATTATATTAGCACATCTCTAATATCAATTAGCCAGCACTACGAGTGAGGTCTACTCCTATAGCATTACCACATACACATACTCTCCCATAGAGTCCTTTATTAGAGAGACCCATGCATTAGAGACATGTTGTGGATTATAAAGACCTTCTATCTACCCCAATACCATCTAGATTAGTGTTACAACATAGATCACACATGACAACCATAACTTATTCTACTATATGGGTCCCCAAGAGCCCAATAGTTCACATGCTTATTCAGTCATCTCCATAGATTCACAACCATACTCCACATGTAATTTCAACTATAGATTACCCAGTACATTTAGTTCATAGATCTCATATACCACCTCACAAAACATGTATAATCACTCTTCCCTTATTTGATTTAGTGATTCTCTTAAAAGATCATTATTTAATATGTACCAATCTACTTGTACATAGTTTCTCTTACCATGTTCATTGTATATGGTTTCATTTTCATTTTTCTTGTACATAGTTTATAATCAAAAAATACAAAAATTATACAATATGATAAAAAATTTAAAAACATACAAATAATTACTTAAAAAATATAAATTATAGATTCTATGCATTTCCATGTTTACATTCCTTCTATTTTATAGGTACTACATATGTTATCTATGCTAGTTTAGTTGGTTTTATCATAAATACATGCTTAAATTTTTTGGTTCAAGTGTTTGGAGATCATTATAGGACATGTGTACTCTCCAAAGACCTAGATTTATTACTATCTACCCATTAGGGGTACATACATAGATACACAGATTTAACATTGATATGTTCACTTATTTGGGGTATCGTACTACACAACTTCTAGTTTAATTAATTATATCTTTGTATACCCCATATATTATATTTTGAATTACTTATATCTTGATAATGATCATCTAATACTACACATATTTTTTCCTAAATACCACTACTATAGACTCAACTTATTCACATCTTTGATATTATATGGATTTGTACCACATGTTCATGCATACTTTTATTTTTAGCTTAACAATTTAGATTTGATTATATCTCTTTGCTTCTACATTTATTGATAACATTTGGATATTCCATTGTTCTATGAATCTATGATAATTCATTTCATTATGTGTATGCTTTGGACATGTGCCCATATCTTTCTATGTCCCTTATTAATTATGTAAGCAGACATTTGAACATGTCACTCCATGTGAATCTAGTCCAACTTTGCCTCCTCTATGTGTATGTGGACATTTTAACATGCCATTATATGTTTTTTCTTTAACAAAACTTAGTGGCATGTGCCCATGTCCCTTGTCTTAAATCCATTTGGCCTACTTTGTGTGCATCATGTGTTTGTATGTATGCATCATGGCCATGACACTTGTATATTTCTTGTTACACTTGCATCCAATTTATGATGTCATGTGGTACCATATGAATCTTCCCTTCCATTACCCTAGGTAGTTTACTCAAACTATACTCATATTTTTGTTCATATACATGCTTACATTATTCTATCTATCTTGAAAACTATGTGAATGGTATATCTAACATACATTGTACATTACCAACCTATGCTTAAAATATCATACATTCAAATGTCATGTATAAAAATAATATTGGTTTATCATGTATATACCATATGTTTTTAGTCTAACACACATGATGCATAGATTTTATTTTGAGGACAATTATTGAAGATGTTCAACAACTCACCTCAAAAGAGGGGCATCCAGAGCGGTATATCATGGAGATTAAGACATCCTAGTTCACTTAGAAGGTAGTTTCTAATACACAAACATAGATTACAGAGCCTAGTTTCTATAAAACATAGTGAAAAAAATAATCACATATAGATCAGTCCCAATTTTGCACATAAAAAACACATTTGGTCAATAGTGTGGCACAAAGGAAATTAGCATAGTGCACTATTGACCATGGGACCACTCTACTATCTAGTATCCCCATAAATAGAAAATTCTAGAAATTATACATAAGTACAATACATACAATCTAGGTTTGTATAGTCTCAATCACAACTTTATAGACATGTTTAATATATAATGAATTTTTACATAGATTACATAGGTTTTACTCACATTGGGGGCATCATACATTGCATGATCACTCCCATTTTAGTTTTAGATAATGTTGACAAAATTTAACCACCTTCATCAAATTTGGTTAAACCACCTTTTATATTCAAACTTGTCATAAGGTCTCCTATGTTTGAAATCTTCACCATGGTCATTAATGAGGTCATACTACATGTTCTAATGTTGTTATATTTGTCATTTTGTCTTAATATACCTTTTTGCCACAATTTAGTCACTCTAAGGTAAATTTATGGTTTTCCACCAAAGGACAAAGGTGTCAAGATGAAATATAACATAGCACATGTAAGGCATATGTCAGATGGAAGTTTAGAAACTAAAATTTTTAGGTCCAACATAAGAATAAGAATATCACTTAGAAAAAGGGAAGTTTTTGATGTTGTGTAGACTATATGACACATCTGGAATGTGTGAAGGATTTATAAGGGTCTCTTAAGATCCCAAAAATTCCTTTTTAGGTTTAGGTGGATTTAAAAAATCCAAATTTGATCAAAATTGGTTCTTATCTATCATCACTCCTTTGGACAAGTCAAAAGAGGTCAATGATTTTTAGTTAGTATGGACCAAAGAAGAAGAGTTAGCTTGAGTGCACTTGGGGAATGTTATTAATCCTTATGAGCTTCTAATTGATTGTCATGGTAATAAATTTGATGATTTATGATTTTTGAACAATAACTAAGATTTTTAGTGCCTCTATTCTAGTTATGCATCCCTAATGGCTTCAGTTTTCTCATCTGTTTACATTGGTCTAAAGTTTTCAAGTGATTTATGAAGACTTGTAAAGTATGTTCATCCTCCTCATGTAAATTTCAAACTAGTTGGCATGTTTTAATATAAATGGATAGTATTAGTATTATTATACTAGAAATAAATCAATGGTTTACATAATAGTGTTGTCAAAACTACAAATTTCATCCTCTTATAAATGGCTTTAGGTCAAGGCTAACATGTCAGTTTTCACCTCCCTTAAATCATGGATTGTCCATATTATCCATTGAAAGACTAAAATTTAATGAAGATGGGTTTCTAATGTTCTAAGTAAGGACTAATTAGAGTCCTAATTCACAAAGTCACCTATAAATATGAATAGAGAATTGTAGGACCATTAAAACCCAAGAGATGGGTTGTGTAAAATCTCAAGACTTGAAATAAGTTATCAAGTCATTCAGGGTTAATTAACATAATCAAAATCACCTTAATCAATGACTACATAGGTGCAAAGTTGGAAAGTTTCTTGATGGAAAAATTTACCTTAATTTGTTCGAAGAAGGTCTCTTATCCACAAAATGTCATATTTTGGTGAAGGCATGTGATGGTCTAAGCAAGTCTAAAAGAGATGCCACTTATTAACATGAGAGGAAGTGGTCACATCAAGAGAGTGTGATGATAAGTGATATTTCAATTCATTTAGGATCCTAGTGAAATCAATTAGAAAACAATAGTGCTATTGATCAAAAATGAACCTTGAACTTGTAGACCTGTAGTATGTGGATAGCAAAGTGATAAGAACATGGACTGAAGATAAGAGTTGATTCCATTCAAGTTTGAAATAATAATAATGACTTTAAGATAAGTTATAATTTTTAAAACACAAAATTCACGCATAAATTAACACATATAATAATTCCTTACAATCCTAAATTGCAAACCTATAGTTTGCACTCTCAACTCAGACTATGGCATGCTAATAGAATGCAGGTTTAGAGGCTTGATAAAGGTATAAGATAGAATGAATACATGTAGATAAATTTTATAGTGATAAAATCACATTTAATTTAATTCTCATATGCATAAAATAGAGGAGGTGAATCTAAAATGAGTTTTCAAACCTTAACCTGCAGTTAGTCAACACACTTGTAGACCTAGAAGCTAGTTTGGCGAATTTGAAGGTTTGAGGATGTTAAAATAATATTCAATGCCTAAAAATTTTTAAAAAATGATCTTATGACCTAAAATCAACCTCCATGATATTTAATTATGTATACCAACAAGGGATATGTCCTCTATTCTATCTCAGATAGAGGGTACTCCATAATCAATACAACATGCAAACATGGTACATGAAGGGTGAAAAGATGAATGAAACATTTTGGAGTGACTATTATATGATTTATAGAGATAAATATATGTAAAAAAAGTGTTAAAATACCCTAAATTCATTGGAAACCTCCATAAGTCACCCTATGCTCAATAACATAGTATAAGCCTATTAGGCTTATAACTAAACATAAATCCTCATGATGTATAAAATCATTCACATGAAAACATGATACTCATAGATATTTTGAGAACCTTTAATGGAAAGTAAAATATTTATTAAACCTATTAATTTATAGAGAGAAACTTAGGACTAGTCATTTTGGCCAAATTTGGTCTTAGGGGTACTCAAAATGCAAGTAGGAGCTCAAGAGGCCAAATTTCTTTGGTCATATATATACATATGAGATACATGGTGAATATTTAAATTGTGGATAGTTTTAGAGTGTATTTATCTTAATAATAGTGGAATTAGTTTGAGAATTAGACATCTAACTTTTATAGATCATTGTTAACAACCCAGGTGACCTAAAACACTCTTATGAACCTGATAAAGAAGACATGGAGAATTATGAATTAACGAGGGTTAAAATGGCCTAGAATATTATTTTAAAATGTTTATAAATATCTCAATCTCATTACCACCCAATTATTCCATACTATCACTTGTATGAACATGCCTAATTCAATGCTTTTTTCAAGATTTGAGGTGTTATAAAGGTAAAGAAAGGAATAGACATATGAAAATCATTATAGGAGGTGTGTAGGGCCTTGTTATAAATTATAAAACTTAATTATCACCATGGTTTTTCATGAAATCTCCTCTCTTGAGTTGGTCATTGTAGGTAGTCTTGAATAAGACAGTTAGAAAGCAAAGTGACTACCTAAGTTTGAGATGAAATTTGTGATGTTAAACCTTATTTAAGTATATGATAGACCAAAGGATAAATTAGGTATTAAAAATGTGTCTAATACCTCTAAAAACAATATCTTTGGACATTTTTAGGTCACCTAAGTTATAAGTGTAGACTTTGAGGCTTGAAGGGATAGTGAAAAATTACAAGGGAGTGAATGACAGTTGATGCATATAAGTTCATTATCTAAGGTGCATATAATGGATATCATAATTTTGTTTCCAACTTCCCAAGTTATGAAATATGTGTCAATAAATTCTAAAGGCATTTCTAGACTGCCAAGTGACTCCTCGGTGAAAAAGGTAGTTTTAAGAAGAACCATGCAGTGTCTCTATGTTAACCTCAAGGATATGTCATGTTTGTGATAGACACCTATTGAAGATAACTTCATAGACAATTTTATAACACCATATGTCATGTTTTAACCTATTTACAAGTCTTCACACTTTGCCTTGTGACTATCCAACTTCACTTCTCTCTCCTCTCCTATGTTCTATATATGCAAGATATTGTGGCATTGTCAAGGATCCACAATTGGTAAGGTGAAGCCCTTATAGTTTGAAATAGTGATTTGTATTTTAATAAAGTTTTTTAAGTTTATTTTATATCTAAAAATATTTTCTAATTATGTCAATTAGTGTACTTGGATGACAAGTTATCAATGTTTTCTTCTTACTTCTATTTTGCTCTTATATGCATTGTGTAAGTATTATCATCTATTCTAATAGGTATCATGAAGTGTATGTGTTTTTTAGGAATGTTTTGAAGTGTTAAAGAGAATATTAGTGTATAATATCATACTTCATTTTCACCCACCTTTGGATATGTATATCAATACACCTCTATGTAGAAACACTTATGTTAGAAGAACATTGAGTTTAGGTTAGTTTTAGTAGTCTTATTTATTAGTGAAAATGCAAGTGTGTTTGTGGAGTTATCTTTGGTGCATCACCATCATTAGTATAGTTTTATTTCAGTTTTTATATTTCCTTTTCACCCCTAATATTTATTATTCTAGTGTAGAGTCTGGACCTAAAAGATAGTTCAAGGGAGCTTGCCCTTTCAAATCTATATATTTATCTCTTATAGTAGCTTGCCTTTTTTAGATATAGTTTCATGTTACCCCAAATTTGAGAATGTCTCCTTGAATTATATAGGGTGAAAATTTGGGATATAATAGTTATAGCATGCCTAGTGTGACCCAAATTCCAAGAAGGTTGTTAAAGGTGGATACTAGTCTTGACAACAAGGAGTTGTAATAGTCTACTTCCTACACTATTTGGAAACTCTAACATTTGAATATTGGTTGTAGGCTAGTTCACTCTTTCATTCCTAAGGCAATAAAAAAATCTCATACTTCAGGTATTTTATTTGATCTCCAAGAGATTTACTACTATACATATCCCTACCAACCTTGTCATGACCCATACTATATCCCTCAATATCCCTATCAAGGTTGTTATCAATCTTATCAACCATGGCATCCTTGTGGTTAGCCCTATGATCAAACCATTCCTTATCCATATGAACATGATGTTATTTATTATACCTATCAATAATCTTATGAATAATCTTAAGAATAAGATTAATAAGAGGATATGATTAGGACTCATGAAGAATAAATCCAATCTCTTAAAAGGTAGCTTCTTGGAGGCAATTTTCCTCAAGGTATACCTATTCCCCCTCAAGATCCTTCTTACATTCCATATCAATTTTCTCATGCTCCTGATCCTCATCAAATTATTCACTATCCTAAAAAATAGACACTCTAATCCTCAATAGAACATAATAGTTTCAAAACTCCAACGTGTAACCAAGTAGTGAAGTCTTGGGGAAAGAAAGATGGAGAGAGTGAGGGTCAAGAAGTTAATGTCAAGGAGGAAAACCATGTTTTTGTTTAAGGCCTATTTCCGTCTACTCAAGAACTTATATATTTCCCTTTATGAAAGTTTATACATGAATAGTTTCAACTTTAAAAAAAACCTTAGTTGAGAATATGGGAGATGGAGTTGTAGCTGTTGAGGAATTTTAAGAGGACTATGAGAAAGGTGAGGTTTTTGATGAAAAAATGGGACACTTATAATAGAGTTAAACCTTATTTCTCTCCAAGAATTATTTCAAGAGTCTCCAAATTTCAAGAGTACTTATTCCAACCCCATGCCTATTCATGAGTCATCTACCACACATCATACTCCCTATCCAACCCATGAATGTGTTCGACACCATCCCACCTCATCCTTTATTGAAGGATAACCCATCCTATGGGAGATTATAAAATAAGAACAAACTCAAGTTGTAGTTGATCAAGAAGATGACTCAAGTGTTTATGATGAAGAATTCACTATAGGTACTCCCCTTGGTGAAGACAACCACAAGTCAATCTTATTAAGTGAAGAAAGACAAGATATAGATGAATTTTTAGCTGTTCACAAAGAGCTTACTCAATACATGAGAGATGTGCTTGATAAGGACATCACATTAGTTGAGTTGGTTAATACTCATGTGCATGAGCCAGAGCTTGAACATAAAAATATAAAAGAAGAAAAGAAGTTATTGATGAATTCATGAAACAAGATGACTTGTGGAAAATATTTTATGAGGTATGTGGTGAATTTAAGGCCCTTTAAAGGCCTATATCTCTTGATGTTGAATTTGAAAACATTATTGAAGGTGCATTGCTTTTTGAAGTATAACATGACAATATTCAAAGCACCAAGATAAAAGTTTCCCCTATTAGTCATGAAGTTATCATGATTAAGATAAACATAAATGTTAAAAAAATTCATGAGAAGGATATTGAAGTGCAAGAGGAGTTCACCTGCATAGGTGATATGTTTTTATTTTTTATGGTTACATTGAATATCATGCCAACTAAAGTGGTAATCATGGAGGAATTGGAAACATCAATGGCAAAGCTCAGAAGGTAGCATGCCTCATTCACTCCTTCATATCATGAAACAAATAATGATACAATCTTTCCCTTTGACCTAGGAGGATAAAGCTATTTTAGGTTAGTCTATATATATCCTAGTTCTTTTGAGTTGTTTGTGTTTTCCCTAAGTGTTCATTAGAGCACAAGTGTGTGTTTTGTATCTTTCTTTGTGTGTTTGATTTTTTGTTGTGTTAGGTGTGATTTTTTTGGTTTGTTTAGAGGAATTTCAATGTCAAGTTAGGTATATATATGTGACTCTATTACCTAAGGATAGGAGAAGGCAACTGGTCCTTAGTATAGCAAGCATGCTACCCCTTAGAAATCACCAAAATGTTGACTACATTTAACCCTAGGTCAAATTGGTAAAACCACCTTGTATATTCAAATTTTTCATAAGGTATACTATGTTTTAAATGTTCACCATGGTAATTAATGAGGTCATACTACATGTTCTAACATTGTTATATTTGTCATTTTGTCTTATTATACCTTTTTTGCCACCTTTTAGTCACTCTAAGGGAAATTGTATGGTTTTAAACCAAAGGAAAAAGGTGTAAATATGAAATATAATGTACAACATGTCAATTATATGTCATATGGTAGTTTATAAACTAAAATTTGTAGGTCCAATGTAAGAACAAGAAGATCACTTGGAAAAAGAGTAGTTTTTGATCTTGTATAGACTATATGACACATCTGGAACATGTGAAGATTTAATAGGGTCTATTCATATCCTCATAGTTCATTTCTAGGATTAGGTGGCTTTAACAATTCCAAATTTGATCAAAACCAATTCCTCTTTCTCATCGCTCCCTCAGACAAGTCAAAAGAGGTCAACAATTTTTAGTTAGTATGGACTGAAAATGAAGAGTTAGGTTGAGTGCACTTTGGGAATGTTATTACTCCTTATGAGCTTCCAAATCATGGGCATGGTCTCAAGTTTGATTATTTTTAAGGTTCAGTGCACTTTGGGAATGTTATTACTCCTTATGACCTTCCAAATCATGGGCATGGTCTCAAGTTTGATTATTTTTACTTCATGAACAATCATTAAGACTATTAGTTACTCCATTATGCTTGTGTATCCTCAATGGATTTGGTTTTCTCCTATGTCTGCATTGGTTTGATGTTTTAAAGTGATTTATGAAGACTTGCAGAGTATATTCATCCTCCTCATATAGATTTCAAACTAGATGGGATATGTGAATATGAGTGGATAAAGGATCAATATCATTATTCTAGTAATGAATCAATGGTTTTTATAATAATTTTTCCATATTTGAAGGGTTCATCCTCCTATATATGGATTTAGGTCAAGGTTGACATGTTGGTTTTTACCTCCTGTAGAGCATGGATTGTCCATATTCTTGGTTGAAATAAATGGAATTTGATGAATATGGGATTATAATAATTTAAGGATTAATTAGAGTCTTAATGTACATAGTCACCTAAAGTCACTTGTAGGTATGAATAGAGAATTGTAGGACTATCTCAAACCCAATATATGGGTTGTGTATTATATCAAGACTTGAAAGGAGTTCTCAAATAATTCAAGGTTCATTAACATAATAAAGATCCCCTCAAATAATGACTATAATGGTGTAGAGTTGGAAAGTTCCTTAATGGAAACATTTATCTTAATTTCTCCAAAGAAGGTCTCTGCTCCACAAAATGTCATTTGTTGGTGAAGGCATATGATGGTCTAAGCTAGTCCAATGGATTCTTTCTTGTAGCCTAGATAGAGATGTCACTTATTAACATGATAAGAAGTGTTCATGTCAAGAGAGAGTGATGATAATTTATATTTCAATTTAGTCAAGATCATAATTAAAACACTTAGAAAATAATAGTGTTATTGAGCCAAAATGAACCTTGAACTTGCAGACTTGTAGTATGTGGATAACCAAGTGGTAAGAGCATGGTCTCAAGATAAGAGTTGAGTTCATTCAAGTGTGAAATATTACTAATAACATCAATATAATTTAAAAATATGAAAACATAGTATTCACACATAAATGATCACCTATAAGAATCCCTTATAATCTGAAATTGCACACCTACAATTTGGATTCTCAACTTAGACTCTATCATGCTAATAGATTGCAAGTTTAGAGGTTTGATAAGGTATTAGATGGAATGAATATGTGGATATCACTTATATAGTGATCACATCACATTTCATGTGATTATTAGAGGAATAAAATAGAGGAGGTGAATATAGATTGAGTTTTCAAACCTCAACCTACAGTCAGTCAACACACTTGCAAACCTAGAATCTAGTTTAAGGAATTTGAAGGTTTGAGGACACACTTGTAGACCTAGAACCATAGTCAGGGATTTAAACTTTTTACATAATGTCCTCATGACTTAAGCTAGATCTCCATGGTATTTTTTGGCTATATTAATAGGGTATATGTCCTATGTTTTATCTCAGATAGATGTAACTCCATATTCAATACAACCTACAGACATGGTACATGAAGAGTGAAAATATGAATGACAAAGTTTGGAGTGACTATGGTATGATTTATAGAGTTGAATAGATGTAAAAAAAGTGTTAAGATACCATAAAATAAATGGAAACCTCCATAGATGGACATATGCTCAATAACATAGTATAGGCCTATTAGGCTTAGAAATGAACATAAACCCTCATGATGTCTATAATCATTCACATGACCAAATGATACTCCTTAAAAGTTTGATAACATCTATGGGAAATTTGAAGACTGATTAGACCCATTATTTTGTAGAGAGAGACTCAAGACTAGTCATTTTGGCCTAATTTGGTCTCAAGGATACTCATAATATAGGTAAGAGCTTGAGAGGCCAATTTTATTTACTCATATATGTATAGATGAGATACATGGTACATCAAAAGGTTGGGGATAGTTGATGAGGGTCCTAAAACCAATCTCAATGGAATTGGTTTTAGAGTTACGCTTTTAACTTTTATGAATCATTGTTAATAACCCTAAAACCCTCTTATGAACATGATAAATAATAAATGGAGAATTATGCATTCAATAGGGGCCAAATGTCCTGGAAGATGATTTGAACCTGTTTTTAACTCTCTAAAGCTCTGTGCCACCCAATTATTTTTTATTGTCACTTATGTGGAGAGGCCTAATTTAGTGACATTTATAGGATTTTAGGTGTTATAAAGGTGAAAAAAGTAATGGGTAGGTAACAATAACTTTACGAGGTGTGTAGGGACTTTTTATAACTTCTCAAACTTAATTATCACCTTATTTTCTCTTGAAATCTCCTTTATTGAGTTGGCCATTGTAGGCAATCTTGAATAGGATAGTGAGAAAGCAATGTGACTACCTAAGTTTGAGATGAAACTTGTGATGTTGAACTTTATTGAATTCTATGATAGACTAGAGGAAAAATAAGGTCTTTATTATGTGTCTAACACTTCTACAACTAACCTCTTTAGACATCTATAAGTTACTTAAGTGAAACATGTAAGCTTTGAGGATTGAGGGGCTAGTGAGAAGTTACAAGGGAGTGAATGACAAGTGGTTTGAATAAGTTAATAAATTTAGGGGCATATAAGTGTTGTCATAGTTTTATTTATAAATTCCCAAGTTAGGAAACATGTGTCACAACTTAAAAAGGTAGTTCTAGACTTTTAAGTCACTCCTCATTGAGAAAGGCAGTTTTAAGAAGAACCATGGAATGTCTGTACACTATCCTCAAGTATATGTCATGTTTTTAATGGACACCTATTGAATATAAATTCATATGGTATTTTATAAATCCATATCTCAAGTTATAACTAATTCAAAGGACTTGAAACTTGGCCTTGTGATTGTCCAAATTCACTTCTCCTCTCTCTTATCCTATTCTCTATATATGCAAGACATTTTGTCATTATCAAAGATCCACAATCTGTAGGGTAAAACCCTGATAGTTTAACATCATGATTTCCATTCTAATAAAGTTTAGGAATTTGATTTTATCTCTGTAAATCTTTCCTAAATATATCAATTATTTTACTTTGTTGAAAAGTGATGAATGTCTTCTTTGTGCTTTCATTTTGCACTTGAATGTTTTGTGTAAGTAGTAACATCTCTTCTAAGAGGTCTAATGAATTGTATGTATGTTTTAAAGTGTGAGAGATATTATTAGTGTCTAATATTATACCTTTTCACCCACATTTGGATATGCATACCAATCTACCTCCATGTAGAAACACTTATGCTAGGAGGACATTGAGTTTAGGTCAATTGTAATAGTCTTCTTTCTTAGTGCACATGCAAGTGTGTTTGTGGAGTTATATTTGGTACATCACCATCATTATTATATGTTTAATTAATTTTCCTCATTCCTTTTTCACCCCCAATAGTGATTAGTGTAGTATAGTGTGTGATCCTAAAAGATAGATCAATGTATCTAGCCTTTTCAAATCTAGAGATCTATCTCTTGTAGTAGATTGTCTACTTACAGAGATAGTTCCATGTTACCCCAAATTTGAGAATGTCTCCCTGAATTCTCTAGGGTGAAATTATAGTATATAATAGATAATTAGACATAGATTATTATGACTTATTTTAAAATCCATATGCACTTATATCAGAATTGGCAGCATATGCATAGCACATTATTCCCATATGTTTAGTTTGACACTAGTACACGTAGATAGAATGAAAAATACATCTCATTCTACATGTTGTTACTAAACACACCATTTTCCCTACATTTACACTAGATTGATTCCTTATTTCATCTACAATTTTTGGCATTACTGAGTAGTCCTTGAGCTACATTCTCATGTTCTCGAGTGGACCCTGAGCCATTTTTCATTTTATAGCTTCCAAGTGGCCCTAAACCCAACCTATATAGTTTAAGTTACATCACACAAATTTAGTTAAATTGTGTAAATTTATTTTCATATGCATCTATTACATGTTGGTAACTAATGATAAAGTCATAGTTTACTTGATTTTTTGAGCCACCTATGCAAGAGAGTTCGACAATCCATCAATCCAATTCAAGTTATTCATATATTATGATCCATCGAGCTGGGGTTGGTAATTATGGATTCAAAGATATCTTAATTTATTAATCCACCCACACTGAGGATTGAGCAAGCCATCATCTCAGTCCAAACTATTTACCATTTTATCACCATCTACACTCACACACATGATATAACTAGGTTTTAGCATTAGTTTACATACACGATGAGTTCTCTCTATCTTATCTCTTTACTAATTTTTTCCTTTTGATTTTGATTTTTATTAAGTAAGGACTAGTTCATTCATGTTTCATTTTTAGGACATGCAATGAAGCATGCTTCATAGACTCAGACCCTGATTCACAGGTTTCACCTCTTAGGTAAGTCAAGGTATGTTTCTTTTCCTTTATCCTAGTCATTTCACTTTGATACATTTATATAACAATGGGGGGAGGAATCTAAAATGTCATTTGAGTGAAATGAGTGTGAATTGATACCAATTTATCCTTAGCTTAGCCATAAACCTATATTAGGGCCTCTCTTGATCATTTTCCAACTTTTTTATGAATTTATTACACTCCTAAGAATAAAAAAATCATCACTAAGCCACTCCCTAAGCACCCAAGTCTCATTTCACTGGTTCCTACCTCCTAGAAACTAGCACATTCCTTTGGAATATAATGCACCACATTATTAACCAAAGGGTAATGCTAATATCCTAATGTTATTTACTCCCATAATGGATATCATTTTGTTCCTACAAGTACACCCAGGGTTAGCCTAAACCTATTTGAAATCATGAATAATATCATAACACTATATATAAACCACTTTAAATCATTTATCCACTATATTGAAATCAAATGCAAATACTCATAAACAAACTCAAATACAATTTTTAGAATCAAGGTCATTTATACCTACTCTACCCTAATTCTATATACACCAATGTATAGCATCCCAAATCTCAAATGAATCAGATTTCAAGTCTCAAGTCACACTCAAAGTATTCAAACCAAAAATCATACTAGAGTTCACTTGCACTTGAACCAAAACTTAGATTGGGGGAACTACACAATGATTGATACCCTTTCGATCTATTGACATGTAGGCAATACTCAACACATGGGTTGTTGAGGTCACATCTAGTTTACCCTACTAACACCATTATTTTTCTACTTGTTCTCCTCAAATACCCTAAAAACATAGAGGTGTAGGGCTTGTCATTGCAATTAGTCAAAACAAGGAACAAATTATGAATCAACATATGTGCATATAGTTACAAACTCCAAAAAACCAAGTGAAGGTCCACCTAGAATTTCAATGTTGCTACTTTCAAAATACCACTAGTGTGTCACATAGGACACTAGCATGATCTGTTACTATCAAAAAGAATGTCATATTATACATGAGAGTTTTTAACTCTTGGTTCCTATTCAAAACATCTTTCATAGTTCGTACACTAACTTTAATCATGTCATTCATCTCTCTCAATCAATTTCTAGATAAGTACACCTCTTGTAATCCATTTTCTATTTATAGAATATTTAATTAAATTAATTATTATACAAATTAATGGCTATTGATATTACCTTATTTATTGAATTATTAATTATTATAGAACATTATAAAACTAGGGTTTTACATTCCATAATACCATTAAAATTTAAATAATTTTTGTACTTTATCATCTACTGACACTTTTTCTCTTACAAGAATCTATAAATTTTCAATCTCTTTGAACCTATGCCTTAAATGATACACTAGGAAAAGGGTGGGAAGACCAATGGTGTTTCACAAGATTATTTTGGTTTTTTATCATTCTTACTATTTTTATAGATTCCTTACAGTTTCCATCTATTTACCTTGTATGATGTCTCCCTAAATTTCTGGCATCATGAAATATGGCTAAGTCTAAAAACTAGCAAGACCCTCCAAAACCTAGAATTTGCATTTTAGCTACTAGATGTCTGAAATCATTCTCAAACATCATGAAAGTATAAATATAAAACATAAATTAAAGGATAAGTTGGCATTTATAAATTTCAACTTATAATTAAATATTTATTTTATATTTATATTAGCTATTTCATCAGCTCTCATGCCCTTATCTAACTCTCTAAGCATTTATCCTTCTCAAATAACCCCTAATAGGACAAACACCCATTTTCTTATTTTTATGATAAATTATCCACTTTTACCCCTAAAAAAATTAGTCTAGTCAATCATGTTAGCCACTTTACACTAATTTTTCCTATTTGCATTGGTCAGGTTGATCTTTTTAGAAAGGGATAAGCCTCCATTTACCACCTAATAAGATCAATTTGGTAGACCTTTTTAGCTTAATTTTTGGAAGGGTTTAAGTTCAATCCATTGCTATAAATTCCACCTTAACTTTAATCCAATAGAGAGGAACATTTAGTTTGCATTTTTATAATTGGTAATTCTATTAACTCTACACTTGAGGAGATATTTCTTAGGGTTTTGTCTTGAAAGGAAGATAGATTGTATTGTGGGAAAGTCTTCGACCTAAATTAGGAGTATTTTATCTTGTTATTTTTTTTTTATTGTTAACCATCCACCTTAATGTCATAAGATGTAATGATGACTCAATTATATTTATTTTATGTATTGTATCCCTATCTATGGTTATCTTATAATGATACTTAACTAGAGGGTTATCGTATAATGATACTTAACTAGAGGATTTGAAACCATCTATATTGGTGTTATGTGATAAGAGATACATAGGTAGGTTTAGTAGATCCAAATTAGTCATGTCCTGATATATAAGTATGTAATGAATTTTTTGTAAGATTACCTTTTATGAGTTTAGAATTTACTAAGTAGGACAAGTTGTAGATCCATCCTAATTTATTGCATATATTTTGGTGAACCTCATGTGAATCTAACCCTTGAATTTTTATTTTTCAACAAAAATCAACAAGATTGAGTTGGTTGATCAAGTTTCAATTTCTCAATACATGTTTATTTTTTAACTAACTAGATAAAACTAGTTGATCTAGTGTTTTTATTTATCTGTATATTTAGGGATTATCATCTAACTAGATCAAACTAGTCAATTTAGTTTGTCCTTTTGCTTTTAGGGGTTCATTTCAATAAAATAAATTGAATTGGTCAATCAAGTCTTATTTTTATATTTTTTCAAATTTTTACGTGCATTCAACTAGATGAATTTGGTCAATCTAGTTTAGTTTAGCAATTTTTACTTTGAAGTTTTCAGCAAACTAGATCAAGTTGGTCAATCTTGTCTTATTTTAATATTTTTTAGTTTCTATATTTTTATAGACTAAATCAACTAGGTTGATTCTTTTTAAACACTATATTTTGAATATTTTTTCATCTATAGAACTAAATATTATTTCAATGGCCAACTCTTAATCACCCTTGACAATATAACTAAATCGACCAAATAAATTTTGTTCTCTTTTCTAGGTTCACTCTTACCATCTTAGTAATTCAATTTTGTCAATTATCTCAAATTTTCATTTCTCTCTCTCAATAAAATCAATCATTACTTAAAATTTATATTTTGTTTTTGTTAGTTTTTAGGTCTATTAAAAATGTATCACATAATAAACTAGATCGATTTGGTGAACCTAGTTTGTTTTATCCTTGTTCTATTTTGGTAAAATTCAATTAGATCGATCTGGTTGATCTTATTTATTTTAGCCTTTTTATATACTACATGTTTCTACCTAAAATTCAAATATATTTATCTTATTGACTTCATAAGACTTGGCTAACCTAATACAATTTCACATGTTATTTTTATTCCCAAAAATCAATTAGATCAACCTAGTCGACCATGTAAGTCCTAGATGACATAGTTTAGTAGGTGGCCAATCTAGTTCAACAAGTGGATGACTTAATTTAGTAAAATAATAATTTAATAATTATGTCTTCTAATTCATCAAGAACATTGCATAATCAATTATTTAAATTAGAACCTCACTTATACTATCATTTCAAATGAATCTAAAAAAATTATTCCTTCATGTATCTCTAATACCAAACCAATTACTACATCATGTAACCTAAATTTTTCATTCTCAAGGAAAACACATTGTAATAGGGTTCAAATTACTCACCCTTGTCCTCCTCTTAATAAAAATGTTGGGAATCATCTTCCACCCATTAATCTTACTCTCCTATTGATACAACTTAAATTCTTGGTTAAATGGTTCAAAAAAATAATGTTATTAAAAAACTAACAATTCTAAAATGATACAAATACAATATGATTTATTAAAAATGAATATTCAACTAACTAAATTCATCATGACTAAACCAAATTAGAAAATTTTTGATCCTCATCTTAGAGATGCCAATGAGCATATCATCCCTCAACATCTGATGCATTAAAAAATACTTTAACGTATTTAAAATTAAAATTTAGATCCTTTCATTGTGTCCATAGACATTGGAAACATCTCTAAAACTATCACATATGATGGGACTAAATATCTTGCTAGCTTTATTAAAATCTTTGTAAATCTCTATAAATAATGGGTCAAAACTAACACCTTTGCTAAAACTAATATCGTATCCAAAACCTTTGTTGGTGATGCACTTGAAAGGTATAATATAATTCCTAAACATTGCATTACACAACTAGAGGATTTAGTCAAGGCTATTTTAGAGGAATTATAACATAATGACCTTCCTAAAAATTACCTTAGTGACTTCATCAATGCTAAGAAACATCCTAATGAATCTGCTCACATTTTCATCAAACAATGGAAGTCTCTAGCTCATAATGTGGACCACAAAATGAGTGTTGATACTCCCTTCAAATTATTTTTTACCACTCTTAAAGCTCTTCTTCAATACAAAGTTTTATTTTCCCCCCCCTAAAACTTTAGATGAAGACTTAGACTAAGAAAAAGGTAATACACTCTTATGAGTCTATTTGAATCACATTAATAAACTACTAATGAATATTCCTAATCATATTCTCATAAAATTTATTAATAGAAGTCTCCCCAAACTCAGAAGGGAACATACAATTCAACTAATTTTAACCCAACCCACCCTCCCTTGAGTCTAGAAGAGATTAAGAATATATTTCCACCCCTAAACCCATGGGCTTTTATCCTTCCAAACCTCCTCTAAAATGTTACAATCCTAATAAGTTTTATTGGTGGCATGCCATGATAGGTCATTTTCATGAGATTTGTATATATCTTCATCGATTCCTTATTACCTTCTTTCTTGGTCCACATTTCAATCTTGATACTCTTACACAATTTTTTTTCAAGACTATCTTAAAGCCTTGCCAAATCAATATAAATAATAACAATCACATACTCATGACCCACATAATGATTAACAATAATGTCAACACCATCCTACTCCAATATCATCCACTAATGTTGTCTAAAACATCATTGATCCTTATTCCTAAAAAAATAAGGAAAGGATAGCTAACATGAATAAATCTAAATGCATGGTTGCATCCAGCAAACCTCAACCACTTATGTTGCACCAAACCAAGACGCACCTAATTCAAATTACTATTCCAAAGCACATCATAAATGTTCCTCCTTTACCATATATAATTCTTCATACCTTTCCTACATATATTCCTCCTTATGTCATTCAAGGTTATTTAATTATAATTGTTAGTTGCTCTAACTGAATTGGCCCACTATGGGTGTAACAATGTTATTAGCTGGGGGAGTTGAATATTGACCATTTTATTTACTCTTACTTTCTAGTATGGCTTGTAAAATTTGTGCATTATCAAGGGGTTGTCCCTGAAGTTTATTTCTAAAGTTTTGGAGGATCTCATCCTTATTAACAATTAGGGCATGATTGTTAAGTGTAAGGAGTGTATCCGAGTCTCCAATTTGTGTATCATTTTCATCTTGAGTACTTTCCAAATTAATAATTATAGATGCACTTTGTTATGATTCATTATTTTGATACTTAACATTATTTTCCACAAATTGTCTAAGTGAAGATGCATATACATGATTGACACTAGTTTTCCCTAGGGAATTTTTGTCTTATAATATAAATTTATGATGTTTGAGAAAAACCTTCTCATACTAGTAATATGATCCCTTAGAGTTTCATAGGTGAAAACTCTAGTTTCTTCTAATTGAACATGTAGGCACACACCCTACAAGGAAGAGTGTGAATAGGCTAAATATGTGGATTAGGAATAATTATATAGGTTGATTCATCTCATGGAGGAGTGATAATATGAACTTGATTATAGGGAAAGTAGCTATCATCATCATGCAGATGAGAAGGAGAGGGAGTTTCTTTCCTATGCATAAGATATGACATTGAAACATGAAACATGAAACATGGTTGTTATCTTATGTGATAAATTATCTATGTGTGTAAGGGTTTTATTTTTAATGGAATTCCACATAGGAGAAAGATAACATGATACAAAATATGACATATATGCCAATTGATATATATTACAATTGACATATATTGTAATTAAAGGGAACAAGCATGCAAATGAAAGTATTAGACTTTGCATCCAAAAGTGATAAACCTATTATATAATTATTATCATAATTAGGTAAAATAAAATCATAAAATGTATGGATCTAAAATTTGAATCCTGGAAATGCAAACACTAGGTTTATCTAGGGTTAGGGTTTGTGTAATGTTTGAAGTAAGTTACGTTCACCAAACATTTTATCCTTTTAAGGTTTAGCTTGTCTAAATAAAATGTTTGATTAAAGGGATAAGTAGAATAAATCAAGGAAATAATATGCATAAAATATAGCCAATAATTTTTTTTTGATAAGGTAAGGTGGAAAACCAAGGGCCGAACCCTTCACAAAGCAAAAAAGACAAGAAGGCAATCAAACAAAATATGCCTTCAGAGAGACGATGACACTAGCCGAGAAACAATAGACACAGAAACAAAACATAAGAAATGAAAAGACTAGACTCAGAGAGGACTCTCCTTACATAACCATTGATTTGAGAAGATCATTAAGTTTCTCAGTGTTCTCCACATTGTCAGCATGCCCAGTATTACCTACCTCTTTCAGCATAGACATGTTCAAGAGAATTGTATTTCAGAGTCCCTAGGTGAAATTTTACTCCAGCCTCTGAATACAATCCTTCAAGGCCCCAATTTTAGATTTCCAATCAGTCTCATTCTCTATTTCTTCACCATCTTCCTCAACATAGATTTTCCCCTTATTGTCAGTAGTTTCCATAGCGTCAGCACCATGCTCCTCAGTAACCCCAAAATCCCTAGTCTCATATTTCCCTCTAGTGTCCTCAAAAATTTCATAGATTTCTAGCTCCTTAGACTCTTCCTCCTGGGTTGATTCCTCTGAAGCACTTTCTAAGTAATCAATCAGTATGGCCTTCAGGGTGGGTTTATCAACAATCCGCCATGACCTTTGAACTCTAGAGGAGAAGCCTTCCTTATTAATTTTGGAAGACTTATAAGATTTACCACCTTGGCCCCCTATGGCCCTACCCAGATTTTTGTGGGTCCCCTCTATGGTCTCTCTAATATTCTATTCCTCTTCATCAACCTTTCTCTTCTTACCCTTCTTGCTCACAAAGGAGCTAGGGGTGTCAACAGGGGTCTCTTCTGGGGTGGAGAAAGAAACATCTTTTGTCTTGGTAGGAGCAGGGGAAAAATAGGACTCATCAATAGCATTGCCAGACACTAGATTGGAAGGAATGTCTCCACTATCAATTCTAATAGTCTTGGCTAACTCAAGGGCTCGGTGAAAGTTGTATAAGAATAAAATTAGGCCCTAGTGTAGGGGAATAGGGTTCGTATATGGCTTCTTAGCCATTTTAGCTCTCACCCTAAGGACAGAGTGTTCTAAAGAAGAGAGCAGGTAAAAAGGGAAACTAATAATAACATTACACTTGAAATGATTTAACAAAGGGAGGTGGTAATTTCAGAACTCGGTAAATCAACCTTCAAGTGTGAAGTAATTCATGAGAATGAAGTACAATCCATCCCATGGCTCTAGAATTTTAGCATGCTTGAATCCTCCTTGATATGAGATGAGTTCATCTCCCTCTCCTAGAAACAGTTTGTGGCTTGCAAGATCCATAATTTTTCTTTTCCTTTGAAGTTTTATTCCCTGCATGGCCATTCTCATGGCCATAGAAATCACCTTTTTAGAGATTTCAAAACTGATTCTACCCACTATGACCCACCTATTTAACTAGAATCTCACAAATTGCTCAGACAAGTTTTCATCGAACCCATTAAGCCTTTCCAAATATGGGCTAATTCCCCCTTCTTTATAATAATGCCAAACCAGTAGATTATCTTTGAATTCATAGCAAGATATTGGTTCTATTCAAATATGGTGTCCTCCCATTTTGTGTTTGTAGACCCAAACTATGGAGTTCCTAAGTTTAGCCTTTAACTTTGACATGGTTGCTAACCCTTGTTTTTGTTTATGCATAATGAAGATGTGATGGCTCATTATTTGAAATACCTGCAGAGATGACATTGTCTACTCCCATGCTTGGAAAGTATTTCCCATTGATTTTCATAATGAGACCCATGCACCTCAACCTCATGATATAATGAATCATGAATGATTGTCAAATAAATACCAAAGTTATCAAGTTTTGAAATCCATGATGGCCCTCTCTAAGTGGACCGCCTCTGAGAGCTATCCTTGTCATAAATGTGCCTCATCCTTGACAAGTCATCTCCTTTTGAATAATATCCCTAATGTTTAAGGGAATATGAACACCTTGTCACCACACCCTCCAACCTGATAATTGTTGACCAAGATTGGCATAAACATCAGCAACCCTGTTTCCCTCTCTGTAAATATGGAAAATCTCTACTCCAGAGAACTTCTACAAAAGAAATTAAATATCTGCAATGATGTCTTTTAGCTTAATTCCCAAATTTCATGCTTTATTAACTGCATCTATGACCATTTTAGAGTCTCCTTGTATACTCAAGTTCCTTATTCCTAGGGATATAGCCAACTTTAAACCCCATAATAGAGCCATTGCTTCAGCATAGTTATTGCTTTGTTACATAATTGACTAGTTTTGAATTTTCTAAAATTAGTAATAAATAATGCAAATAAAGACTTATATGAAAAACACCTAATATGGATGGTTTGAGTGCTATAAATTGATATGGAAACTGGTCTAAGTATCATCAACTAGATCCTTGTGTCATAACTCCTATTGGATATTAGTTCCATAATTTTACAATAGCACCATGTGGCTCTAATGTCCTAATATTGGCACTACTATCCTCTATGCAAGAATATCTTGAACTTGTGGGTGCACTTATGTCTTGATTTATGGGACCTATTATTGTGCACACTCATGAAATAAAAATCCATTTTGGGAAGTAATCTAGGTAGATCTTTTGGAGACACATCCAAAAAATACTATAAAAAAGGATAGTCCTCTATGGTAGGATATTTGGGTTCTCCAACCTCATATACCTTAACCATGAACACCTAAATTTCTTTCTACTAAGCCTTATTTAATTAGATGGATGAAATTTACCTCAACTTAAGCACTTTTTTCTCTCATTAGATTTGAGTTTGATTTCCCAAATCATCTAAACATTCTACCTTATTTGTAAATCAATCTACTTTTTATTTGTGATTCCAAATCTATTTCACTCCTAAATCACATCATATTATCCTATAAATTCTTTTAAAAAGTCCAATACAGTGGTGAAATCATGTAATATCACTTATACTTCTATGCACTTATATACTTTGAACCTAGATTGATTCCCACACTACATCGTCCCTGTATTTACGATAAATGAAACACTCAATATCTCCAATATCTATTAAAATAGAAAAAGAATGTTCAAACAAAGTACCTAACACCTCTATTGCTAGGACCTAAAACTCAGCTTGACAGTTGTTAACTTCTGAATGAATTCATTGTTGGAAAGCTCCCTATCGATAAGATGACAAAAAATATTTTTTATTTTTATTCATGTCTTGTAGTGATGATATTATTTCACATAATTATTTTCTCCATAAGAAAAACATCAACCAAGTGGTCTTTTTCTCTTAGGTGTGTACCTCCTCCATTTTCTTCCTTGAAACAATTTCCTAGTGTTCTTTCCCAAGAAGAATTATTTAACCTTGGATTATTACCATTTAATAGATTTTTAAAATCCATAATACACTTCCATTTCTCTTTTTTTAAAGTATTTTTGGAACCTATGAACTATTTCTAATACTCATCTTACTTCTACAAGAGATTTGAGCTTATGTTCCTACTTTATATCTTTATCAAATATATGATCCATGGAACAAGGTGCATGCACATCTAATTTATGGCCTCAAACCCATGACAAAAATTTTAATTGGGAAACATTCATCTTTCTGGTATTAGGTAACATATTTAATAAGTGTGGTAAATTATTCCTAGTACTATATTGTTGATATCTCTCCTTTCTCTAGATTCTTAAAAAAAATATGATTGTATTAAAGGTGTGGTAACCATCGATCCCTATAAAATGTCGCAAATTGATCCCAAGTGGTAGCTATGGATTTAATACCCATTTCTTTCTTTTTAATATCCCACCAGGTTGTTACTTTACTAAAAATTTAGTATGCTCCCCACCGTTTTAATCACCTTAGAGTGATTTTTTATTTCAAACTATTTCTCAATTTCTATGATGCATCCTTCATCTCCATCACCCAAAACATTTATATAAAATTTAGGTGGATGCACCTTCTCATATCATGTGAAAATTTTTTTTCCACTTGTGCTCTTCTAGCATGATGCTCCTCAACTTATTCTTTCTCTTGTTTATATTCCTACTCAACATGCTAATCTTTTTCATATTCTTCATCATTGGCATGTAATTTATGTTCCAATGATGTAATTATTTTATGTATTTCCATTCAGGTTTGTGAGGATTTGATTAAGATTAATAGTTTGTTATGCTACTAACTCACTCATGCCATGATGTTACTCCTGATTAAATGTTCCTTCAATGTTGGCCCTTGAATGAACCATTTTCTCTTACTATAAATGAGGAGATTTAAGTAAATATTAGTGCACTCATTAGGTCACAACATTTAAACCTATGTTTGGATACCACATGTTAAAACCCTACTAGTTTCCACTTATTAAATTATGTAAAATAAATTTTGAAAATTAATTAAGATCAACTATCTATTGCAATTAAGATCAATTAATGCATTTAACCTAATAAATGTACTAATAACATAATTTTATTATTTATACACCATTAAAATACATTATTCTACAACTATCATGTTAAAATCTACTAAACACAATAATTACATATTTTTTAGTAACTTGTTGATCTAAGAATATAAAATTTTATCATATTAACCATAAATAGTTCTCAATGTACAAAAATAGTAAGGGTACACAAAAATACATCATGGAAAAATTAAAATATAGTAGTACATCATTTTAGAGTTAAATTAAAATAATACATCATTTCATCTACATACAATAAATACACCTACTAATGAATTATAATACAATAAATCATAGGTATACATGAATTCCAAAGAACCACTATTATGTAAGTTTATTTATATATAGTAATATCAAAATTATAATAGTACAATAGAGATTCAATGAGATAGCTCATAAATTAATATAGAATCCATTACCAAGTAATTGAATTCATTTATATTTAGACATAGAGAGGGATAGCATCATTTAGGCCATTTTCTTCCAACCACAGAATGATGGGCTCCCATATACAACCCCACTGGGAGTGACCCTTTCCTTCACAGAGTGGAAAATAATTGTAATTCAAGAATATAAAACCATCCAAGAACATACATGAAAATACAATCACAATTATATGAAGCAATTCATACATAACCTACGCACACCTCTATCTATTTTGAACTCAAGAAAACAAGTAAAATATAAATTACAGTAGATAGACAATGTATACAAATATAATATTAATTTGACTAAAGCATTTTATAGTATTATCAAATTTTAAAAATATAAATCTTAGTCCACATAAGCTTTGCTCTCTAATTTAACAATATGTTTCAAGTAAACCCAATTCAAATTGATGATGTGTGACTCAAAAATAGACATCTTTCCCATCACATCATCATCCATCGAGTTAGGAAGAGAAATATTAACATACAATATTTATTATAATTTTATAAATTATTTGTAACTAATCAAAACATTATTATAATCATTTATTTACTTCAAAATTCATAACCTACTCACTTCATATACTTAATATCATAATATTTAAGAGGTTATTGTAATTAATTCATTTACCATGTATAACTATTTAACATTCCATGCACCTTTAATAATGTTATACTATTATACTAAATCTATCCATATAACCAAATTATGTCACCAAACTTATCTTGGTACTCAAATCAAACTTCAATATATTAATATGTACACACACACACACACACACACACACACACACACACACACACACACACACACACAAATAAAGTGCATCTATAACCATACGACTTGTAACCCATTTCTTATACTTATAAATGACAAAATACCAATATTTAATATGTATATATGTATATATTGTAAATGAGTATTTTGATACCACTATATTATGATAATCAAACATAGATAGAGTGAACTGAACTACATATGCATTAACATATTTTTCATACAAAACCTTAAAAAAAAGTATTAAATATTTCATTACTTTCTAGTTAAATTAATTTTCCCTCTTTATTCTTCTACTAAATGCATATACTTGACCTTCCCCATTTTTCCTTCTTTTTCCTTTTTAAATATTTTTCCCTCTCACCAACTCTATGTTTTTGCTCCTTCTTATACACCATGTAGTGAAACTGAGACTCTACAAAACCTCTACCACCTAAGTACATAATTCCACATACACTCCTCTTTACATATAAAGATCCCTGAGAGAATAGAATGTTGAATAATTGAAGTCCCTAATCTAATTCTAGCATCCACACCAAAAGCTTTTGATCCCCTAAGATAGGTTTTTCTAACTGAAGTTTCATACTAATCATTCCACTCCAAATTATGGATTGGCTTTTTTATCTAAAAATAAATCCTAATCATGACGTTATTTTACTTTCATGAGTTATAACAAGTCTTCTTAACCCAGTTGTGGTCTAATGACCATGAATAAAATTGGTTAAATAATCATTAACAAAATTATTGCCCTGAAAACAAAGTTGGTTACCAAATAAGATTGTAGGAACCTTATAAAAAAATTAATCTTTATGAAATATAAGTGTGTATGGTTTCATTATGAGGGAATAGGTAGCATGACATTGGGTTAAATCATGAACAAGTATTTTAAGGACACCCTTAATGCACAAGAACAAGACATGAGAAATAAAACTACTTAACAGACTATAAAGATATGATTACAAGTTTTAACAAGTAATTGTAACATCCCTATTTAGATGTCAATACTTTCTATTATGTTTGAACTATTTAATTCATTATGTTGGTATATTTATCTTTGGGACTGTCTAGACCTTGTTCAAATTATTTGATGATAGGCACTGATTCATTTTCGAACACCTCCAGTCATATAAAAAACTACAAATTATTTGATTGATATTGAGTAAATTTAATTCATTTATTCATTATCTCAATCATTAATATATAGATATTTTAATCTAAACTATAAATTTTATGTATGTGAAATCACATCTCCATATGCAAGTCAAATTTCAAGAAACTATAAATAGGGGTCTTTAACTAGTATTTTTAATGCTCATAATCAAACAAGGAGACTTTGTTAGTTAATAGAGAATATCTTTGCATTATAGATGAATTTCCTAGCCTTGAACACATGTAATTATAAGTATGCCATAGTTACAAGGGAGGGATATGCATGTTTGAGGATTGGACTAAGTACATTTGATATCTCAATGTAATAGTTGTGAAATTCATAATATAATGTAACACTTGAAGTTAATGAATAATAGGCTATGGGTCAAGGTATAATATTGTGTCCCACTAGCCAATCAGAAGAAAATTAACAAATAAATTGTGAAAAATACCTACTAGTTTTTATAAAAATTTTAGAAATGTATATGCACTACATGTTTATGTATATAGTCTAAAACATATTTGTTGATTAATTTAAATGAACCAAACTAAATATATTTTGAAGAGAAGATGAAAGTGTATGTGACCCCTTTATGCCAAAAAGTGGGATAAACTATTATGCTTTGACCCCTATATTAGTATATATTAGTTATGTGGAACTCTTAGGTTTGTGTGGTTAAGGCATCCCTTTATTATAACCTCTAACTATGACCACACCATAATACATTAGATACCTAAATATAAAATTCTCCTCTAATTTTTGCTCATGATTCCAAATCTTATATATTTGTTGATATTGCAAAATAAATGAATTTGAATCTACATAAAGTTAAGAAGAGAAAATGTGAAATTGAACTAAAGGAAATATCAATATAAGACACCCTAATTTACTTGGGAGAATAATACATCCATCTTCTTTTTGAAAATAGTGCTCTATACAATGATGAATTTTATTGACAATGGTTTTGATGGTTCTATCCAAGTTGAATTTGGGTAGAATTTATAGATCTCGTCTTTGATTCCTCTATGAATATGTCTTTCAACATTTATGAATCATTGATGGAAAATGTATTTGGTAGAAAATAATGATATCAATACCAATTCAATCTAGAAAATACATATATTAGATGTACCAAGTGTTCTTGATCCTTGTTCCATATATCTTCATATAAATAATTGAATGGATATATATTGTGCTTAATTGTTTATTTTCCATGCATATTAATATATGAAGCAACATAACTACATAGTAAATAATTGAAATATTAAAGGAATGGATTATAAATTTAGAAATAAAAATAATTGAAATATGAAGAGGATTTATGTTAAATTTTGAAAAAAAATATTGTATATGGAATTTACATCTTTTCTCTAGTTTTTTTTAATCACATGATTATAATAAATATATCAAGTTGATCCCAATTGGTACTAAGAAGTCCATGTCCCAAAATACCACAACCATATAATATTTTTGGTGACACAAAAGTTTAAAAGATACATAATTTTACTTTTGTATCCTATAACTAAAATTGAAAATATTATTTCTCAAGTATAATAAATGCAACATACTCCTATCACAATTTATTTTTTATATATGGAAATATATTAAATGGAGCCCCTTTGAAAATCTCACCAAAATAAATATAAGATAAAACCAATTCAACCAAACTTATTTCATAAATGAGATGAACATCATAAGTACTAAAAACACCTTAAAATTATTTTAACTATTTTAATCAACCACATATTGGGGATTACAAATAATTATTGACAATGTATATTAATTAATCTAATCACTTTCAATCAGCTATATATTATGGATTACAAATAAGTACTACATATACTTATTAATTAATATAACAATTTTGACCTCAATCACATATTAGTGTTTTGCATGAAAACATAAAGGTCTCACCTAATATAAAAGATGTTTTTAAATTAATAAAAGGCTCAAAAAATTTCATCCACATACAAATCACTTCTTCAATATAACCCAAACAAAAATCTATAAAACATTTCTTGAAAAGCATAATACATAATTGATAATTACCTAAAGGTTATTTGAGATGTACAAATCTTTCTATGTTAAAATCAACCAAGCACACACCATATGTTTTTTTAGGATGCATGTTTAATTTTATATATATTTTTAAATTGTTCATCATATATGGCTTACTTTACACACTAATGATGTAATGTAGGAATGTATGGTGACTTCACCACCTAAAATGTCAAGATAGTTAGTCCCAAGTCTTTTGTGTCAAATACCTTAGAGGAAATTTATTTTTTACCAAATAATGTTTAGATGGAGTACGTAACACTTTTTGTAGTTTGTCACATTTGACTAATTATAAGCAAGAATAAATTTCACATGAATTTGGAAAGAAACTAGTTAATGTTAAGAAGTCCAAATGTGTAAAGCATACATTAAAATATGGAAAAGAATCATTAAGTTATGAGTTTATTATGAACCTAGTATTTTTATCTGACATCATGTTTCAATTCAATAAGAATATTATCTACTAATATGTAATACACACACACCAAAAAAAGTGGTTACATAATCAATTCAAGTTATGCAAGGATAACTTCCCACTCAGGACCATTATTTTAATTATGAACTTTGTCAAAAACTACACACTACAACCCTAAAATGAAGTTCAAATCTAGTAATATAATTTAATTCAAGTTTAAACTTTCTTTCACATTACATTCTATTAAAATATTGCTAGGTTCAACTTAGTAAATTATTTAACTTTTTTTTTTAAATAATTAAGATCAACTATCCATTGTAATTGACATCAATTAATGATTTTAACTCACTGAATGTACCAACAACATAATATTATTATTTATACACCATTTAGGTACATTATTTTGTTATTATCAAGTTGAAATCTACTAAATACAACAATTACATATTTCTTAGTAATTCATTGGCCTGAGCATATAAATATTTACCATATCAACCATAAATAGTTTTCAATGGTGTGGAAATAGTAAGATTACATAGTGGTACATCATGGAAACATTAAAGTGAGGTAGTACAACACTTCATCTACATATAATAAATACACCCACTATTAAAATTATAATACATAATGAATGATAGGTATACATTAATTCTAAATTCACACTACTATATAAGTTTATTTAAATTTAATAATATCAAAAATAAAATACTACAATAGATATCCAATGAGAGAAGTCATAAATCAATGTACTAGCCATGATTTAGCAATTTAATTAGTTTAGATTTAGTTTTAGAGAGGAAGAGCATCATCTAGGCACTTTTTATCTCATCATGGACCGTCAAAGTCTCACACACCTCCACACTAAGAGTGGCTCTTCCCTTTAATTAGGGGCATATAATGATAAATAAATCATCCAAAATCATCAGAGAACATATGTGAAATTACAATCACTATTACATGATATCCATACAACACCGAGGCACACCTCTATCTATTATGAATTCAAAAAAACATGTAAAGTAGAAAGTATAGGTAGACAACTAATCTATACAGCTATAACATTACTTTGGACAAAGCATTTTATGGTATTATCAGATTTCAAAAGTCCATGACTTGGTAGACATAAGCTCCACTCTTTCCTTTAAAATATATGTTACAAATAAATGCAATGCAGACTAATCATATGTGACTCAAAAATAGGCATCATGTTCATCACATCATTATATGTCAGGCTAGGAACAACAAGCTTAACGTACAATATTTATTACAATTTTATAACTTATCTTATTTTTATTTTATTAGCATATGTAACTAATCAAAACATTATTTAACTCATTTATTTACTTCTAAACTCATAAAATACTATCTGCATGTATCGAATATCATAAGATCTGAGATCATTTATTAATGTATTCCTTAACCATGTCTAACTCTTTAACATGCCATGATGTTGGAAATATTGTCATTGATGTCAAAGGTCTAGCATTCTTGGTGATAAAGGCCCCATTGCATTTATTATTTTTTTTTAATATTCATATCTTAGCTAATGTGTGTTAATATTTATTTAATATTAATGAATATATTTTTGGTTGCGTATGAGTCAAAAGAAGGCCCATGGAGAAGTCAAAGAGTCACGAGGTAAAAGACAAAATAGGAATGGGATGCATTTTCTCATGAAGAGTCATCTTAAGGAATTCCAAGAGTCATCATGTGAAGATAAAAGAAGGTATGGTGCATTTTTCCATGAAGGGACACTTTGAAGAATATAAAAAGTAACCAAGATAAAGATAAAAGAGGAAAGGATGCATTTACTTATGAAGGGTCACCATATGATTTTTCAAATGCAAGGATATGAAGGGTCATGCAAGTTTGGTGCCATTTTCCATGAGGATTAAAGGGTCAGGAAGGGTGAATGTCAAAGTTCATTTGGAAAGATGTAAATAAAAGTTTGAGAAGCCATTTATAATATATAAGAGAGTGCATGGTTTGTATTTCTTTTTTAAAGAGAGAAAATTAGAAGATATTGTAGAGTTCTATCATTTGTTGAGTAAGCAACATTGAGAGATAGTTGTGTTTTATACACAAGAGGGGTTCATGTTCCTATGGGTTGGTGCTCACAAATATTTGCAAAGGGTTCGTGCTCGACAAAGGGGCTGGTGCTCTTATAGTTTGGTGCTTTTCAACTTTGTATTTTGAGTTGGTGCTCATTCATATACTTGAGATTGTTCCCCAGGGTTTTTCCCACTTTGAGTTTCCATGTAAAAATTTGGTCTCTCTCTCTCTCTCTCTCTCTCTCTCTCTCTCTCTCTCTCTCTCTCTCTCTCTCTCTCTCTCTCTCTCTCTCTCTCTCTCTCTCTCTCTCTCTCTCTCTCTCTCTCTTGTGGTGCATATTATTGTTTCAGTTTTATTGTATGTCTTGAATGTGTGATTAAGTGGTTAAAGAAAAGAAATTAGATTAAGTAAAATATATATAATATATTGATTCACTTCTACCTCTCAGTCTATTTCATGCTTAACAATTGGTATCAGATTAGGTTCCTTTGGAAAAAGTTTTACAACTTGAAGGTAGATCAGGAAAGCACGATGGTTGGATCACATGAAGGTTTTTATATAAATAAGGTACCTTTGTTTGATGAGACAAATTATACTTTCTGGAGAAAATGAATGAATACTTATTTGATGGCCCTTAGATTCGATATATGGCAAGTAGTGGTGGAGGAATATGAAGAGCCACAGACACTTGTAACTAATTTGGTAGAAAAGAAGGCAAGTGAAAATAATGCCAAAGCGTTAAGTGATATTTTATATGGTTTATGTGAGTCAAAAAAAATTAAATTTATGCAATGTAAATCTACTCATGAAACTTGGGTAAAACTTGAGAATATTTACAAAGGTGATGGAAAGGTTTAGCAAGCTAAGCTTCAGACTTTCAGAAGATAGTTTGAGAGTTTGAAGATGGAAGAGGAAGAAAATATAGCAAGTTATCTTTTACGAGTTGATCAAATAGTTAATCAAATTCAAGGTCTTAAAGAAAAGTTAGAAGAATCAATTGTGGTTCAAAAAATTTTGAGATCTCTACAATTGACATATGATGCAAAAGTTTTGGCAATTAAAGAGATGAAAAATTTAGCCAAGCTAAAGATGGATGAACTACATGGTATTATTATGGCATATGAGATGTAAATCAAACAAGAAAATCCCTCAAAAAGAGAAGCCATTTTCAAGACATCAAAGAAAGATAAAGCTAAGATTCAAGAATCAAGTGACAATTCTAGCAATGATGAAGATGACAATGGAGCTCTATTCATTTGCAATCCAAAAAAAGGCACAGGCAAATGTCAAGGAAAATTACTATTTAAATGTTTTAATTGTGAAAATATTGAAAATTTTGTAGATAAGGGTAATGGTGACAATGAAGAAGGAAAGTCTACATACAAGAATAATTTCAAATAAAAATTCAAGAAGCGATTCGAGAAGAAGAGTTTGTATTCTAAAGATCTTAGCTTAGCCAAAGATAGTGGAGTTAGTGATTCAAAAGAAGAAGAGATTTAATTCATGGCCATACATGAAGATGTCTCTTCAAGCAAAGGTATATATGATCAAGAAGAAGAATAGGATGAAGCTGAAGTGAGTTTGGAAGGAGAATTCATTTGTGCCTTAGAAGAGAAAATTTATTGAGAAGAAGAATTAAAGATTAAAGTTCTAGATCGAGAAAATTGAAAAGGAGTCAAAGGAAACAATTGAAGATCTATAAACACACTTTGAAGAAGCCAATAAGAATGAATAAGATCTAATGGCATAATTGTAAAAAGTAAGTAAAGAATGTGAAAGGTATGTTATTGAAATTACTTCTTTAAAAGTAGATCTTGAGGAAACAAATGAAGCAATCAATGATAGAGTAGTCAATGATTCAAAATTTGAGAACAACACTAATATGTTGAATAAGATATTAGAATGCCAATGATCAATGTCAGATAAGATAGGTATTGGATTTAAAAAAGAGAAAGGGGAGACCATTACTTTCATAGACAAGGAAAAAGGAAAGAGTTGTGTTGAAGCTCTTACAAAAGAGAAAATAAAAAGGGAAGAAGTTAAGAATACAGAGGACATCTCAAACAAAAAAGGCTATAAAAAATAGAGCTACAAAAAGTAATCAGTTCAGAGATACACAAACAAGTCCTATTTTTATGGTTACTATTTTTATTGTAATAGATATGGTCATAAGAAAAAAGATTGTTGAAAAAATTGTAATAATTTTAGAAATAAGGAGAAGGAAAGCATGTAGTGTCAAGCAGAAGCCACAACTCTTTTTCTCCTCTATCAAGCTTTAATGAAGAGGCCATAATATGTTACAAGTTTAAAAACTTTAGACACATATCTTAGTACTGTAGAAACATGTTTGAGTCAGTCAAGAAGGACTAGAGTTTCAAAGCTACATTTATCAAGAAGACAATTTAGACAGGTTCATGGTAGAAGAAACAACCTAAAAAATCTATGTTGGTGCAGATAGTGTTGCTTGCAAGAAATGAATAAAATCCATGGTTCATTAGTATTGGATGTTCAAAGCACATGATAGGAGACAAAATCAAGTTCATAACCTTAAAAAATATCAATTGTAGCATAGTGAAATTTGGAGATAATACTAATGCCAAAATTATCAAAAAAGGTACACTAAGTTTGGATAATGGTAGAACTAAAATTAAAAATATTTTATATGTAGAAGGTCTTAAGTATAATATTTTTAGTGTAAGTAAATGTGTGATTAGGGACACACACTAAATTTTTATGTAGAAGGTTTTGAAATTAGGAAAAAAGATTTAGATGTGTTGGTTGTAGATGCTCAAAAAATAGATAATAATTTATATATGCTATCAGACATCAAAGGCCAAAGATATTGTTTGAGTTAGATTAAATAAAGTTGGTTATAGCACAAGATAATGAGACACATAAATTTTGACAATCTTGTCAATATTAGCAAGAAGCAAGTAGCCAAAAATATTCCAAAAATTACAAAGCCATCTGACACATTTTTTGAACCTTGTTAGCTTGGGAAGCAGGTCAAAAGGTGGTTCAAAACAAAAGAGTACTCGACCACTCAGATGTTAGAGCTTGTTCACACTGATCTATGTGGACCTATGAGAACTAAAAGTACTCAAGGTGAGAAATATTTCATGTTGATTATTGATGATTTTTCACGTATAACTTGGGTAATATTTTTAAAGAAAAAATTAGAAGCTTTCAGACATTTCAAAGCATTCAAAGCATTAGTTGAGAATGAAACTAGTTTGAAGATTAAGTGTCTAAGATCATATCAAGAAAGAGATTCATGTCAGATCAATTTATAGAGTTTTATGAAGACCATGGAATAAAGAGACATTATTTAGTAGCAAGAACTCCACAGCAAAATGGAGTAATTAAATGGAGAAACAGAATAGTTCAGGAGATGGTGAGGACAATGCTAAATGAATCCAAGATACCAAATAAATATTGGAGAGAGGCAATTGCTACAGCAGTACATATTCATAATAGAGCATTATTGAGAGTCAATAGTGACAAAACTCCTTATGATCTATGGAAATACAAACCACCAATAGTTAATTTTTTTAGAGTTTTTGGCAGCAGATGCTTCATAAAGAAAATCGACCAAAAACTTGGTAAGTTTGAATCTAGAGCAGATGAAGGTATAATTTTTGGTTATTCTTGTAAAAGTAAAGCTTATAAATATTATAACAAAAGAACCAAGAAAATTGTTGAAAGTGCAAGTTTTAGAATAGAAGAAGATGGAACATAAAGAATCAATGATCCAGTAGACATTCCTGAAATCATTGAAGAGGAAGATTTTGAAGAATCAGATGAAGATGAGAAAAAGGAGAAAAAAGATACAAAAAACCCATCCAAATATGTTTAGATAAATCATAATGAAAGTGACATCATCGGGGACATAAATGAAGGAATTCACACCATAAAAATGATGGTAAATGAATTTGAGCAAGTTAATTTCTCTTTATTATCCAAAATTCAGCCTAGAACTTTTTCAAAAGCTAGACATGATAAGCATTGGGTTAAGGTAATGGATGAAGAATTAAATCAAATAAAAAATAATGATACTTAGGAATTAGTGCCTAGATCAAAATATCACAATGTGATAGGAAAAAAATGGGTTTATAGAAATAATTTGAATGAAAATAGAGAAGTGACCAGGAATAAAGCAAGATTAGTATGTAAAGGATATGCTCAGATTGAGGGAATAGATTTTTAAAAACTTTTTGTACCAGTGTCAAGGCTAGAGGCTATTAGAATGTTTCTTGTATATGAAATGTTTAAAATTTTAAAAGTGTTTCAAATGGATGTCAAATCTACCTTCCTAAATGGGAATCTAGAAGAAGAGGTCTACATTGAGCAACCTACGGGATTTATTTTCTCAAATATCAGTAGCCATGCATGTAGATTGAAGAAAGCACTTTATAGATTGAAACAAGCTCCCAGAGCTTGGTATACAAGACTTGATAAGTACCTATAGGATCAAGTTTTTAAGAGAGGATTTGTTGACAATAATCTCTACATCAAAACAAAAGGTGAGCATCAATTGATTGTTGTGGTATATGTTGATGACATAATTTTTGGAGGAAACATTGAAAAGATGACAAAATAATTTTCTGATAATATGCAAAAATAATTTGAGATGTCTATGCTTGGAGAATTGTCATTTTTGTTAGGATTGCAAATAGTTCAGTCAGATAAAGGAATTTTCATATCTCAAAGTAAATATGCCAAGAAAATGTTGAAGAAATTTGGTTTTGAGGATTGTGCACTAGTTGGCACACCAATGTATACAAAAAATAAGGTGAGCAAGGATAAAGATTCACCTGTTATAGATTAATATTTATATAGATCTATGATTGGTAGTCTTTTATATTAGACAGCATCGAGGCCAGACATCATGCACAATCCTCTCAAAACTATTGTGAGAATAGGTATGGTTGCAAGATATTAGTCAGCTCTAAAAGATAGTCATATTCAGTTGGTGAAGAGAATATTCAAATATATCAAGGGGGCATTGGATTATGGATTTTGGTATCCCACAGGTAGAGATTTCACTTTATTTGCTTATAAAGATTCATATTGGGTAGGTTGCTTGGATGATATAAAAATTACAAGTGGAGGAGCTTACATCCTTGGTGATAGCTTAGTTTCATGGCTAAGAAAAAGTAAAATTTAGTATCACTTTTTATAGCTGAAGTAAAATATATTATAGTAGTATTATGTTGTACTCAAGTGCTTTGGATGAAGCAAACATTGAAAGATATCAAGGTAAAATATGATGAACCTATTTATATTTTTTGTGACAACACAAGTGCTATTAATATTTTGAAGAATCTAGTGATATATTCAAGAACAAAACATATTCCCATTAGATATCACTTTTTAAGAGAGCATGTTGTAGATCAATAGGTTAAGATGGAATATATCAATACTATAGAGTAGATTGTAGATATTTTCATAAAGGCACTACCAAAATACACATTTGAGTATCTATGGGAGAAGTTGGGAGTAATTTATTTTACTTCCTACTATTGAGGTTCAGTATCATTTGAGGGGGAGCTAAGTGTTAGCTCCAGGTAGGCCCTTTGCCATTGATGTCAAAGCGGGAGAAGAATAGAAACAAGTACATGTACATGTGCAAAAATAGGTACAGGGAATAGGTATAGGTTACTACAGTAAGAGGGAGTTATTGTATGTTTTATAGATGGTAGTATGTGCAAGTTTCAAGATATGACAATTTTAGTTTAAGGTTGCCATCAATGACAAAGGGGGAGATTGCTGGAAATATTGTCATTGATGTCAAAGGTCTAGCATTACTGGTGATAAAGTCTCCATTGCATTTAATGACATTTTTAATATTCATATCTTGGCTAATGTCTATTAATATTTATTTAATATTAATGAATATATTTTTGGTTGCATATAAGTCAAAATAGGGTCCATGGAGAAGTCAAAGAGTCATGGGGTAAAAGACAAAAGAGGAATGGGATGCATTTTCTCATGAAGATTCATCTTGAAGAATTCAAAGATTCATCATGTGAAGACAAAAAAAGGTATGGCACATTTTTCCATGAAGGGACACTTTGAGGAATACAAAAAGTCACTAACATAAAGACAAAAGAGAAAAGGATGCATTTGCTTATGAAGGGTCACCATATGACTTTTCAAATGCAAGGATACGAAGGGTCATGCAAGTTTGGTTTTATTTTCCATGAGGATTGAATGGTCATAAAGGGTGAATGCCAAAGCTCATTTGGAAAACTATAAATAAAGGCTTGAGAAGCCATTTTTAATATGTAAGAGAGTGCATGGTTTGTATTTGTTTTTCAAAGAGAGAAAAGTAGGAGATATTGTAGAGTTCTATCATTTGTTGAGTAAGCAACATTGAGAGATAGTTGTGTTTTATACACAATAGGGGTTGATTCTCCTATGGGTTGGTGATCACAAATCTTTGCAAGGGGTTGGTATTCCTATAGGTTGGTGCTCACAAATATTTATTGTGTTAGTGCTCAACAAAGGGGTTGGTGCTCCTGCAAGTTGGTGCTTACAAACTTTGTATTTTGAGTTGGTGCTCATTCATATACTTGAGATTGTTCTCTGTGGTTTTTTCCACTTTGGGTTTCCACATAAAAATTTGGTGTCTCCTCTCTCTCTTGTGTGGTGCATATTATTGTTTTAGTTTTATTGCATATCTTGAATGTGTGATTAATGGTTAAAGAAAATAAATCAGATTAAGTAAAAGATATATAATATACTAATTCACCCCTCTCTCAATATATTTAATGCTTAACACATGCACCTTTAGTAATGCTATATTAATATACTAAATTTTTCCATGTAATTGAATTTTGTCCCCAAACTTATCTTAGTACTCAAGTCAAACTTTAATATAGTAATATATCTTAATATGTTTTAATGACTACTTTAATAATTCACAGATGTATCATGGATTTATTATCATGGTAAGTATTATAGACATTGATTTAAATTTTTAAACCAAGGACTTATATGATTTAAAATAACCAAAGTCCCACATACAATAAAAAATATCTATAAAATTACAATGAGATATGAATCCCTATCTTCTATAATCATGTAGGTAGTTATGCCAACTACCTATAGGTTTATATAGGGATATAAATTAACAATTGTTATTACTAAAAAGCTTAAGTCAACATAAAGTTTTTAAATAATGATTACATGATAATATTTTGGAAGTTAAACCCTTCAGTAGATTGGTTTATAAATAAGAAACACTTTCAAAACTCTTGACCAACCTCATATTGAGGAAAAATAACTCAAGCTAGTTCATCCATTTAGGGTATAAGTTATCAAATAAAGAGAGAAGATATCCCTATTTCCATGCCATTACTATTATGAAAGGATATTATAATAGGTTTACATTGTTATTATCCACTTTTGTAGACTTTTAGGTGAGGTCCAACCCATACCCCTAGGTTTACAAGAGTGAAGACCTTTAAATAAGATACAATCCTGTAGTGTTATCAATCAGTTTAAAACACAGTTTTTCCATGTAATATACATACATGTAAATATATATACCTTTATCTTCCCTTTATACTTAGTGATGAATATTATTTATCATGTTATAAATCATTATTTTCCTTTAACTATCAAACAAATGGTATTTACATACCTATACAAGAAATATTTAAATATTTGGAACCTTAATAGAATGAATATCCCACATCATTTTAAGTTACCTAATGTGTCATTTAAGGGGACAAAAATTAGGTGTCATGTACACATAAATAGATTGCATATTTAGTCATAATATTAGAATGGGTATATATATGTATACACCAATATAACACATTTAGATCCACATGAAAAAATAAGTATATTTGCATATAAATATAAAAATGTAATGTATGTACAGCCATATGGACAAATAAGTATATATGTCTATATAGATACATAAATTTTATCACATTTAATGTCAAAATTATTATTTTTAATATCAACACATTAATCCAAAAACCAACCCAAATTCAATTACAATAATATATCATTTCATCTACATACGATAAAAACACCTACCGATGAAGTATAATACAATAAATCATAGGTATACATGAATTCCAAATAGACATTATTGTGTAAGTTTATTTATATATAGTAATATCAAAAATATAATAGTACAATAGAAATTAAATGAGATAAATCATAAATCAATGTAAAATCCATAACTGAATAACCGAATTCATTCAAATTTAGTTCTAAATAGGAAGAGCATTATTTGGGCTGATTTCTTCCAACCATAAACTATTGTGCTCCCACATATAAGCCCACTGGGAATGTCCCTTACCTTCATGGAGGGGAAAATAATTATTATTCAAGAATATATAATCATCTGAGAACATACATGAAAATACAATCACAATTATATGAAGTAATCTATACATACCCTAGGCATACCTCTTTCTATTATGAAATCAAGAAAATATGTAGATTATAAAGTACAGTGGATAGACAATGTATACAATTATAATATTAATTTGACCAAAGAATTTTATAATATTATAAAACTTAAAAAATATAAATCTTATTCCACATAAACTTCACTCTCTACTTCAACAATAAGTTTCAAGTAAACCTAATTCAAATTAATGATGTTTGACTCAAAAATAGGCATCCTGCCCATCACATCATCATCTATCAAGTTGGGAAGAGAAAGCTTAACATATAAGATCTATTACAATTTTACAAATTATTTTTTAACTATTCAAAATATTATTAAAATCATTTATTTACTTGGAAATTCATAAACTACTAACTTCAAATACTAAATATCATAAGATCTAAGAACTTATTGTAATTTATTCATTTACCATGTCCAACTATTTAACATGCCATACACATTTAGTAATATTAAAGTAATTTACTAAATCTATCCATATAACAATATTATGTCCCCAAACTTATCTTGGTACTCAAATCAAACTTCATTATAGTAATGTGCGCACGCACGCACGCACACACACACACACACACACACACACACACGCACACACGCACACACGCGCACACACACACACACACACACACACACACACACACACACACACACACACACACACACACACACACACACACACACACACACACATGTATGTATGTATGTATGTATGTATCTATCTATCTATCTATCTATCTATCTACCTATCTATCTATATATGTATATTTAATACTACTTTTATAACTAGCAGATGTATCATGGATTTCTATCATGGTAAGTGGTATAGACATAGATTTCAATTTTTAAACATAGGAATTATATGATTTATAATAACCATAGTCCCACATACCAACAATACTATATAACATTACAATAATATTTTATTCCCTTCCTTCTATATTAATGTAGGTACTTGTGCAAACTACCTACAGGCTTATGTTTATAGATGGATAGTATAACAATTGGTATTACTAAAAAGATTCAATCAACACTAAGTTTTTCAATTATAATTACATGGTAATATTATGGGAGATAAACATTTTGGTAAATTGGTTTATAAATCACAATCATAGTCCAAACTCTTGAATGCTAACCTTATATTGAAAACTATTGGCAAACTTCATAGTGAGTAAAAATACCTCATGTTGGTTTGCCCATTTAGGGTATAAGTTATTAAAAAAAGTATCCCTATTTTAATGCCATTACTATTATGAAAGGATATTATAATATGTGTACATGGTGGTTGTCTACTTATGTCAATCTATGGGTGAGGTTCAATCCTCACCTTTAGGTATACTGAAGTGAAAACCTTTAAACAAGATAAAATCATGTAGTATTTCAATCAATTTAATTAAAAAAAAATCCATGTAAGATAAATGCCTATTGGTTATCTATATAATTTCTCTTCCCTTTAAATTCAACCATGAATATTATTAGCATTCTATAAATCATTATCTTAATTTAACTATAAATCAAATGAGAGTTCCATTCCTATACAAAAATTGTTTAAATCCTTTAGACCATTAATAAAATGAATACCCCACAACATTTCAAGTTTAATATACATCATTTAAAGAAATCTAAAAAATGAGGTTTCATATACACATAAATATAATGCATCTACAATAATAAGATTTAAATGAGTATATAAAGATATATACCAATATAATGCATTGACATCTATATGCTCAAACAAGTATATATACACAAATATAATGCATTTACAACTATATGGTCAAACAAGAATAAATGTATATACACACATAAAGTACATCTATAACCATATGACTCATAACCCATAGTTCATACTTAAAAATGACAAAATACCAATATTTAAATTAAATAAATGAATATGTTTTAAATGGGTATTTTGATACCACTATATTATTATAATCTAACCTAAATATAGTGAACTGAACTACATATGCATTACCATGTTTTGCATACAAAACCTAGAAAATAGTATTAAATATTTTGTTACTTCCTAGTTACAAAATTTTATTGTCCTTGTATTCACTAAATCCCCTAAATCCAATTTCCCTCTTTCTTCTTCTATTGAATGCATATACTTGACCTTCCCCATTTTTCCTTCTTTTTCCATTTTAAATTATTTTTTCCTCTCACCAACTCTCTATTTTTCTTCGTTGTTATACTCCATGTAATGAAATTGAATCTCTAAAAAACCTCTACCACTTAAGCACATAACTACACATACACTCCTCTTTACTTATAAAGAGTCCTCATAGAATAAAATGTTGAATAAATGAAGTCTCTAGTCTAATTATGGTAGCCAAGACAAAAGTTTCGAGCCCCTATGATAAGTTTTTTCCACTGAAGGTTCCTACTGCTCATTCCACTCCAAATTTTGGATTAAATTTTTGTATCCAAAAGGAAACCCTAATAATGAATTTATTTTACTTTCACAATTTAGAATAAGTCTTCTTAATCCACTTATGGTTTAATGACCATGAATAAAAGTGGTTAAATAATAATTAACAAAATTAATGCCATGAAAACAAAGTTCATTACCAAATAAGATGGTAGGAACCTTATTTAAAAAAAAATATTTATGTAATATAAGTGTGCATTATTTCATTGTGAGGGTGTAGGTAGCATGACACTGGGTTACATCATGAACAAGTATTGTAAGGATACCCTTCATGCACAAAGATAAGACATAAGTAATAAAACTAATTAATAGTCTACAAAGATACTATTATAAGTTTTAACATATAATTTTAACATCCCTATTTAGATGGAAATACTCTTTATTATTTTTGAACTATTTATTTCATTGTGTTGGCATATTTATCTTTGGGACTGTCTAGGCCTTGTTAGAATTGTTTGATGATAGGTACTAATTAATTTTCAAAAACCTCTAGTCATAAAAAAAACTACATAATATTTGATTGATATTGAGTAAATTTAATTAATTTATTCATTATCTTAGTCATTAATATTGATATTTTAATTTGACCTATAACTATTATGTGTGTGAAGTCACATCTTGATATGCAAGTCAAAATTGATAGGATTATTCACCATGCCTTGACCATAGTTAATTTTCCATATCAATAAAGGTCATTAATGTATGTATATTCCTAGGCTATCATTTTAATGACATTTAAATATACGTTAATGAGTCATGAGATTGATTCTAATCATATCCTTGAGTGGCTAACAAATGTCCTGGTTCATTAGGGATGGAAATATGATTCATAAAGTACAATGTGTCAAAAAGATTTGGAACTTGATAAGTTTCTTATTTGGTTTTTAATAATAATTGAATAATCATAATTAATACATATAATCTAATTTATATAGAAACCACTGCTTGAGATATTACTATAAGTTTAGCATGATTAAGAGAGAATAGAAGCATATTTCATTTTTATTATTTGTTAGGGGTCTTTTTCCACCCTTCCTTGATCATGAACTTTATCATTATTTTAAAAACAAATAGTGACTTTATTGATAATATAATGGTAAATTTTATGGGCTTAATATTATTTTGGTGTAACTTAAATTAATTTGGTGTAAAAGGCATTGGTCTTACTTTAAAATCTTGCTTGGTTTTTTTTTGAATGAGTGGCAAGGCCGCCAAGGGAATAAATGATTCCACATGGGGCCAAAAACCATCAAAGTAGTTTAAATTCAAATTATAAAAACAAATAGGGTTATTTATGGACCATATGGACTTGACCCAAAATTACATTATGCTTAGTACCTCCTCTTGGGTGCACAATTCGTGTTAACCTAACATGGGTATGGTGTCAGTTGAGTGGTGCTAGTCTTGGGTTGGGGTTGGTAATATTCATTTGACTTCCAATTTTGCATAATTGTTTTCGAGGTTTCCAATATGAAGAGTTTGGGGTGAAACCATGCATAATTATACCCATCTTGCATGCAAAACACTGCAGTTTGGTTCATTCACCTTGGAGATCCATCATTGGCTCATTGGTAAATATTCTATCAAAAACAAAATATTTGATTATTTTTCATTCATACCTACATGAAATGCATTGGATCCAAAAAAAAAAAGTTTCAATAAAAACTATATTTTTTTATTTTATAATGTTTAATTAAATTTATTTGTTAGGTCTAACACATTGCATGATTGTATGACAAGATTTTGGGGTTTTCAACACTGGGTAGATGGATATTTAGCCACATCCAATAAAAAGAGCAAGGGTTACACTCTATCAAGGAATAATAAGAGGGTAAATGAATTTGATTTATCCTCTAACTTCTACTTTCTTTCTAGATAAGAGTATAAAAAACTCTGTACGTTGAAATCTTATGGATTTTGCATTGCATCCTAAAATGTAGATTATTTGTTTTTATGAAAAAAAATTATGATTTTGCATTTGAACATATGTGTGTAACTTGTTTAACGTGGTGTATTTGATCTATTGTGTGTAACTCATGTACCCTTTGTGATTTTGCATTTCATGTGTAAAAGGAATTATAGCTTGTGTTTTTGCATGGATTTCTAATATCAATTTAGTTATTTTATTTGGTAATAGCTAAGTGTAAATCAATTTGGCAATTTTGTTTGGTAATGGTTGTGTAAAACATATTTGGTTTTGGAAAACACTTTGGCTAAGGGTAAAATTAATTTGGATTATCCTATTTTTGTAAAGTTGAGTGTAAATTATTTGTGGCTATATTTTTCTTATGATTTTATAAAAAGAGGGACTATGAATGTGTTTAAATGGTATAATGTTGTGCATTAGAATGGTATAATGTTTGTGTATTCAGTTTTGTATAAATGGTATACTATTGTGAATTTTACTAAGTAAATAGTATAGTGTCAACTATTTGATAATGGCTATATAAAAACATTGTGTCAAAGTATTTTTTATTAACTGTGTGAAGTATTCAACCTTTCCTTTTGACATAGTAATGTGAAAAAGGAAAGATTGTGTTTAATGGAATGGCTAGGTGTATAATATTATGATAATGTATTTTTTCAATGATTTAATGTTTTCATAGTTTATATCAAAATCAATATCATTTTTTGGAATAATTGTGTGAGTTTTTCCTCTCAATATTTTGGATCACTATTGTGATCCTTCATCAGGAGATAATAAATTGAAAGTAAGAACAACATAATACCTTTTTAAATAGCCAAAAGGATCTGAAATTTAACTATTGAAAACAAAAATATGCTAAATGTAATTATGGAAGTTGCCAAGTTTTAATAGAATGATATTCTACTTATCATTAGCCTCAAAAAGGAAAATTTATTTTTAAATTTTTAAAATAATAAAAATACATTGAGTAGTTTAAATTAAGTTTCTAACAATAATAAAAGGTAAAAGGTTAATCTTCTATTTTAAATTGTTATTAATGATGATCTGGGCAACAATTTAGGTGACAATCGGGTGATGGGTCCACCCCAATTGATGACGAAACTTCCGGGAGCCATAACTTTTGCACCATAGCTCCAATTGACTCACTGTTTGAACCATTGGAAAGATAATAATGAGGGAAACATATTGAGATGGAATAAGCTTTTTTTAATGGATTTTGACCCCCAAAAACCCAATGTAAGGGTCCCAAATTTTAATTTTAGTAGTGCAGTCTTAAAATAGTAAGTTTCTAAAAATAGTAATTCCTCGGGTTCTACATTATTTTAAATCATGTAAGTCAAACCACTTAATCTCCCTCGAGATTGGTAACCTTTCACATCCTCCTCACACCTTAAAAACATGTATAAATGAAGATGTAACCTGAAATGGAAATCAAACATCTCTTCTCAAAGATAGGCATATTTTTGGGTCTGCAAATTTTGATTAATAAAACATCTCTTCTCAGAGATAGCATTATTTGCATTGTGTTGCTCTTATTTCTTGAGTTATCTTTCAACCAAATCTTTTCAAGTTTTGGATCAAATTATTAAATAATTTATTTTCAAATATACATATTTATTACTAAGAAATATAGTTTGTAATAATTTGAAACATTATTAAATCTAAATAAGAAGAAAACTAAAAAACTAAGTGCTACCTCCCCTACAACAAATCTAAAAGTAGTTTCCAAGTGTTACCTAGATCTAGACCATCATCTCTATTAAGATTGCTAGGGTATTTATAAATTTATATAGCATCTCTTAGTTTTCGTATATGAAAATGGTTCTCAATAGCTATAACCATAGTTTGATCAATGTTAATGGCATGATTGGTCTTGTAGGAATGCTCCACAAGAGCAAAATTCTCTTTTCTTTTAAGATAAATATCTGTATCATGCTCCTTAATTTTGATTTTTATAAATCTACTAGTTTTACCAATATATGGGATTCTACAATAAAATTCTACAATGCAGACCCCACCATGAAGGTTATGATCATAGGGGTCCTTAACTATATTGAAAGACAATCTTAACTTAATAACTAGAACAAACTTGGTATTGATATTATGACATTTGATAATTTTATTTAATTTTTTATAAATTCCTTCTAATTAAGATAGGATAGCTATTGGGCCTTCAAGAAAAGGTTCTTTAGGACCTTGTATTTCCATTTTAATTTGAGCTTGTTTAATAACTTTTTTAATCTACTTATTCACGTAACCATTCATATTGAAAATGTATCTTAGGTGTTCAATCTCCTGATTGATAATGTCATTATCAAAAATATTAGAAGCTCTAACAGCTAAAGTTTTCATAACTCCTACCTTTTATGATGGGTGATGATGAGAAGAGGCATGAAGGTAAAGATCTGTGTGAGTTATTTTATTATAAACCTTTATTTCTAGAGAGCCATCATTTTTATTGGAAAGGAGCATATCTAAGAATGCATTTTTCCATCATGCTCAGTTTCTTAGGTTAATTTGATAGTAAGGAACAAACTATTGAGGTAAGAATGGAATTGCTCCAAGCTCTCCTTTCCATGTTGCCAACATAAATTGGTATCATCAACATACATCTTCCACCATTTGGACTTCAGTGGAAAATAGTGAAGAACTGGTTCTTCAAAATTTTCCATAAAAGGTTGGCTACCATAAGGGAAAGGGGAACCCATCACCATGCCTTCAGATTGTTCATATATAATTACCTTAAAGGAGAAAAAAATTAAATTCAAACATAAAGCTACAAGGTTTTTTATTTTAACATTTGTGAGTCTTAAGACTATCTGTAAAGTGTGAATAACGGGAACTTTAGTAAAGAGTGAAACTACATCAAACCTAACCAAAAGCTTTTTTTTATAGTTACTAGTTTAGGTGGGATCCTTACCATATACAATTTTGAACAGAGCTGCAATTAGTATGGGACAAAATCAGAGGCCCATATCCCCTAGTGATCATCTATCACAAGTACCAAAATTACCAACAATAACCATAACTGGCTTGAGAATACCAATGAATGACCATAATCAGCTTGAGAATACAATCAATGGCCAAAAATGACCTAAGAAAACTAACAATCAACCATATATATCTCAAGAATACCAATGATCATCCATAAATGGACTCCAATACCATATTGATATTTGAAATTAGGCGGTGCTTGTAGAAACCAAGCCACTTTACCAACTCACCCACATCTAATCAATACCAAAAGCTTATTGTTATCCACCTTCTTACCTTTAATAAAATATACAAAATATCTAGAGTCTCAAACAAAGGAAGAAGTTTTACCCATCAAATAATTTAATTTTTTTGCTAAGAAGGAAGCTAGACCATATGTTAAAGAGTCAATGATATCGATAATAGGTCATAAAGGAATGCCTTCTTTATGGATTTGTGGTGTCCTATAGATTTGAGGAGTCACTTATTTGTTTGGGATCAACCTTTTCTTTGTAAAGACATATAGATAGGATGATTTAATGGCTCTAGTCACATTCTTAAGAATGTGAGAAATAAGGTTGTAGCCGAGTTAATTTATAAATTCCACTATCATTGAGTTGATGCACCATTTTTGAATAATAGTATAACCGGTTTAAGATGATAATAGAATTCCCTTTATCCACATTAAGAATAATAATATCATTATTTCTATTTAGATCATTAAGAGCCCTTTAATTAGCTTTAAATATTATTAGAAGGTGGTCTGGCCTTTTTTAATGTGATGACATAATATTGCACAACTTATATTGTATTAGAAGGAAGACTTTTTAAAACACTGTCAATTCTTATAATAAATCTTCCTTAGGAATAAAGTTTGAAGAACAAGCTTTTCATTCAAGATTTTCCACTAAAGCCCAAACAGTGGAAGAGGTATTTTGATGATACCAACTTATGTTGGAAACATGAAAAGGAGAACCTGGAATAATTCCATTCTTACCTCAATAGTTTGTTCATTAGCATCAAATTCACTAAATAAATTGTGAATGATGGAAAATTGCCTTTCTTATATATCCTCATTTCCAGGAAAGATGATGGCTCTCTAGAAAGAAAGGTCTATAAAAAAGGCACTCACACTAATATTTACCTTCATGCCTCTTTTCATCATCACCCAATGTAAAAGGTAAGAGTTCTTAAAACTTTAGCCATTAGAGTTTTTAATCTTTGTAATAATGACAGCATCAACCAAGAGATTGAGCACTTAAGATACTTTTTCAAGATGAATGGTTACATGAATAAGCATATTACAAGAGCTATTAAATAAGCTAAAATTAAATTAAAAATACAAGGTCCTAAAGAACATTTTATTAAATGCCAATAGCTTTTTTACCTTATGTAGAAGGAATTTATAACAAACTAGCTAAAATTATCAAACATCATAATATTAATACCACCCTCATACCTTTGAATAAGTTAAGATTGGCTCTCAATATAGTTAAGGATCCCCACAATAATAACCATCATAGTGGGGTCTACATTGTATATTGCTCTTGTAGAATCCCATTTATTGGTGAAATTGGTAGATCTATAAAAACCATAATTAAGGAGCATGATGTAGATAGGATAACGGTCAGTAGAATACCCTTTTATTAAAATTTTGTAACTTATACAATTACATTTAGCATATTTTTGTTTTTAACAATAAAATTTTGGATCCCTTTGGCTATTTAATAAGGTTTTATTTTATTCTTACATTGAATTTATTATCTCTTGATGAAGGATCATGATAGTGATCTAAAATGTTGAAGGGAAAAAAGCACACAATTATTCCAAAAAATGATATTGAATGTATTTTATATTGGCATGATCCTTTCCTTTAAACTTGTGTGCTTAGTTTCATGTTTCTTTAGAAATTATAGTTGTGGTTTTTAATGGAAATAATGATTTATAATATAAATAGCTCACCATGGTCAATTTTCATTTGGTCATTGGTTTACCATTATTTAAATTGAATTTGACCATAAGACTATCATGAATTGGGAATTCAATTTGAAATGACTAATCATCATTGAATGAGTGATTGACTCTACATTTGTATGTTACTTAATGGGTGTTACCATAATCATTCATATGTGACATATTGATTGTTTGAATAATAAAATATGGTAAATAATTGGTTGTGCATTCATATGTGGCATAAGTTTGACTATACATTATTTGATGCATGAGTGGAAATCGATGTAGAAGTTGGTTATATATTTGTGGTGTTTATTGATAATCATTTGGGAGTTTGATTTGAATTCATAATGAATCTCGATATTGCCTTTAGTAAGAAGCTTGACAAAATTCTATCATGAAACCTTTTGTGATATGATTTATTATTGGATATTTCAATGAGGTCATAATATATTTATAATTATTAAAGAGTTTTCTATTAGTTATAGACTAATGTAATCATGACATTATGTTTTAAACCACATTATGATTATGTGTTGTGTAATGTAATATTGGAAATCTAATAGTTGAATGGAATAGGTAAGATTGCACATGATTCTTATGTTGACATTATTATGATGGATTATGATAAATGTGAATTATTAAGGAAAGTGTATTATGTGTTAAATAATTTGTGGTTAGGATTATTTCATAAATTATTTTTGATGCATTACTTAGAAGTATGCTTGAATAAAACCATAAATGGAAAATAAAATTGATTTCAATTATTTTTTAATCTAATCAACCTTGATAATTATTTAGATGGTTAATATTACATGTGGTCATTTTGATTCTTATATGATCAGGTAGGTACATAATCATATATGGTTACAGGTGTTTTCATTACATTATATGATCGAGTATACGACTATATCTTATTTATAAATTTAATTTATGTCATTAAATCATGTTACTGAAGGATATGTGATCTACGGATACTTAGATAATTGATTATCAAATTGTAAATTTGTGGCATTTATTGTAAGATGTATTGAGGATTTATTTGTTTCATATTGTAATTAAGGATACCTACTAAATGTGAAAGAACTTGAATCTTAATATATTTGAGTCAATTGATTCATCAAGGTTGGTGAGGGTATGACAACTAATTATAGTAGCAATATTTAGCAATCCCTTGACAAATTGACTAGTCATTAAGAATTAAGAAAAGAGGTAAAATTCATGTTTTAGTTTTTTTTTTTTGTGCCATAGAAATACATTGGGTCCTAATATTATTACAAGTATGTGTGATAGTCGTGAGGCATGAGTAAAGGTTTATTTTTGTGGAATTTGTCTTTATACTTCAATATATGAGACCAAGAGTTCAACATAACTCAACTAATTATTTTTGACTTGTTTTTAAGTTTGACTTCCAAAGCTACAGGACTATATATTAACTTTGGTGGACTTGTAAACTATTTTTTTACTTGTCTTATGATTAGATATATATTAGTAATTTTGAATTATTTTAATGGCATTCTTGTATGCATTTGACATGCTTGATGTAATCAGTTTGTGTTGAAAGATATAATATATGAGACCTTGTTCTATTCACCCTTTATGTGTATTAGTTTTATGGATAATATTAGTTAATATTATACTAATGTTATTTATTTTCTTGAGTATGGTAAACTATAAATAATTTAATATTAAAATATTTTATTTTTTTAAGTCGTAAATAAATCCATCCAATTTAATTGGGTAACTTAACATATTTAATTGAGAAAATTGGCATTGAATAACTCTACTAGGAGGACCTTAAAATAAGGCATAAGTTCTATTTTACAAGTTGTAATAAACCCTATAGTTTAACTTTTTGATTTTACTTATATTATTATGTAGAATATTAATTAGTTTCATCCTGATCTACTAAACTTGCCTTGTCAATAATTTAACCATTCAGAATCAAAGTTAATGAAATTAGCTAAATTGATAATATGGTTATAAATCATCATATTATCAAAGGTAATTATGTTTGTGATATTATAAAATTATGATATGAATCTCTATGATCGATGTTGTAAGTGAGAGATAGCTTCACTACTTAGAGCAAGAGTTAATGACTTCGAGAGCCTTTTTCAAGCTCAAGAGCAATTATTCACTTATGCCATAAGTGGATGACACATATCCTTTCTATTATATAAATGAACTAGATAATGGTCTCACATAAGTATTAAATAAAATAATGGTTAATTGCATGCTCAGTGATCTTAACTAAAAGCTTAGCCATGAAACTCACTAGATGATATATCTACAAATTAAAACTCATCAATTAGCACTATGATTAATAAGTGTTAATTTGTAAATTAGTTATGTTATCAACTCACTGCATTGTACATATTTGTGGAGTAAGATCACCTCAAACCTTCAAGTTAAATTCATTAATGTATTTATGTGTATTTTTAATGCAAATAAATAGAGAACAAATTGAGGCCTAATTTGGGGCCACTACATATGGTATCATAACAAGGTTTAAACACTTGAGAAATTTTAGGGAAAACAAAATATTTATAAACGTCCATTATGTTTCCATATATCTGATGTTTGGATTTGTTTGTTAACCAAAATGGTAAGGACACATTCAATAAGTTTAGGTGTTGGGGCCAACCTCTGTGGAGATGGTAGGGTTGGTAGTATTTTAGAGGTATGAACACATGAATAAATAATCATAATCCCCCTCCTCAAAACAATATTAAAGGTAACCTAGGAGAAAAAATGGATCCAAGGGTGGAAAATCCATTGGATGATATGGTTATGTTACAAAGTATTTTAACATCTGTGTAAAATCTTACCACCTGACTAGAGGCCCCATAATAACACATGGAACATCATTTTGGTTAATAGAGTTCATGGTGAAATATTTATAGGATGAAAATTTAATTTACATAAAATTAATCCTCTATATCATCAAGGATTAGTTTCCATAGTTACACCCTTCCTATGTGCCCTGAAGAAGCAAACAACACCTTTTTTCTGGTGTAGGTGTTGGTGATGCTATATAAGATTGGACTATTGACTTGCAAAGGTACTTTAGTTTGCATCATATTACCACCAATGAAAAGGATAGATCTATTATTTTCATCTTAACATTGAAGATACATTATGGTGGGATAATATTAGCATGAAAAAGGTTCAAATTATGTTACTAACACCTAGGAAGTGTTTGAACAAGAGTTCAAGGAAAAATATATCTTTGATGCCCATGGGGAGAAGAAGCACTTATATTTTTAACTTCTTACACAAAGGCACCTCATTAGTGAATAATTATGAAGGTAATTTAATGATTTTTTGTGTCATACTCCACACATACATGTCAAATAAGTTCTAGCATCTATGTTCAAACTTGACCTTAGAGTCAACATTTAGTTTGATGTAAACCTGGTAAATCCTTCAACCTTGTATGAGGTAGTCAAATCAACCTACAAGGCTGAGTAAAAACATAATGCTTATTTTAAATATAGGTTAGACTTTAAGAATAAGAACATGTAGTAAATCCATGATGTAACTAATCAAAGTTTTAAGGAAAACTTAGAACCATCCAAGAACAGTGTTGGAAAATTAGGTAACATCTCCCAATTTCAAAAAAATACATCTGTAAGTAAATTTTAAAAACAAAATAAACATGTTAGAATAGTTGGTACACCAGTTACTAGGGAAAATTAATTACTTATTACTATCAAGTGTCCTATTAGAGGATATTGGAACTTTAAGGGTGACCATTATGAATGGGACTACCATCTCAAAAATCATAATACTAGGCATATTTATGCATCGATAGATAATAAGGTTGAAGAAAAATAATCCACCTTGGTGGAACTAAAAGGTAACTTTATTAACCAACAAATTTTAATTTTGGTTGATTCTATGATATACATTATTTAATTTTTCATACTATAATAAAAATTGTATTTTTAAAACTAAAAACTTGAAATAAAATTTTTAATTGAGTTAGGTGTGGGAAAATGATTTCAAATAGAAAAAATCACTAGACAAATCAATTTGGATCTAGGGGAAATTAACACAAATATAAATTTATATGTGATTCCCATAATACCCTATGATGTAGTTATAATAGTATGAAAAAAAGGTAAATTGCTTTAGTAAGCACATCTTTGTCTTAGATGATCATAATAATGTTGTGGTGTTACAAAGTACCAAAAGACCAGTCAATTTACATCTTGTATTATACATGCAGTTGAAAAATAGATTAAAAAACATTGATTGTTATATGTTGTCCAAATCAAAGAGTTATCCAAATAGGAACAACCAAGTTTTGATGACCATACTTCCCTTCAAAAATTTCATGATGTGTTTCTGGAAGACTTCTTGGGATGCTTCCAATGAGATAATTTGACTTCTCCATTTACATTATGCTTTGGTCATCTCCAACTTCTAAAGTAACATATCGTATGAATATTATCAAATTGCAGAAGCTAAAAATGCAACTTCAATAGCTTTTAGGTAAAGAATTAATATGATCAATGTGTCTCTATAGGAATCATGAGTATTATTTGTAAATAAAAAGGATAAAACCATGTGCATGTGCATCAAGTATTAAATTCTCAATAAGGTTACCATTTAAAAACATTACCCACTTCCTTGAATAGATAAATTATTTGATTAACTTAAAGGATAAACTATGTTTTCCAATAGTGATTTTTGGTATGGATATCATCAACTCTTTATTAAGGATGGATACATCCATAAAATAGATTTAAAAACAAGGTATGGGCATTATGAGTTCTTAGTGATGTCATTTGGGTTAACGAATTGACCTACAACATTCATGAATTTCATGAACAACATTTCCAGAGATTGTTTAGAGAAGTTTGTGCTAGTATTTATTAATGATATCATGGATTATTTGAAGAATGTATAAGAGCATGAGTGACACGTGTGTCTTTTGCTATAAAGGTTGTGTGAATAACAAATTTATGGTAAATTGTATAAGTGTTATTTATTTTGATATAAGATTCATTACGTAAGTTATCTTATTTTGAAATATTGGGTGTTGGTTGATCTAACTAAGATTAAATCCATCATGGAATGTCCTAATCTAAAAAAATGCATGAGGTTGGAAGTTTTATGGGACTGTTTGATTACTAAATAGGGTTTGTATAGAAATTTTCTATGGTTGCCAACCCAATAAATTTGTTTTAGCATAGATTTAAAAGGTTTATCTATATAGTTGAATGTGAAACAACTTTCCAAAATCTAAAGGAATCACTAACTCTACATCACCTTTGTTGTTGATTCCTAATCTAAATGAGGAGTTTTTAGTATGGGTTGATTATTTTAAGCATGTTTTAGGGTAATTAATTTCTCAAAATAGGAATACAGTGGTCTATGAGTCAATAAAGTTAAAAAAATATGAGAAAAAAAACCCCACACATGATCTAGAACTTATTTTAATTATTTATGCATTAAAAATGTGGCGACACTACCTAATCAAAAATAATTTTGTGATAAAATTAGATCACTGAGGCTTTACTCACATATTTTCTCAAGGAAACCTAAACTCTAGGTGCAACAAATTTATCTTGAATTTGTTAGTGATTATGATGTACACATTGAGTACATCAAAGGTAAGGAAAATAGAGTAGTTTAATCACTCAGTAGGTGAGCATATATCATTTCCCTTTCAAAAATCAGGTCTAACTTTAAGGATTCAATCCTTCCCTCTCAGTTCAATGACCCATTTATGTGAAAAATCATTCTAAAAAATCTACAAATGTTGGAGAAGGTAAAAATTATAATTTTTCATTTGACAATGATGGCCTCCTAAGGTATTAAAGTAGGATTTATGTGCTTTCATCCATTGACTTGAGGCTTAAAGTGTTGAATGAGGTCCATTACTCACCTTATTGTGTGCATCTAAGTGCAACTAAGATGGTTTGTGACTTAAAAATCTTATATTTTTAGAATGTTTTGAAGAAATACATAAAAACTTTCATGATAAAGTGCTTATAATATCAATGTGTCAAGGTTAAACATTTCCATCCAAGAAGAAAATTATATTTTCATTATATTCCTAGTGAAAAATGGTTAGTAGTGTCCATGGACTTTATTACATGGTTGCCTAAGTCTTGGAATGACCACGATACAATTTTGGTCATGTTTGATAAGCTTACAAAGGTACCACACTTTATTCCTTAACATATGAAAGATGGTTCTCCTTAAAGTTTGGCAAGATTTATTCATGAGGTTTTAAGACTTCATGGTATGTCAAAAGTGATAATATTAGAACATGATAATTTTTTCATGTCTCTATTTTGGCAAACATTGATTATTACATTTGGTACAAATTTGGGCTTCATTTAAACTTACCATATACAAATTGATGGTCAAATAGAGTGCATCAACCAAGAGGTGGAATGTGTATTGTGTATGTATACAATGGATTAGTCTACTAAGTGGGTAGACTATCTTTAGTTAGTAGAATTTTCCTACAATAACATGTACCATTCTTCATTAAATATGGCACTATTTGAAGCACTCTATGAAAGAAAGTGCAAAAACACCATTCAGATTGGGATGGATTGGACAACATAATTGATCCCAGGCCTGAAGTTTTATAAGATCAGAACACTCAGATGTGAATTATAAGATAAAAATTAAAGGTATCCTTAAACTAGAAAAAGAACCATGTTGATCTCAAGTGAACTAAAAATGAATTTTAGGCTAGGGATAAGGTGGTTGTAAGATTTTTTTCCTTGAAAAAAATATATTAAAATATGGAAAAGCAACCAAGTTAGCACTAATATTTGTTAGGCCTTTTGATGTGATTGAAGTAATCAATCCCATGGCCTATAAACTATCATTTCCACCCTCTTTCAAATATTAATGGTGTGTATCATGGTTATGTTCTTAAGAATTATGTTGCTAACCTTTCACATATAATCAATTAGAAAAAAAATCCAGTGGAATTTGATGGGATTTTACAAATGAAACCTATACATTATTGAACTAACATAGTATTAGACTATGAAATAGAGAAATTCAGCAAGTATTGATCCCATGGGATCCTAAAAGTGAAAGAAACACTAAATGGGAGGATTAAAACCTCATGCATAAAACTTATCCTCATTTGATCGAGTAAAACACTGATTCACTGCTATCTTATGGTTAGAGGATGTAACATTCCCATTTATATGGTAATAATTTATGCTCTATTTGAACTATTTAATTCATTATTTTGGTATATTTTCCTTTGGGAACATCTAGACATTGTTTAGATTACTTGATAACAGGTGTTGATTAAGTTCATAACACCTCCAATCATATTAAAAAATGAAAGGTATTTGATTAATTTTGATTAAATTGATTTATTTTTTTATTATCTCAATCATTAATGTTGATATTTTAATCTGACCTATGAGTGTTATGTGCATGAAAATGCATCTTGGTATGTAATTTATAAAAAATAAGATTTCTCTCCATGTCTTCAGCATAGTTGATTACACATATATATAAAGGTCATTAATGTGTGTAAATCCATAGATTATCATGTTAATGACATTTAAATATCACTAACGAGTCGTGAAATTGACTCTAATCATATTTGTGAGTAGTCAAGGTAATGGCTTAGCCTATAATGGATGACAATCTTATTCATATAACAGAATGCACTAAAAATATTTTTATCTTGATAAGTTTATTATTTAGTTTGTGAAAATAATTGAGTGGTCATAATTAATACTCCATTTTAATTTGGATATAAACCATCACTCGGGCTATTATTACAAGTTTGACAGAACTAAGAGAGAGGTGAGGCATATTTCATTTTTGTGGTTTGTTGGGGGTCTTCTAACACCCTTCTTTAATTGTGAGTTTTATCATTATTAAATAAGGAATTATTACCACCCTTTTATGATGATAGTCTAAGAGTATATTACATGGGCTAAATATGATTTTGGCATAGCTTTAATTATTGTTAAAAGGTATTGGTCTTACTTTAAAATCTCACTTGGTTTTATTTAAATGAGTGACAAGGCCACCATGGAAACAAATGGTTAAACATGGGACCAAGCACCATCAAATTAGTTTAAATTTAAAATTATAAAAATATAATGAGGTCATTTACAGACCATATGGACCTAACCCAAAATTACATTATGTATAAAACCTTTATTTGGGCAATCAATTCTTAGCTAATCTAACCTAGGTATGGTGTCAATTGAGTGGCACTAGACATGGGTTAGGGTTGGTAATCTTTAGTTGCTTTCCCATTTTTCATCATTTTTAGGAGGTGGAAAAGAGGAGGAAATTTTAGGCAAAGCCACTCCGAGTTATGCCAAATGGTATGTAAAATACTATTGTTTGGTTTGTTCACCTTGGAAGACCATCATTAACTCAGTGGTAATGTGAATATTTATCAAAAAAATGTTTATTTTTTTATTTTTCAATCACACCTATGTGCAATGAATTGGAACCAAAATAGTTTCAAGTAAATCTCTATTTTTCTCTTTTTGTAATGGTTAACTAGAAGTTGTATGTTGGGTCTATCTCATTACATGATTATATGAAGAGATTTGGGGGTTTTCAATTCTAGGTAGAGGTTTATTTAGCCATGGCCATAAATAAGAGAAAGGGTTATGCTCAAGTTAGGAATAATATGAAGGTAAAGGAATTTTAGACATCTTATTAATTTTTTAATTATTCTAGCCAAGAGCAAAACAAATTATATATGTTGAAATCTTATGGGTTTTATAGTACATCCTATAATGAATATTATTTGGATGTGTGAAAAAAATATTATGGTTGTGCATTTGAATAGTTGTGTGTAACTTGTTTAAGGTTGTGCATTTGATCAGTTGTTTATAACTCATGTACCCTTTATGTTTTTATGTTGCCTTTATAAAAAGAGTAATGACTTGTGTTTTTGAATTGTTGTATAAAATCGATTTGGATAACTTATTTGGTAATGGTTGAGTGTTAAATCAATTTTAAAATATTATTTGGTATTTTTTGAGTGTTAATTAAATTTCTAAATCTTATTAGGTAACTTTTGGTGAAAAACATTAGTGGGATATGTAACCACTTTAGCTAAGGGTAAAATCAATTTGGGTTATCTTATTTTTATATATTTGTGTTATTTGTGGCTGTATTTTTATTATGGATATATAAAAAGAGGGACTATTATTGTTTATAAATGGTATAATGTTGTGCATTTATCTATATGTATATGTTATAATGTTTGTGCATTATTTTGTAAGTAAATGGTATATTTTTATACATTTGATTATGTGTAAATAGTATAGTTTTTGGCATTTGATAATGGTTTTATAAAAATATAATGGATAAATATTTTTATATTGACTATGTGTGAAGTATTTGGCCTTACCTTTTTAAATGGTTGTGTGAAAAAGAAATGACCATGTTTAATAGAACGGATCAGTGTATAAAATTATGACAATTTAATATCCATTGGCATGATCATTTCCTTGAATCTTGTGTGCTTCATTTCATGTTTTATTAGAATTTACACATGTGGTTGTTATTGGAATTATGATGTATAGAATATATTACTCACCTTGGTCGATTTGTATTTGATCATTGGTTTATCATTATTTCAGTTAAAGTGGACCATAAGACTATTATGAAATTGGATTACCACTTGAAAAGAATGATCATCATTGCATGAGTGATTGATTATTCATTTTTATATTATTTAGTTGGTGTAACTAAAATCATTCATATGTGACATAGTAATTGTTTGAATAATATAATGCGGTAAATAGTTAGGTGTAAATTCATATGCATCTTAGTGATTTCTTGATTAATATAATGAGACAATAATATGGTCATACATTCATATGTGACATAAGGTTGATTATCTAATGTTTGATGCAAGAGTGGCATTCGATGTGTAAATTGACTATATTTTTGTTGACATGTTGATTGGTAATCATTTGGGAGCTTAGCTTGAATTGATAATGAAGTGTGATCTTGCCTTCAATAATAAGTTTGATGGAATTTTATTTTGAAACCTATTATGTTATGATTTATTATTGATTGTTTCAATAAAGTCATATTTTATTTATAATGATTAAATACATTTTTTTAGTTATATATTAATGTATTCATGAAATTATGTAATAAACTACAATATGATTGTGTTATGGAATGTGGTATCGTAATGCTAACATTTGACTAGAATCAGGCAAGGTTACACATTCTTCTTATTTTGACATTATTATGATGGATCATGATAAATGTGAATTATTACAAAATTCTCTTATGTGTAAATTAATTTGTGATGATGATTGTTTTTGAAATTATTTTTTATGTATTACTTGGAAAGAATATACCTAAATAAAACCAAAAATACCAAATAACATCGATTGTGATTATTTTACAATCTAATCAACCTTATTAATCATTTAGATGGTCAATCCTCTATATGATTATTGTGATTCACATACGGTCGTGTCAGTATGTACCAACATATGGTATCATATGCATTTATTCATGTGCCTACATCGCATGATATACCTAAGTAGATGACTTGAACTTGTTTATAAATTAAAGTTATCTCATTAAATAGTGTTATTGAAGAATATCTGATCTACATATACTTATGTCAATAATTATGAAATTTTGATTTTTTGGAATTTATTGCAAGATGTATTATGTATTTATTGCATGTTGTACTTGAAAATACCTATTAAATATGCAAGGACTTAAACCTTTATGCATTTGGCATAATTGACAAGTCAAGGTTGGTGAGGGTACAACAAGTAATTATGGTAAATTTACTTAGTGAGCCCTCAAAAAGTTGACTAATCAGTGAGACACAAATCAAAGAGGTCAAATTATAGTTTTAGTTTTGTTTTTTGTGTCATACAACTACATTAGGCCATGATCCTAGTACCAGGTATGTATGGAAGCGATGAGATGCGAGTAAAGGTTTATTTTGGTAGAGGTTATCCATGTGCTTCAGTCTGAGAGACCAAGAGTTCAATAGAACTCAAGTAATTATTGTTGAATTATTTTTTGATTTGACTTCTAAATTTATAGGACTATGTATTAACTTTTAGATACTTGGAAAGTATTGATTTACTTGTCCTATGATGAGATATGTATTATGACTTATGATGTCTTGTAACAACATAGTTTTAAGTAGTTGACATGTTTGGTGTTATTGGTTTATGATGAAATATATATGAGACTCTATTTTGATTACACTTTATATTCATTAATTTTCTAGATAATATCAGTGAGTATTATATTATTTGCATTTATTGTGTTGAGTTGTAATTGTGAATATTTAATGACATGGTAAACTATAAATAATTAAATATTATAAGATTTTAGTTTTGCAAATCAAAAATAAATTCATCCAATTTAATCAAGTAACTTTATAGATTTAGTTGAGAAAAATAGCCTTGAATAACTATTCAAGGAGGACTTTAATGTAGGGAATAAGATATATGATTTTAATTTCTAAAAAAACTATTGTTTAACTTGTTAAGTTCATTTTTATTAATGTATAAACTATTGATCAGTTTCATCATGATCTATTAAACCTACCCTATCAATAATTTAACCTTTTAGAATCAAAGTTCATGTAATTAAGTAACTAAACTGATAACTTGGGTATAATTTCTATATTATAGAAGGGACTTATGTCTACAATAGTATCAAATAATGATAATACTCTCTGAGATTAATGTCTCAAGTGACATATATATTCCATACTAATAGTAGGTGATAATCACTTTGAAACCCTTCAACAAGATTAGGAGTAATTATTCATGCAGGGCCTAATTTAGCAAGGAGTGACCTATGTATTGCATAAATGAACTAGAGAATGACCATGCATAATTAACAAGAAAACTAATGGATAATTGCATTCTTAGTTGATCTTGACTATAAGCTTAGTCATGATAATCACTTGATGATATGTCCATGATTTCAATTAGTCACCTCTATTATTGAAAAATTTTAATATATAAATTAACTACTCTATCAACTCACTATGATGTACATATATCTAGAGTAAACTTGCCTCAATGCTTCAAATTGACTTCAGTAATGTGTTGTGTGCAATTTTAGTGGAAAAAAATAAAAATAATTGATGCTCAATTTGGGGCCACTATAATAAGTTAACTCTACAAAATAAGAATCCAATATTCACCAAGCCAAGGCAGTTACATAAAAAACATTCACAATGACATAGATTACTTTTACATCATTCACATGAGTAAACAAGACATTATTTATAATAAATGAACTCAACTATTTTATTAATATCAAACTAAAATTAAAACTAAAAAATAATAAATCAAGTAAATCTATATGTTTGTGTGTGGTATTTTTCAGAAAAGGTTCTGTGTACTCCTATCTATCATGATCTATCACCCCCTCCCCTATTATGCTCTCCCTCAATACCACTTAGAGAGGGTGAAAATTGTCATGCATCCACCTCAAATAATTAAAATGTAATTAGTATATTTTTATCAATATAATTGGAAAATTAACTTAAAATAAGCGATATAAATACTATTATATTATACATGCTAAAATGCATAATATTTAACCGTAACCATACACTTTTTGTTGAATAAATGTAAAGAAAATTAAAGATGAAAAATGAAAATGTATTAGTCTAATAAAAAAATTACAATAACATATATTTTATTAAACAAATTAATAATATAATTAGTCAATAGTATCAATTTTTATATAAAATAAGTGTTGTTGGTAAAGAATAGGTTAAGATGTAACACATTCAGACACCACATAATTGCATAAAAGCTAGTATAAATATTTTGAGGAAGTGCCACTTTTACATGAATGATGATAGATATCATTCTCTAGAATTTTTCAAAGGTTTTTCTCAGATATTTTATATAAATATGAATAAAGATAAATAATGATCAATATACACTAAATTTTGTCAAATAATTGTGCAGGACAATTTAAGAATTCTTGAATGTTTTAATAAAATAGTAGGATACACAAGAAGAGTGGGGTAAAACATTTTCATAGTTTATTTTATGTTGAGCAAGGAAAATGGGAGCATTATGGTTCAAGTGCATGTGTAAAAAAATACCTTATAAAAATAGCAACAAAGATAGTGTTGATTTGATTGATGTTTCAAGTATTATGGATTGGTGAAATGAAACAATTTGTCATGGAACAAATACATCTTCTCATGTATGAATATTATTTTAGTCAATGGAGGAAGAAATTAAGGCAATGTATGAAAATTATAGTATAATTACTGGATTAAGTGATTTTCATTCATTCTAAAGCTCAAATTCTAGTTCATAGACTATTTATACTAGGAACATGGCATGCTTTTATTTAGGTTGTATGGAATTTTATTATAATGAATGTGAGTCAAAATAATGGGTTCAAGAATTGTATTGTATACCCCTAAGGCCTATGGAGACAAATAATTCATTATAACCACTAGGGGATTGTGAAATGGCATTAATAATTGACTTTAATCACATATAAAATCTTGTGCAATTAAGTACAATTTATTTATATTGTAAATTTAGCATTGAAATTTAGTGATAATTTATTTTTTTATTGCGTGTCCTTAAAACTTGATTACACTTTAAAGGAAGTGTTAGAGAATTAGGTTTCACCCTATCTAAAAGGAGGAGTGTTCAAGTCCTACCCTAAAACTTGAACTAACATGATAATGGTCTAAGACTATGTGTTACCTATATCTAGACCAGACCTCTAGGATTTTTAATGAGGCTAGCTCCTTTGATGCATCATTTTGGACCTTGGGTTCTAAAACCTAAAATTTTTTAGGGTGAAAAGGGAGAAGGAGTTGCATAAATGGAAACCTACTCTAATTTGTGGTGATGCACCATGAAAATTGTAGGTCCACTCATACTTGAGCCTCTAAAACACTAGTGAGACATAAACAAATAATGGGATCTATGGCTTCAAATGCCTGTCATGCATCAACATTTCATGTAGAGGTTCATCAAGTGAGCAAAACCTAAGGGAGATGATGGAAAGGCCTAGTTCAAGGAACTAATCCAGTTAACATGTCCACTTTTGGCTTCAGTCAGATGATATTGAACACTAGACATAACCTACATAACTAGATAATCTACTAGCTAAGTGAAATTAGGACTTGACAAGGGAGAAATCTCTACCACTTATGCAAATCATAACTGACATGAACACACTAGTCTAATATCATGAAATCTAAAAATAGTCATCTTATTTATCTCAAGAGGTTACAAGGCTCAATCTTGGCAGAGTCTAATTATGCCCAAGAGAGGAATCCAAAATAATAGCTCAATGGCTATACTTATAGAAAAAAAAGAAGCAAGAGAGAGGGGATTTTGGAATTTAAAGAGTGGAATAAAGCCCTCTAGATCAAAGAGTGAGCTGACAACCTTTGATTGCCTTTCCATTTGTGTGCCTTGTTCAATAAATAGATTTCCTATTTTCTCAATAATCATCAAGATCATCTCATTGGCCTGGGGATCTCACTAAAAGATAAGGGATTCTTATGCATAGTGCCAAAGTATATTTGATTGTAAATAATTCCCTTAACTACCTCTCCTAACAATAACTCACCATCTCGGGACTCTAAGTCCACTTGCCTTGATCATGAGAATCAAATCCTTGAATCTTGATATCGATAAATATGGCATGCCTTGGGTGGTAGAGTACCTACTTTGATGATGATGGATCCACATTGATAGATGAGTCCTTTTTACATTTATCAAATATCTGCTCCATTTTTATAGATTTACTATAGATAAAAACCTAAACATTGGTTTTCATATAGTCCTTATATTAAAATAGACCATACAACATCTTATGGACTCCAATTGAGTCTCTACAAGAGCCAAAAGTCCATCAAAACCAAATATTTATTTATAAAAGTGAATAGGGTCACGAGAATGAACCCTACAAGCCATAAAAAAGTTGAACTAGAGGTCCACATTAATATCCAATGGCAGTCCCTTTTGTCCCTCATACTTGACTATACTAGATAGACTTCTCCACGGCATCAGAATGAGCATAAACAACATTGGGAAGAACCTAAAAAACCTTACTTTCCATGGTCAAACATGGATTCTCAATCATCATCAAAAACCTTGGGCTTGCTTTTGTTCAAATTGGTTATAAAATCTGACATGGCTCATTAACACATTGACTCTTATTTTCTCCATTAGATCCTCTAGATATGAACAAGCACAAGCCCTCGAATCTTCCTTTGAATTGTCAACTTTATCCTTATTAGTGCCACTTGTAAAATGCACATTAATCTTCAAGATCCTACTATCATTCTATATCTTTATGTGCTTATGCCATGTGTTGACCCTTCAAGCTCTCTAACTGTTTGACTCATTTCATGCCATTGGATTTAGATTCATGAATGAGAGAGGATCATTGATCTTATTAGGACCTATAATTTTAAATCCAATAGCTAGTCCATGGTCTTAAAAATGACAATCTATGGGACATCATTTGAGGTTCATGCAACCATTTTTGATGGTTGTGTGACTATCAAATTTAAGCTCAAAGGGATTTTTTTGCTCTATCTCTAAATTTGACATTCGTGCAACCATCATTTATTGTTCTATAGAACATGATTGACATCTTGCAGACCATCAAACTTAAACACAAGTGGATTTTTTTTCAAGCTTTAACTTGACGTTCACATGAACATCTTATGTTTTTTTACCAACTTTGAAATATTAGATCTTCAAGTGCAAGAAACATGGAGGCCCTAATTTGTAGGATATGTTTTTCTTGCTAAAAAGGATGAACCTATTTATTGTGATGATCCATGAAGCCTCCTAGGTGGAGATATTAAGTGCTCAAGATGGTTGGTCCATGTCTGCTTTTGCATGATATCTTGATAATGGTTTGGCCCTTAAACTTGCATAATTCATCCTTTGACCATTCTTTCAAGTTGTTGATGAATTCTTTAGATTTGTGCAACTAGATCTATGCTTTTGAATGCTTAGGCACCATGAAGATCTGCTTGGATCTTCCTCTTTACAAAATCTTCATATGTAGGCCAAAATGGCCAATAGGAAGTGAATTTATTTAAAATAATTTTACCTAAAGACAATTATGAGGTAACTTTCTACTACTCATCTCATTATGTAGAGGCAAAAAATAAATTAACCAAAATTTTCATGGATAAGGAAGATCTAGTTTATCCCATTGGATCTATGGTGGTAATGAAAACTTAGCTTGAAAGACAATTTCTTACAAAAAGTAAAGTAATGGTTATCTAAATATTTTTAACCAAATAAGGTGATAATTCATTATTCAAATTGGTTTTCACTAAAAATATTCAATTGATCAAATTCCATAGAAAGCCTCACGACAATTTTTATGGAAAGTTCAGGAACTCAAGCATGAAATAATTATTAAAGAACTTTAAAAAAATCTATCACCAACTTATGTTTTTCATGTTTAATAAAATAATAAGAACTGGTAAAATTACAAGGATAAGGTGTTCGATTAAATTCCAATAAGAAATTGGGAAGTTTTAGGTCCACAAAACTCAATGAATTTCAAACTATAACACCCTTTTAATAATCCCTTCTTATCTATGAAGTCTCAAATAAATTTAAATATGCAAAGTATCAAGATCAAAAAACTTAGAGGATATGAAATATGGCACTGGGCCCTCCTTCTAGTGTCAATTTATGTTAGGCTAAAATTATGACCCTCTTAGTCTTAGTTAAGAACTAACTGATCTAAGTGAACAAAATTAGTCAATAACTCATGGGATAGAGAGCCCCCTTATTTTTAAGACCTATTAGCGATCCAAGCGACAAAAAACTCCAAATGATATAGCATGGATAGGATGTGATTATTTCCATAGAAATTTCAATTGATTTCCTCAATATATTTAGGGTCTCATTATTGGTTCCTCTACTAATGGGTTATTTACAATTTAATGGGTAGATCATTTCTCATTAAAAATGTAAGAGAGAGGGAGATAGTGTGGTAGAAAGAAAAAAATTCCTTAATTAAGCTAGGTCTTCCAATACTCAGAAGTTAGATCAGTTTTATTTTCAATGAAATCACTGGGTACTAAGTCTCCTTGATGCACAAATTGAATACCACAATGAACAAGACTCAAAGGAAAATTATGTGAACATGAAATCTATAACTTTATTCAAAATAAATTTAATATATAAACCTATATCTATTTTCATAGTATGACTAATTTAAGATTCAATATAAATAGAATGAGTTCTCAAATATAATTATAATAGTTCATGCACAATCTAATTTTGTATCCACTTACACACCAATGACATCAAAAAACTTATTTACATAGATTACTTCTCAAATCAATATCTTTGGCAGACCTTCAAGAAAAAACTAGTGGGAATGGAAGGTGAAATCCTAGCTCAATATCCACATAATTTTGATACTAAAATGTATAGACCATGGTAGATAATCAAAGCTCAAAAGGCATAAAGAACAAGTGTAATCCTAGCTTGATTCTAGCAACATTTTAGGACTAAATTTATCAATCTTTTACAATAACAAGCAATGATACTTAATAGACAATGTTAGTTTATCATGGATATGACTCACAACCATAATTTAAATTCTATTAGTACAAAAATTAAAAATGAGGTAACTTATTATAACTTAGTGTTTTGTGATAACACATCAATAAGTAAGAAGATAATACCAATCTAGTCATGGCACAATTTCAAATACAACTTCCACTATGAAAGTGGCTTAAATATTCAATGAAATCCAATCTCAAATGATCAAAAGGCACTCTCTAGTATTTAATTTCTTTGACTGATCATTTAGCAACCAAATATTAAGCATCCACCTCATTTTGTATTAATCCCAACATTCGAACTATTGCATCATGTTGTTAATTGATCCATTCCCAATTTCATATGTTTATCTTTAGCATAGCTATAGATTACCGTCCATATGCACCATTTATTATTAAAGTTTGATGACATGTAATATTAGAATAATGGAATTTTATAATCCTATAAATAGATGCATTCAGTGCTCTTGATGAACCTACTAATATCTTTATCCTCTAGTTTGATTCTACTTTAGATCTGTGCATAATATTCTCAATTTTGATATCTTCTTTTACATAGACCTTTGTCAATAATCCAACCATTGATATCTCCATTCTTAGTTTATCTTTTGATTATCACACCATATATTTGATGTTGATCCCTTTCAATTAACTTTATGTTTTGAATGCTCAGGTTTACACACTGTAGTCACCCCCTCTCCTCTCCTTGTTGTCTTTACTTATAATTAGAAATAAGCCATCATTTGTATTTTATTGTCTTTACCTTAGCCATAAAATCTTGGTTCTCTATTTGCTAATAGATATGCCTACATTCTACTTTGATACCACTTGTCACCTTTTCAACTCTTAGTTAGTTCTCCTTCATTTAAATTCATAGCTTTACCCATTGGGTCCTACTTTGGCACTTAGTAGTTTATCAATGTTCCTAAGCTTTACTCTATCTTTTACCTCGGTCATCACCATGTGGCTTCTTCTTAGGTTCTTACGATCATCATGCTTTAACACTTAAATATTGATAATCTCTAAACTTTGAGGCTAATATTGTCAATCTTCTAGGCTTCCCAAATTTTGAAATGGTGTCACATGTTGAAATATCATGGCCTCAGGGGTATGGAACTTTGCATTTTTTATTTAGTCTCAAGATTCTAGGTTAATGCCTTAATGCTTCCAAGGTTTTGATCTTTCACAGTAATGAGTTTTTGAGGGTCCAAGCTTCCAATGTTCTGATCTTCTGATGTTATGAGGTTTCAAGATCATGTCATGTGGCAAGATCTCAAGACTTGAGGGATTTAAATGACTTGGTCATTTTTCAAAATATTTTTCTTTGAATCTCTCTAATTTAATGTGATTTTGACATGTGGATGAATATTGATGGCTTTGAGAGATCTCTACAAACAAAACAATTTAATGATGACCTCAAAAATAATTAATAGGTTAGCAAATGAAATATGTCTAAGCATGAATGAAAAAATGCAAAGAAAACATGTAATATCTTAGTCCAAACTCTGTGAAAATGCAAACCAGACTTGCTAAAACATGAAATTTTCTAGAAATAAAGCCTAAGAGGCAAAATAAAGCTAGATTTCAATGTAAACTTGATCAAAGAAGCATGAGTTAAATTGAAATAAATTATTCTAACAACTAAATTAACATTTAAAATAATGAATCACAAGATAAATATTTATAGATAGGATAATAGACAAAAAATGATTATGAAAGAATCAAAATTTCACTTGACATTTGAAATTACATGAAGAATACATCTCAATGATGCAAAAATAAACCAGAATGTAATAAATAGGTTGGGCTAATGAGTTGGAGACTATAAATGGAACCAAATCTCTATAATTTGAGTGACATTTATAAATGAAGTCATACTAATGTGCAAAAATATGAAAATAAAATAACTGTGCTAAAGAAAGAGGGTCCCTATGTGAGATATCTTATAATGGGGCATGTTGGACCCAATAGACTGGTCTAAACATGCCCTTTGGATTGTTTTCAATTTTGATTAGGGAATTTTTTATTTTCTTAACATTTGTGCTTCTAATGTTATTGTTGAAATGGTAACTCTTTTGAGGTGGTTGGCAGATGTTCTTCCCATGGCCCACTAGATTGTCTATGGGGAATTTAATATGATTAAGTTATTATAAGACAAAGAATGGGTTTTTCTATTGAGATGGTAGGTTACTAAAAGAGAAACATAGTTTTATCTATGCAACAAACTTACTTGTTTGATTTGAATCACCACCGTAGGAATTCCTCCGTTAATACTTGGTTTACTTGGTCAAACATTCATCAAGGAAATGAATGAGTGCTTAAGAGATTAGAAATGTCTCTTATCTCAAACAAAAATATCTTCTTTTTTAATCAAAAGTGTGACCAACATGTGAGTTTTATCTCGAATGTCCCCCTCTCTATCATCATCCCATCAAATTTTATGTGGAATATTCTACCCCTCCCACCAAAATTTATAATAATCATATTTATATTAATAGTTATCATCTACAACATATTCAAACCCTTTCCCACATTAATAGACTTTAGAATCTTATCCCTCATCTTGTTTGGGACACTGGGTGGATTGATTGGTGGGAAGTAGTCATTTCCCACACTGCCACCTTTCTTTGGTTTTTTTGAACAATAACTAGCATTATCAGGTGTTCAATCAAATCCCTATGGATGAGTCTCTTAAAAACTAATTGGATACTTTAATACATCAGTTTAAACTTGTTGAAATCCACCATGTCATAAAGCACAAATATTACCTCACATTCATTGGCTCAAAATTGGTGATAGAATATCCAATGAAATTTTTAGTAAATTGAGGGATAATAATGTTGATACATAAATAAAGTATATTAAATATTATGGTGAGAATTTATATAGTCTCCCATATATCCTTCAATCCTTTTTGAAGCATTATAAACAAGTTTTTCAAGATTAACCACCCTTAGAGGCTCAAAGAGTGGATTTGAAAAAATGCATTGATGTTGTTACTTACAATCTCTCCCCAAGTCAAAGGGTGACTTATGATAAACCCTCATTCATAGGGAACTTCATCAAGATATGATAGATACAACTCAAAGCAAATCTCCATACATTGATAATTTTCCTTATGAGTTATACTAGTCACTCAAGGACTATGTAGGACATTATTTTCACAAAGTATATTTGGAAGCTCTTGCCAAAGCTTTTTTTGGTAAGCTAATCAATAGGTGAAATATTAAATTCACTCCCAAGGAATGGATCCTAAGATTATTTCTAATTTTAGGCATGTGAATATTTTAAATGTATTCTACAAGATTATAGCTAAGGCTCTCAATCTCCAGATTAGATATTTACTTCCCTTAATTATTCATTTTGAGCAAACTACTTTTATACAAGGTTGTTACTTCTTGGACAATATCCTTATGGTTTAATAAGGTATGGAGTAGGCTTGCACTTCCAAGAAGAAGTTTGTATTCATCAAAATTGACTTTGATAAATCCTATGATAAGATAGAATGATAATTTATCTTACCATGTTTCAAGCTTTAGGGTTTGGTCCCAAGCTCATTCTCTTTATCCAAACTCTTTTCCAAGATGTCTCTACTTGTCTTACTATTAATGGCCATAAATCTAAGAAATTTGGTTTGTTTTATTCTATCAGACAAGATTGCCCTCTAAACCCATCTCTTTTTATTCTTGTTGTTGGAGGATTTGGTTACATGTTAAGAGGATTTTCTTCTAGAAGGATTGTCAAAGGCATAAATCTCCCCAATGATCCTCAACCCATATTTTTAATGGACATTTCATTGATGATTCATTTCTCACTCTTCAATATGATTAAGAGATTGTCTAGAATGCCATGGAATAATTCAAAACCTTTTTCTTAGTCTCAATGTATATCTTTAAATAGATTAAAACTCAGTGTTTAGATAGAGTTAAGTTTCTCTACATAGTTGGTTGGGAGTTTTCCAATGGAAATAGATATCTCATGGAGAAATGTTCAAGTTTCTAAGCATTTCTTTTGATTTTCAAGCTTCTCTGATGGACCTATGGATCTACTTTATCCTCAGAGTAGAGAAAATATTATCCTATTAGATTACCAAACCTATATATGGTTTGGAAACATTATAAAAGTTTTAAAGCGTTAGTATCCACTCAGGTGTACCCTTATTCTTATTGGTCTCCCTAAAAAGTAGCCTATAAGAAGCTTAAAAATTTTCTCAGGTATTTTTTATGGGCCAAATATAAAGGAATCAAAGGCTTTCATAGAGTTGTGTGGGAAATTTTTTCTAACAAAGAGAAGTTGGAGGTTTTGGGTTGATTGGAATTGTTAAATAAGGGCTTAATTTATGTGTCGAATAGATTATCAAGGTAATTGAACAGTATGAAGCTTTTTAAAATTCTCCTTATAAATTGCATTTCTACAAGGTGTATGTATGGTATAAATTATTGGAGGAACTTGGTATTTCAAACCCTACTTATCACCCCAATTATTATTAATATCATTGTAACCTTTGTTACCAAGAGTATCTATAAAGTATGGGAAACTATCAAACCATGGTTGATTGAGAAAGGGCATGAATTCAAGGATGGTCTATTTATTAAATTGCATTCTCTATGGTGGTCTATTGTTATGAATACCAATGAGAAACCTTTAGTAGAAGATCCTAGAATTAAATATTTGAGTTTTTTTTATAGAAGAATTAAAGTGTACAAGGATATTTTTGATAAGTGTGTTATATATTGGCTCACTTGAGACAACCTTAAATTAAAATATAGGCTCAATGCTCAAGACTTGAGTCACCTTTTGGGATTCAAATGGTTGTGATTGATTATGTTTTGCATAAAATTGGTGTTACATGTTCTCTTCAATGGTAGAAGTATTGGTATTATGCTACCTACATTATTATGCTATGGTATCAACCCCAGCTTGGTTATTAGTGGATCTCTCCTAAAATTATTCCTTGGGAAATGCTCAATAGTCGATGGAATATTAATAGCTTTCCCTTTATTTTGAATAATATATTTCATAGTATTTGGTCTACCATAGTGGAACCCAAGAATGTAGTTTTTTCTTCATGTTTGTTATATCAAGGTTTAGTGGTGGGAGAAAGGTACATGGGGATTTCTCCCCTCAAATGTTCATATTATGGTCAAATTGAGTCCCTTAAAATGTATTCTAGTTTTGTGTAGAGCTTAAGATGTCTGGAATTGATTCATTCATTTTTCAACCCTTTAGGCTTAAACCTTTCACTTGGAACATCATCCTTTAGGGGATAATATCCTTTTCCCTAAGCGATATATGTAGATCTAGCATATATTTTGTATTCAAATTATTTTTATTCTTTGAAAATATAAGAATGAAACTATGTATAATAAATAAAGCTTAGATATAAATTTTTATATTTATAAAAAAATCTCTATATTATCTCATGTCATGATTCAAATTCAATTTCATGATGTATCAAATTCTCCCATTTAGGGATGGAAGTTTGTATATCGAGAGATTTGCATCTATACGAGCACTACAAACACCTAGAAATCAAGTTCAAGAGCTATAACTATCATTTTGGCATGAATCTAATTGCTAATTAGGATAAGGGAAAGGATATACTCCTTGATTTACTAGAGGATGATTATATTGATCTTAATACCCTTGATTCCCTTTCCCGCATACCACCTCTTAAGATATCCAATCATTATACCATCTTGCCTAATATCCCAAGTTAGTATTTAACCCATTATACTTTTCACATCACAAACCTTCCACATAACCCAAAGTCCTTTGGAACACCTAAATCCAAGCCACTTTATCTAGAATGGCAATAAAAGGGTAAAGGTAAAAAGTATAGTCCAGGACCCATCATGTTTATACTAGCATCTAGCCTAGAATAGGACCCTCTTAAAGGTGATGAATCATGGTTGTATAATGAAAATCAATATAATTTTTATAAGAATGCAAAGTATCCTATTCATAATAGGATCATGAAGAATTGAGACTGTGAAGGAAGAGGTCTAGGACCAAATCAATAAGGAACACTTGAGCCAGTTTCCATGACTAGATATAAAGGGCCCTATGGATTTGGATTTAAACTACCTAGGGGTGACCCCATATACCTTAATCATGTTCTATCACCATTGACTAGTGATTAGGATTTTGGTAGTGAAGCAGAGTCTGATCATAGCCTTTTTGATGACCTAGCTGAGATCAACCGATTTAACCCTCATACCATTTGTACCCTTAGACCAGTCACTCATCATAACCCATTATTATTGTATTATCCCTAGTTGATAGACTAGGACCAACAAGAATCCAATGTTTTTATTGATGAGTTCCAAAATGATGAGGCTTTATATGATTTTCTTGACCATAGAGATAATGTTCCATTGGGGGACCATAAATCAGGGTTTTCCATCAAGTTGGATCCTAAAGCCTATTTTGGAGAGTGGATGAACACCCTTAGCCAAAATAAAATAATTAAAACATTGAAGTCCCAAATTAAAAACCTCTTTGAGGCATTTTTTGACAAGGGAAAATTAAATAAAAAGGTTGGTCTAGTGGTGAAAACCTATTTCAGGAACCATTAGACAAGGGTGTTCAACCTTCTTCAAACATAGCTTAAGAGACCACTAATGACGAATTTGTCTATGAATTTGAGTTCAATTTTAAATACTAAAAATATTTTGATCAATTCATTCAATATTTTCCAAATGTATTTGTTACATGGCCAAACCTCCCATTGGGGGACTTTGATTCATCATGCCTAGGGGAACTCAAAGAACCAGTCCTAATAGAGGACCCTAATGTTGCCAATCAGTTCAAATATTTTGCCACTATCCTTGAAGATGGTTTGACCCTTTTATTGGAGGATATAATAGAGGTTAACATCAAGTCCCTAGATGACCCAAAATAGATCAAGCTAGGTACATGCCTTATTGATAAGGAGCATGAAGTCCTTACAGCGCTTTTGATAAAATTTATTGACATATTTACATACGCATATCTTGACATGCCAGGTTTGGACCCCACCTTAGTTCTATACCACCTTATGGTTAATATTTATTTCAAACTAATAAAATAAAATTTGTGTAAGATACATCCTCACATTATTATATTAGTGAATAAAGAGTTGGAATAACTCTTAGAAGCAGGATGTATTCGATTAATAAACTATTTAGAGTAGATCTCCAATGTTGTGCTAACTAGTAAAAAGCTTGAAGGAATCAAAATCGATGTTGATTTCCATGATATAAATAAATATTAACCTAAGGACAACTTTCCATTTCCAAACATTGACATGATCATCGACTCCACAGTAGGTTATGAAATGATTTCATTAATGAATGGCTTTTTAGGGTACAGCTAGATCAAGATAGCACCAAAAGACCACACAAAATAGCATTCCCAACTCCATGGGGAACATTTTATCATCAATTTATGCCATTTGTTCTTAAGAACATAGGGGCCACCTATAAAAGATCCATGACCATCATATTTCATATGATATGATGCATGACATTATTGAAGACTATGTCGATGACATTCTTAGCAAATTAAAGACTAGGGTTGATCATCTAGTAGTGCTACACAAAATATTTGAAAGATTGCATGAGTATAAATTCAGACTTAATCTTAATAAATTTATCTTTGAAATCACATTAGGGAAATTACTTAGATTCCTTATGTCTCATCGAGGCATTAAAATTGATCCAGCCAAAGTTTGAGTCATAATAGAGGTGAAACCACAAATTAATTTGAAGTAACTCCATAGGTTATAGGGTAATATCCAATCTATCATATGCTTCATATCAAAATTGGATGACAAATACCATCCTTTTATGCATATTTTGAAGAAGAGAGTCATATTTCATTGGGATAGTCCCTACCATACAACTTTTTAGTAGCTAAAGGACTATCTAATGAATCTCCCTATTTTGTTTCCTCATATACCAGGAAAGGCATTCTTGTTATATTTATCTACTACTGATAATTCCCTAGGGGCACTTTTAGCTTAGTATGATGACAATGGAAAATATCATGTCATGTACTAATTAAGTCATACACTAGTCACATATGAACATAATTATACGCCCATAAAAAAATCCTATTTATCCATGGTCTTTGCAACTCAAAAACTGCACCATTACATGTTAAATAATAAAACCATGGTTATTTAAAAAGTAGATCCAATCAAGTATCTATTATCTAAAATATCTTTACAAGGCCACATGGCTAAAAGTATCATACTTCTCAGTGAGTTTAACATCAATTACATCAACCAAAAAGTAATTAAGGGGCAAGCTCTTGTAGATCAACTTGTTAAATCGCCTCTTACCAATACAGAACTACTCACATTCTAATTTCTTGATGAATCCATAATGACCATCATTAACACACCTGTTAAGGAGCAGCACTAGAAGTTATATTTTAATAGATCATTCATAGTAGATGGATTAGGAACATGCCTTTTATTTATTACACCACAAGGGGATCTAATCCTAAAATAATTCAATATTAGCTTTTCATATACTAACAACATAGCCAAATATGAATCACTTATTGTAGGGATTCACCAAGTGGTACAATGTAACATATCTCATCTCAAGGTTTATGGTGATTCTTAGTTAATCATCAATCAAATTATAGACCACTTTCAGACCAAATATGACAATGTGGTTCCATATAAAGCCATGGTCAACACTCTCAAGCAACAAATTGCCAACATCCAATTTGAACATATACCTAGGGCAAGTAATAGAACTATAGATGTTATGGCCACTATTGGATCTTTGATTTGATAAATGAACATAGATAAATAGTATCAACTCCTTATTGAGAATTTGTTAACACCATCTCATGAACCTTCAACCATTGCAATAATTTGTGGTATTATTGGTCCTATCTCTATCTAGTACTTAGACCTTTACGACTACCTCCATGACCAAATTATACCACCCAACCTATCTCAAAATCAATCTAAAACCTTCATCTATGAAACCACTCATTATACCTTACTCAGATCAACCCTTTACCACCATAGTTTTGATGAAACTCTACTTTTTTGTTTAACTTTGATAGAATTTACACTAGCATTATGGGAAGTTCACAAAGGAGTATGTGGATCCCACACTAGTGGGTTATTTCTATCTAAAAATATCTTGTGTATTGGTTAATATCAGCCCACAATAGATGCAGGTGTAGTTGCATATGTAAATAAGTGCAACAAGTGTCGATGACATGCTAATTTGATTCATGCCCCAGCCAAGACTCTGAAACCAACTTTGACACCATGGCCATTTGCTACATGGGGCCTTGACCTCATTGGAAATATCAATCCCACATCATCTGATGGCCATAAACATATCCTTACCACCATTGAATATTTCACTAAGTGGGTTGAAGCTATACCCCTCAATTACATGACTAGAAAACAAATTTCCAAGTTCATTTTCAACCATCTCATTTGTTGCTATGGTTTCCCTTCCAAAATTATATATAATAATGGAGGATCATTTAATAATAAGGATGTTAATAAGCTATTTATTGAAGACAACATCACACAACATTTCTCCATGGCATATTAACCTCAAGGTAATGGTCATGTCGAAGCATCAAACAAAATAATTATCAACATTCTCAAAAATATTAGCAATGATGTCGGTCATGATTGGCACCTTTATATATTATATGCCCTTTGGTCATACTATACCAATCACTGTACACCCATAGGAGCCACTCCATATTCACTTATTTATGGTACTGAGGCCATTCTTCCTTTAAGGTCAATTTGCCTTCTCTATGCATCTCTTTCAATCATTTATTGGATGGCAATGAATATCGAGTAGCTCACCTATAAGAGCTAGAGTTACTTGATGAAAAATGCATGGATGCAGTGAATAATCTCCAAGCTTATCAAAATCAACTCCGAGGCCACTACAATCAGCATGTGAAACATAGATAATTTGAACTTGGTGATCTTTTCCTTAAAGAGAACCAAAAGATTACCATGGACAAAAAGAAGTATAAAGGCAAGTTCAAACCTAACTAGGTTGGTCCTTTTATCATTATGGCAAACTATGAAATAGGAGCATACAAGCTTGCCACACTAGACGAACATGAACTTGATGAGCCGATGAACATTATCCACCTCAAGCGGTATTACACTTGAGTGACTTTGTGTATTATCTATAAATACCATTTCAAGTTGTGCCATATTATCAATATTCTTCTTTATACTATACCATTTTACCATCTTATCATCCTACCAACCTATCACTTTTTCCTATTGCATATCCATTCTACCATACCTTCTCATTAACCTCCCTACTCGACCCTATGACCTTGGTTCTATTCCATTTGGTTCCATTGTCACTTTCATCAAGAGGATTTAGATCTAGTTTCAGTAGTTGTTTCACACATTTCAAATAGAGATAGTATTTTAGAGCAGTAAGATAGCAGTTTGGCAGTTGCATCCTTCATTTCTTGTTTTATTCTCTATATCAAGTGTGCCTGATTATAACCACTTATAGGCAAATTAGTGTCTCATCGATCTTGTTACTAATTATAATTTCCTATGGGAAAATTAGTATCATTGATCTATGTCATTGTTTCCTAGTTATAACTACTTATGGACAAACTAGGGGCAACATTTATTTATCATGCTTTGATATACCAACTAGCCATTTCCCATGTTATATTGTGCCTTTATACCAACTGTGTCTATTTTGTTTCAATTGGTTATTATACTAGTTAGATTCTTCCATTATAAGGTGGAACTATAGTGACTTGAGGTCCTACCTTGGGAATATGTAGACAATGCTTGATACTTACTGAAATCAGCTCAGTCACCTTAAGTTATGCTCTCACTATTTTGTGAGATTGGACCATTTAGCATCTCATCATTCTTGATTGAGTTGAGATACTCAAAAATTCCAAAAACATTTTTAAAATCATTATAAAAATCAAAAACATTGAGCACTTCTATGCCTTAAGGATTCTAGGAACCCTTACTAAGTTACAAGAAAATCACTTGTTATTTAGTTTCCCTATCCTTTTTGGCCTTTTATCTCATCACTAAGTTGCAATTTCATTCCTATTCTTCTATCTCATCCATTGTATTTTTTTCATTAGTTGTCATTTTCTTCCCATTTCCTAGGTGAACTACATTCAGCCTAAAGTTTTTATTGTATATTACGTCCATGGAACTATGGAGGTAGTGTCCACTTATTTAGTGCATATGGAGACATCGCGGCCACCCCTTTCCTTTTTTTTATTTCCCTAGTCATGTTTGTTTGCTAAGTTGTCACCTATTTTCTAGGGGAAATGTTTGTCACATAGGTTTATGTCATGTTGTTTGTACTAACATTAGGACTAAATGTTATTTGTTTCTTTATTTATTTCTTTACTTGTTTCTTTGTTTTTTGTGTGCATGTTTTTTTGGTTTCAGCACTATTGCCTTGATTCAGTCAAAATATGTTCATTGGGTGATTACTTGCACATTTATACTTGAATCCATCCATACTCATATGTCTACATTGCCATCATGGTTTTTATCATTGGTACATTATTTTCCCTTGAATATTGGATTTCAAGAGTCAATCCTTATACATCTTTTGGCCTAATCCTCATGGTGTTATATCATGATGCCTATCATATAGTGTTACAACAAAACTCAACTTCAGGAAGTCTACTCAACAATGGTGGCATAAACATCTCCTTGACATCAGCATCAGTGACATCCCAATCATATCCCAAATAGAGTAATTAACAAACAAAATAATTTCAACCTTTGTTAGTTTGGATGAGCATCTCCCACTAGCAAGTTGATCTAATTCATCATTACCCTGCATCAATTTATCATCATCATCAGCTAACCAATCATGTTTTCCATTATCGAGGTCCAATTATTATAACTGCCTTTAGGAAAATCACTGTATACCGTCCCACTTGCATCTCTCAATGATTATAACTACCTTTAGGAAAATCATTATGTTCTCATCAAATTTACTTTCTTCTTTCCTAAATAGGGGCATGTTTTTATCTTGTTTGTTTATCTTAACTATGGTATCTCCATCTTCTCAATGATTATAACCGTCTTTAGGTAAATCATTGTGTTATCATACCATGTTACCACTATCAGGGTACAATGCTTATAACCGCCTTTGGGAAAACCATTGTACACCATCCCACTTGCATTCTCAGTGAGTTTGACTACTTTTTCAAACTCGTTGTGTTCTCACCCCATCATCTTCATATATTTGATTCCCTCATTTTACTTCTTTCAAGGGACCATTTGCCGACTTATTTGTGCCAACCATTCCCTTGAGGGGGCATCATATAGTTAATCCACTATCGTTGAATTTGTAGGCATACATGACCCTTTCATTCTTTGAGAAGATGTTATTATGATTATAACTTGCAAAGCCTTCAAAAATAGGGGCAAACTGTAGACACTTAAAAGTGGCTACCAATGACCTCCAACCAATATTTTGACCAATTTCTATCAAAATGCACAATTTAGCCTAAAAACACTAAAATGCATTAAATTAATTGAAATTTTCATATACAAGTGCTGATTTTGACCAATGTATCCCTAAATGGGACAATGCATTTTATGAGACAGCTAACTTTCATCAAATCATATCAAGTCAAATTGACATTTTCATACCTAAGTGCTCTAGATTGCTCTTTTCTACCAAATTTATTGCATGAGACACATGCCTTTGTTATTTTGTTTTTACAACATCCTAAATGGGATAATGGATCCAATGCATCTAACATCTCCTTCCAATTCCAATCTAGTCAAATTTTGAGCCAATAATATGACATTCTGACCAATTTCATTAATTTGTACACCAATTACCAAGATTTGCCCCAAATTTGATAAATCATGTTTAATACTAATTAATTTGAATCAAGAGCTTAAGTTAATTTTTCATGAAACTTGTTGAATATTTATTTTTGGAAATTTATTATGAGTTTCTGCATCATCAAGTGACATCATTCTATGGGGTGGCATCCACAAACCATAATTGCAACAAATATCTGATTAAGCCCTACCATGCCTCTTTAATGATTCTCTATCCCAAATATTTATGAGGTCATTATTTATTTTGACCTCCAAAATTGAAATGATTATTATCCACACATCTTCATTTTGAGATGGACAATTCAAGTTCATTCTCATCATTTGCAAAAATCTATAAATAAGAGGCCTCACACTCATAATTTTAAGCTCTGATAAGCCAAAGTTATAATACCCAAATAAATTCAAAATCTCTTTTAGTTTAAATTTATAATGCTAAAAATATTTTTCTAGCTATTGATGTAGTGTTATTATGATCGATTGTTGAGCCAAAGCCATTGGTGCCAAGGAAAAAAGGAGATAGCCAAGCCTCCTTTAATGAAGACTCATTGAGCATAAGCTAAGCAAGCCACTTCAACAAGCCATTTAGAGCATCTAAGGGAGGTGAAATATCATTTATCTTTTGCAACCTAGTTGTGTTTTACATTTAGTATTGTTATTATGCTCCCCCCTTGAGATAGGCTTAAGGTGTTAGCTATTAGTGTGTTATTTTGGATTTTGATTTCATACACTAATACTATACTAATATCCCCTTATTTAAATCCTATGTTCACAATAAATATGATAATCAAAGAGGTATATCATAATATATATCAATCTATATATGCACCCCAATGCTTAAACTATTTGAAAACATAACAAGTACACTCACTAAAATGGGTGATTATTGGTTATACTTGAATGTAACTATCCTCTAAGTGGAGGGCCCCAAGACTACTCTTTTGTTGTTGCATTATCATGTTCCTAATCACATTGTAGAATAGGATATTTCTTATCAAGTTTTTAATATCATTGATGAATAATTAGTCTAGAGACACTTGGCCTACTACTTCAAAATTCCCTTCAACATTGGGCAACACCAATATGTGACTGGGTCATACTCCATTTTAGATGGTAAACCTAGGACAAATTACAACTTACACCATTAAAAGAATGGTACCCCAAGAAAAAAATAAGGGGCTACCTCAAAAAAATATTAGAGAAGAATAAAGTTCATATTTCGTATAGTCATCAGGCCTATGACCATGATCAGGTTTTCTTGAATGCCTCAGATGACTATAAAATTTTGGATAGAGATGGAGGATAAGAAGATATCGATGATACTTGAACAATCCCTAAAATATAATCCATAGGCCATAGAGGAATAATCTTAGAACACATGGAGTCATCAATGGACTCCAACTCCATAACAAGGTTCTGAGACACTAGATCAACCTCTTTCCATAAAAATAGATGTCATAGAAGAAGTAGATCAATATAGAAACTAAAGGGAGTCAAATCCTCATCTAAAGAAGGATATTTTTAGATGACTTGTTGGTCCTCAAATTTTTTCCACTTATATATCATCATATGATCAAGTATTGGGTAAAATAACAACAATTTAGAGGCCATTTGTTTCTTTAGTTGGTCAAAGGAAGAGTAGTTTTATAATGACTCTTTTACCTCTTATCACCTCGACCACCCAAGTGAGCCTCTTAGAATTCTTGCAGTCATATTTCACTTTAATTCTAACTCTAATTGGCTCTCCTAAATCTCCTAAGTCCCCTCAAGGAAGCCGTGTGCTCTCCATACCTTCTACTTCATCACATTCAGCTCCACTTCCTACCATAGTTGTTCCCACAACCCCTTTATCATCCTATCCACCATCCATTCCACCTATGTTCACATATCAAAGGAAGCACAAGGATTCCCATAATCCTTCCATAGATAGAAATATAGAATAAATAACATCACTTGGTATCCCTACAATTGAATAAGTTACTAAGCTAGAGAAAGATACAAAGGCTTCCATGTAGTTGGAAAAAGAAGAACCAAAACAATTAATATCTTTGGTTAATTATCCATCAAAAGAAGAAGACCAAAAGACAAGAATGGCACAACCAGATGATGATGAAGATGAGCTAAATAAAATAGAATATTTGAGTCTGGGAGAATAAGAAATAGGAGACACTTTGGTTGGACTACCACTAGAATAAAGTCAAAATATTTTTTAGGTAGTTTAATCCATCATTTCTTCTATGCCTAATCTACATGTTCCATCTATAAGTTTACCTACAATAATTCCTACTATTGTATCTTCCACTTATATTTTCACTAGTATAGATTTTCATATTATTTCCACAAAAAATCTAATAATGACTCCTCAAAAAATCCATTTTGAGAATCTAATTATCATTTCCATTTTTAGTAAGCCGCCAACTCCAAGAAGGAGGTTAACCCAATTAGAATTTCCCATGCCCCAGCCATTAGCCATATCGAAAGCAACCATGATTGTGTAAATATACCTAGGGTTGAACAAATTCTTGGATGAGGTGACACTAATGAAAGAAACCTCAACATAGAAAGTGGTTGGCCAAAAATGTCCCCAAGTTCCCATTCAAATAAGTGCCTCACTTCCACCCATTGTGACCACATCCCTTCCTATGACCTCTCAACCTTATACATATTCAAAACTTGCCCAAGGAAAATAAATAATTAAATTAATAGTTACTCAATGGGTAAAGTAGATGTATAATATTTGAGATAAAAGGAAAAATCTAGTTATGATAGAACTTCCCATAGTCTCCACAAGGTTTGACAAATATACTAAGACTATACAGAGAGTGAGGAAGATAAAGATGATAAAGACAAGAAAAAAGGGAGAGATAGAATTTGATCAAAGAGAAAATTCATTCTCATTTTCCAAAATACCTAAAGAAACCCCAATTATCCTATTGATTACATTATGGATTTCAATACTTTTTTTGCTTTTAATGGGTCGTCATTAAATTAGATGCACCAAATAACCAAGGAAGACTTGAAGAGATGGAAATAGATGCATATTGTATAGGCTCATCAAGAGGTAACTGTTGAGGTACAAAGTGTAGCTACAAAATTGTATAACATTATGTATAATATTAGACGGTCTACAGAAGGTAGTCAAGCCCATACAATAGACATTGTTACACTATAGAATGGGATGAATGACAAAGAAAGGAGATTAAACTCCTTGGTCCAATGTTCCAATATGAGTACTTTTGATTAGCTTAATTTGATGAACAGCATGGATGTTTCTTAATGCCTAAATTATGTGATTGCCAAAAGGGATGCCTCTTAAAATTGGTATAGATCAATGAAAAGACTACTGAGTATTTTTGTTAATCATGAAGATGAAGCACTCCAAATTTTGGTAGACATGTGATTGGGGTGTTGACCCAAATAGGGGAGCTAGTAAATCAACCCAATTTTGACAACCTCCACCACTCAGTTGATGAATAATTTAAACAAGAAGTTGAAATAAATATAATAAAACTAAAGAAGAAGTAATACAGTTGGTAGGATTTTATAAATACAAAGTGACAAGGGCTAAATCTTTATTATCTAAGTTCAAGAGCTCAAAGATAGAGCAAGATACATTTATGACTGAAGTAGTCAAAAATATTAAGCCATCACTACTAAATTTTGAGGTCATAGATAAGGATTTTGATACAACATACACACTAGTTGAAGAACTAAAGGCTAAAGAGGAAGCATCTAGGTCTACAACATGCACATAATTGATAGTTATATCCCCCCAACTTCATAAATCTATTAATCTATATTATAGTTATAACTATAATATCTTCATTGGATAAATCCAAGTAGCATCATTGCATCAATATTCCAATTTTAGAATAATTATTTACATCCATGGTTATCATCAAACTGGGACTTTAGTTTCCCATCTATTATTGTACATGTATAATCTATTTATAACTATCAAATTTATTTGAGTATTATCATTATAACATGCATCCTTGCATGATCTTTGGACTAGAGGTCTTATTTTTAGACTTGTAATATTAGGAAAAGTTTAAAGAGATGAGGCCTTCCCCATCCCAAAATTATAAATATGTGTAACCTCCTAGTCACAAAAGGGGGAGAATTTTATCTATGGATATTAATAGGAAATTTGATTAAGTCCTACTTGACTTGGTCTTGATGTGTAAATCTTCATTCTTCTCAAATTTAATGAATTGCTTAGGACATTTCATCATTTTAGTATATTAGTACTTAAATTGTTTATGAGATATCTGTTTTAAACATAGTCTTTCATTTTTTAGCTATAACTGATTTGAATATATTTTACATGCTTAGCATAATCTTATTGTACATATGCAATAACAATCTGGCAATTAGGCAACATTTGATTTCTGCATGTTTAAGTATATTGTGTTCTTATTTCTTTTGACTCTTCACTATATTTTTTTTTTTTGTGTGTTAAATCATCTTACAATAAGTATTGGTCTATATTCCTTGTCCTACTTGAGTTCAAATAGTAGTCTTGAAAGGCTTTATCCCTATATTTTTCACAGACCTTTCTTTTCTACCTTGCTCTTCCCTCTTTTGAAGTTTCTTTTACAAATCTGATCAACCATAGTTAGAATAATCATCCTTCCACCCACTCCAAATAGATATAGGTTCACCCATACCCAGTTCACCCATGGTAAACAATAGGTGTCACTCCACCACTATTCCACCAACAGGTCATTATAAAATTGAATACCCTGTAACTCGTGCCTTGGAGTGATCTTGTTCACCGATCCTAAAATGTTAGAGGCAACCTCATAATAAATATAGAGGATGTGTATAAAACCACATCAACAAGTTTTTCTATTCAAAACTATGAAGTTTATAAACAAATAAATCAAATATAATTAACCCAAGTACTCTTTATTCAAACTAATCAAGTGGCATGTTCTAATACAAATTTCATACATATATATATATATATATATATATATATATAACAAATGTGTATGTATTTATAAATTAATTAAAACAAATTGTAAATTCGTGTGTGTGTGTGTGTAGGGATAGGGTTCGGTGGACCTAAATTGTTAGATCCGACTATTATAATGGAAGTGGGGGATTTAATTTTTATCTCTCATTGCATACATCATGGTCAATGATATTACCTGATAACATTTGAAGCATGGTCGGAGAGTCATGCCCTAACTACCTCCCTTATGCAAGCTTGTGAGTGAAGTTCGGTTAGTTACATGCCACCCAGTTTTAACCCTATAAACTATGTCCTACTACCAAAATGAAAAATATTTTAGTTTTATAAACACACACACACACACACACATAATACATTGATGGGTGTGGGTGTGTGTGTGTAAATCATCCACTCTAATTTTTTTTTAAATAAATTGAGGATGTTGTTACATAACAAATATCTAAAACATTTCTTAAATTGTGTGTGTGTGTGTGTGAATTAAAGTCTTTAATTATTTAAATTTTAAATTAAAAATGAAAATAAAAAATAAATAATGGATGGAAAGATAAAAGAATACAAATTATATATATACCTATACCTTTATGAGAGAATTAAATTCTTTAATTATTTAAATCTTAAACTGAAAATGGAAACAAGCAATAACTAATGAATGAGAAGATAAAAGAATACAAGTAATAGTAACTCTAGACACTTTGACTAGTTGAAATGCTTCTAATCCAATGGATGAGACTAGTTACTCAACATCGGGATCCCTTGTTCATTTAGTCTCTTAAATATTTACTCAAAAAATAAGTGCATTAACATGTTTATTAAAAGAGCATGTGAACCTTGGATAAAATCAAAATTTATTGTGTTGTTTGTATAAACTAAATATTGTATTTTGTGAACATTTTTTAAGGAGGTCTCCTTTGGCAATTTAATCACATTCATATTAATACTGACTTTAATCTTTTGGCTATGGAAGTTATATTTTCTCAAAGTATAAAATAAGTGATAAGATAAAACAACCAGCGTAAACAAGTCATTTTAATTTAAGTTTTTGGTATTTTGAAATGATTTTCATAATTGAACAAAACTAAATTATAATGAATCATTTCAAAAAAAATTCAAAATGAAATAATTAATGTTTTGTTGTTCCCCGCTCCTTTCTACCTTTAGTAAAACTAATTTACAATTGAAGGATATTTAATGTTAAAAAAATTTAAATATAGAATTTTAATTAATTTTTATATGAATGAAAAATGTCAATTTATTAGTTGAATAATTTTTATTAACAATGACTGTAAATAAAATGGATTAGTCTTAGAATACTTTTCATAAGAAAATTTATTGATAATTTTTATTGTTATTAAATTGGTTTAGATTGTAGATAAATTAAATATGTAGAGATAAAATTTATAAAACATAATGATTGAAACATACTATAAATTAATAAAATTTATTACATCAATAAATAAATAATTTTATCAATAAAATTTATACTATAGTTTGATAGATTTTAAATCAATTTTACAAGTGATTTTTTTTAAAGAACCTTTTAGCTTGTCAAAACCATTACAAAATGATAGGTAAATTTTCTAATTAATATTGCATAAAAATTATACAATGTTAGGATCATATTATATTTATCTTAGAAAATATGTGTTGACCATAAAAAATTATTGCCTCTTATGTGAATTAATTTAATGGCATTTTTGGATCTAATTTATAAACACGAAAGTAGATTAAAATTAATGTTTTAAAACTATAGTTTTTCCATCATGTCTATTTAGTGTTTTCATGACTAGAACTGTATACACATAATATTTTTCACTTTATCATTTACTAATACTTTCTCTTGTAGAGTATTATCAATGCATCGATCTCATACTATTGCTTTATCTTGTAGAGGGTGCACTAAGAATGGGGTGGAAAATATATGTAGTCACTTTTAAAAGATGTTGATATTCTATCCTAATTAAACCATTGATACTATTATTTTTGCCTACTTTAAGTGTATATATATTTACCTCTCTAATATGTCTCTTATCTAGATTTGATAGGTTTCTTATATGCTTGGGTATCATCCTAGAGGATATCATATGCTTTATGCCTTCACCCTTCATATATTGTATTGTCCAACCTAATATAGTTATGAGGCTATTTCTTAACATTTATTCTGTATTGACCTAGCTAATAATATTATGTTATATCTCACATATTTTACTTGTATTAGTTAGGTCAATACCGTCGGGTTAGAGTGTGATGTCGGTTATTAGATTGGTATATATAGGGGTCATATTTCATCTTTATCATATCATGCACCATTTATTTTCTTTAATTTCCTCATACTTCTACCCTAAGTACATTTGGGAGAGTTAGTGGCTTAGAACCTTATCTTTATGAGTCTTGTCTTGTGGTGTCATTGAAGATTTATAGTGGGATTCATTAGGATTTTCTAGCTAAGGATATATTAAGTATTCATCCAGCCATTTGAAATAATCAACCTACAACATTTCTTGTAAAGCTTCACTTGAAACAAGGGGGAGATTAAAGTTTCAACAGGTCCGACCCAAGGTAAGTATTTATATCCTTATATTTACATAGTATATTAGATCATGTTTCTTGTTTCTTTGTGAATATATGTATGTGTATCCTTACTTAGTATTTATGTACCCTAAACATGATGGTGTGGATATATGATTGCTTATACTTGACATAAATCATGTTAGGTTGCCTAGACCTCCATTTGGTTTACCATGGCACCTTACCCCTTTACGATCATTCTAACAAATCCTTTAGTTTGGTTAATACCTTGTACAAATATTAACTTTACAACCATAATACATATTTTTGAGGTATAGTGAGAGTAACATCATTACACCATAGGCTTAGGATTTAGAACATTTTCTTATTGACATTAGTGTTGTGGGTATCCCTGTGTTGAATCCACATAATTAATTTGGTCCTTTTACCCAATTGTTTAAGTGTCACATAATCTATTTAATTGACATTATTTAAGTCCTAGATTATTTAGAGAAAGATGATAGTTTTAGGTCATCCTAGCCTGTGCATACATTTTAGTGAACCAAACATGAATATTATTCTACCATCAGTTGCATTAATTTCATTTTTTTCCTTCTAGCCTCTTAGTTAAATATTCCAAACTATCCACCTAATGATATCAGCCAACCAAATGATATTTTTGTCTATCTATAAATATTATCATCAAATATGGTACCATTCTATATTTATTCAAGTTGTATTGCTAGCCCTATATAGTTCTATGTGTTTATAAAACTATATCAGCTAGCCTGATATAGTTTTGTGTGTTTGTAAAATTATATTATCTAGCCCAATATAGTTGTGTGTTTCAATCATGTTTATCAATATTATAACTCTATCAACCAACCTAATATAATTATATTTATTTGTTTAATTTTATTGCATATTTTGAATCTATCTTTAAATCTTTATTATTCTTTTATTTTACCTGTAAATTGTGTTATGGTAGTTTTAAAAATATATAGAAGCTACCAATTTGGGGAAAGTGGTGATCTATTTTACCAACGCCATAGTGTGAGGGGTACTTCCCCAATATTCATTCCATTAGATATTACTGTACACATACCTCATGGTATATCAAAAATACCTAAGTTTTTTTGGTTTTTATTGAATTATAGGAAGCCAACAATCTATTTGATTATTTAGTGCCCTAGTAAGTGCTTAGCCTTGGGAAGTTACTCTCAATGTACCTTAGAGATGGGATGGTGTGTCTAAGGGTAAAGTGGAATCCTCCATGGTTAGTTATTTCATGACTTATTCACTATATTATGATTGGGGTTAAAATATCTATAAGAATTCAAATCGATCAAACCCTTTGTAGTATATCTCCTTATCTTGATGTTTCCAAATTAGTTAACTAAATTTCATTTTCTTGGTTTATAGACTATATCAGCCAACCTGATACCATTTTATTTTGTGTTTTTTAACTACATTAGCCAGCTTGATATAGTTCATTATGTTTATGTATTACATCGAATATCCCAATATATTTGTGTTTTCTCTTCTTATTACATTGGACAACCCAATATAGTATTAAATTCTAATCAAACTACATATTCCAATTTGCCTAATATCATATATTCTATATTTGACAACATGATATAATTTTTTTACCTAGATACCATTAGCACTACCATTCTACCAGAATAGTTTTGGCCAACTTGATAAAATATGATCCAAATCATAAATTATATCATCCAAAGTGATATAGTATTCCATTAGATCCATAAATCTATTGTATTGGCCTATTCAATACCATCATTTTTTTTTTGACCTACTCATTTATCCCACATTAGATTTACATATTGTAAATCACCAAGATGTCACCTCTTAGAATATTTATTAGAATCTTCAACCCATTCATATTTTACATGGATATTTCCTTTCTTCCTTATTTTCCCACTACTGAATATAGATCTTCATAGTGCAGCTTATCTCAACATCACTTTAGATATATTAAATGCAACATGGTTTAAATCAACCAAGATAATAATTTATAAGACACACCCATATTATTAAGAACCTTGATGACAATATTTATACATTATAAACATGACTTGTGGTCTTAAAAATATTCCTTCATCTAATATAGTAGTTGGGGTATCAACACCACCATAAAGAATTTTCCTTCTCAGTCTAATGTTGGTCACACTTATTATAAAAAATTCTAATCAAAATCCACCTCTACACATGACTCTTATGTAATATTCTACTCACAATCAAATTATCCAAATGAAAATTCACATTTTTAAAATTAATACTCAACTTCCTCAAGTCATTGTTGAAACAAACCCCAAAAAAAATATGGAATTGTTTTATCAGAGTGATGCTAGCTCCACGTGTAAGGCCCTCAACATAATGGAATGATGTAACACTGCATAATTTTTTATCATGTACAAGCATAAAAAAATACCAAGAATGAATTAAATTAGTTGAGGTTACTTATCCAAAGTTAAACCACCCTTAAAGTATTTTATATGGGAGTATGTTACCTAATGGGGGTATAATGTTCAGGGTGTATCGGTGTGCTAGTGCATACTATTAAACTCCATACTTTATACATAGTACTCATTTCTCATATAGGATCATGTAAAAGTACCTTATCTTAGGTTAAGTACCTCATCCTTTATAATAGATTCTAAAATAATGCTCAGCATAATAAATAGGTTCTAGTTGATAGAGTCACAAGATGTTTTCCCTTATGGTAGCCAAGAGAAATAGAGCAAGCAGTTATATGAATTAAACTCCAAGTCCAATCCCAAAAAATAGTAAAAATGATTACCAAGGTTTCTTCATGATAAATCATCAACCCCCAAGTTTATTATAACATTGGGTATGAGAAACACCTCTTAAAGGTCATCATTGATACCAAAGAGATCTACTTATGTATGAGATCAAGGTCTATCATGATGGGACAACACTTGGTTAAAGGTGTATACCAAAAGTAGTGTAATTAATTTAAATTATGCTACCTATCAAATATCCTAACCAAAGTTTTGGCTTAGATTCATATCACCATTCATTCTAGTTAGATATGTGATAAATTATCATATCAACATCTCTCAATGAAGAATCCCACATAGATGGTTATTTCATCGCAAGGTGATATAGCAAGTTATTTCAAGTTATGCTAAACTCACCCTTGATATGAGAAAGAGAAAATTTTGACCCCTTAAGATATAGAAATCATGCATTCAAAATATCCCACCTTATATAATATAGTACAAGAAAATAAGACCTCATATTATGATCATTGTGATTATCAAAGGTCAAGGTAAGAGATCATCCCATTGAACCAATATCGATAATCATGGTTATTAAAAAATGTGGTGGAAGAAACATAAGGATAGAATTTACAACCATAATTACCATAATGGTTTATTTTCTAAAAGCATTCTACCATTTGTATCAAGAGTGAACATTAACACATTTATAGATAATTAAGGTAATGCTACGCATAGAGATTTCATAAGTGAATCTCTGACTTGAGGTCCTTACACCACATTTTCCTATCTAAAATTAGCTTGTTGTTTAGAAACTAAGATCAATCTAACAAGTATGGAATAATAACCATAGCATTAAATCCTTTAATTTTGAACAAATTAACTAATCTCCATAACATGGAAAGTTATGATCTTATTTCAATTTATTTAGATAGTTGTCATCTTAAAGGTTAATTATGTACAATCTTAAATTTAACATGTTTCCAATTTCATACATTAATCAGAAAGGGTTAAAACACACAGTCATTTATTTCCTAATAGGGAGTAACCCATATTATTCCAAAGGGCAAGACTCATCATGATGTTAAATATCATGTTGATTAAGTTACAAAATTAGCCAAAGGAAGACTATAAGAAACTAGCACCAAGTCAAGGTATAACACATCATTCAAGAAAAGAGTCCATGAGAATAAAACACCTAAATATCCCATAGAAATTAATTATTTGAATCATGTATAGATATTCCTTAGCCAAACAAGAATACTCACATACATGATAGTCAAGGAAATTCCATAACATATTTTTGTGCTTCAAGAGAATAATGAGTTAGACATAGGTTTACTAAAAGGAAAGTAACTATTATAATTTATAGTTCCCATTTAATTGAATTAGACAACCAACATCTTATGTTAATCGATTATCTTCATTTCATTGCTTCATGTAATAGAAATGAACTCAGATCAAAATCATTAACAGTAGGACATCCACTAACTACCCAATGTGTATGTCAAGACAAGGACATGAAACATACTCATGTAATAATGGGTTTAAAGTGATAAATCCATGATACTAAAAAATAATTCACCACTTACCATGTTGTTCATACCAAGATCCTAATGCAACACTTACACCTTTGATCTTTTGGCAAGAGTATTAGTATAGATCAAAAGATTAAAAATAACCACCAATATCTTTGTTACTACATCCAGAAGTCAAGAATAACATATTAAAAATAATCAAATAACTAATTAGGATCAACATAATTCTTTCAATAAGTTAGCATCCCATACCCAAATACATTTGGGTTTGAGTGATGATCCATATTCTTCCATAACATACCTTTTGTGATAAATCCCCTGACACATGAAATAAAGACAAATGAATACATTGATAGCAAATATTCAATTGAGGTTAAAAATATTTTGCTCTATTAACACCCAAATTATACACAAGCACAATGATGTTATGTAGATCCAACAATTTAAAACTCCCAACAATTGATTAGATAACTAACACCATATCAATCAACCATTATTATTTAATTAATTTACTCAATATAAATGCACATAAAACTGGAATCATAATCATCAAAATATCCACTAGCTAGTATTACTAAATGTTAATAATTAATATGGTCAAATATATCCTTTGTAGCATTTTGAAACTACTTGTAATAATAGGAAACAAATATGATAATAGCTTATAAAAGAAGAACTATGTATTTAATTATCAATAATCAAGGTACCAAAGGATATAACCAATGACATGTACTAAGAAGCAAATAAAGCATAGGAATGTTTATGAACAACAAATCATTTATTTATGCATATCACAATTTTCTTCACTTGCATTAAGTCACCTAACTTAATCTCATTCTACAATATCTCATAATATTTCCACCTTGATAAATAATTTACCCTCATTATTATTAACCCAACAAGGAGATGTCATAACTCCCACACATTCCAAAGAAATATATAAGATTTAAATTCATAAGATATGAGGATTTAATCATCAAATAAAACTATAGTAATTCTAACTCCATATAATCATCCAACAATGTTGGACATAAACAAGCTATTACATCATCATGCCGCCAACACAAAGCTTCAAGAGAAATAATACTAACTCATACATCAAGCACAATAAGAGATAATCCCACATCCATAGCCTAATGATCCCATCCATCGATGGCTTGTACCACCCCAACCATCATCTTGGTGGTGGAACTTGGCAACTAGATAGTAGAGAGGTTAAGAGCAAGCCTCAGAGATTTAAAACCATTAAAATAACTCATGTCAATAGTCAAACCAAAACACCAATGACATTAGACAATAATGAATAAAGCATAATAGTTTCTAACCAATCAGTAGAAAGAGAAAACTACCCATAATGCCATAATATTGATAATACAACCTTTATTCATAATCCACAATATCTAAAACTAGGTAACACTTACATGAGATCACATAGACTTAATTCAACTATCAACACAACCAAATGATAGGCTTCACTATAATATCAAACATACATCCATAATATTGATTAGCAAGGAAGTTAACAAATTTAAGGATCCAAAAAGGAAAGAACATTCAATCAGGGACATACAAGATAGAATAATACATCCAAAACACCCATACCAATATCAGGAGAAAGGTGCAGTTCACTATTAAACTTATTGGTCATCCCAAAATGACTCAACATATACATGGTTGGGTAATGTCTTCAACATGTGGACAATCACAACAGAGTTCCAAAATTGAAACACCTAATTGAGACCATTAATTATCACAAAGTTTCTAAATTGAAGGAGAAAGGAACATACAAAGATCCAAGGATGGCCCACTAGAATGTAAAGAATGGACATTTTTAATTTGAATTATAGATCCATTATAAAGTCTCATGACTTCATCATGGATCTTTAAATCATATTCAAAGGCCCATTATAGTGGGGCCATCAATTAAAACCCTAAATAATATATACATAGAATTAATGCCACCTCTAATAGAGTAAAAAATGGAATAAGGATATATATAACCATCAAATCAAAATACCAAATCACTTTAACCGAGTTGATAAAACATATAATCGATTAACAGTTTACATGACATGATCCAAATTAAATATGAAAAAAAAAATGATAAAATAACCTATGAATTATCTGGTAGATTTTAAATAAGGTTAATTGAGGTAACCACATCATCATGCCATTTCCATACAGGGTAACGAAAGAGAAGCAGGCAACTAAAACTAGAAATGTCTTCAAAATGCCATGGGAGGAGACATACGGTCAAGGTAACAATCTATAGGCTATAATTAAATTAAAACCTCTAAATAGCTTGAATCACCCTTATTTGGGATACAGAATAAGGATAGAGGACCACAACCCCCAATGACTTCAAAAAAACTAGCATTAGTAAAGAGTAAAGCAATTGAAATAATCACCTATAGGCTGCATAACTCAAATGATTATAATAGCCCTAATTTTCCCTTAATATAGTTGATATAAAACATGCATATTTACACATAGTTGGCTATCATAATTTCATAATATGGTACTTTGCTCCTATCACTGGATTTCCATATTTTCCTTTCAAATCAAAATTCACAAGATCCAAACTATATACAAGTATATGCCAAAATAAAATGAAACCCATAAAATTTAAATAGAGTAAAATCCATCAAGTGGAATTACATAATCATATTGAAGTTTTTGACTTCATAATGAATTGATTAAAACCCTACTAAAACTCCAAAATTTCATTCACTAATCAAAACCCAAAGATGTTTTTCCATAACGTAAGGGTGGACCACTTACTTGAAAATTGTAAGCTACCATGGAGAGGGACTACCACGTTTCATCTTCCTCAATCGCTTATACCGAAATAAGCCCATAATCTACCTTTTTTCCTCCCTACCATAGTCTACATTTTCCTCCTTCCATCCCCCTTTGTGTAGGCCCCACACATCTAAGCTAAACCACACCAAAACTTCCCTTTTTATTATAAGTCGAGTACCCATGGGTTTTTCAAAGCTGCCCCCAACTCAATAGGAGAAGCTTCCTTCTCCTTTTCTTTTTGATTACAACCCCCAACCCCTAAAATAATAAAACTACAATCCCTAAAACATAAAATAGGGTCAAAATCCCTAAGATAGCACTTTATGGGGATCTCAAAATTCATGTCAACATGGTCAAAAGATTAAAGATAATCACAATCCACTTAAGTCTGAAATACATTTAACATGCATGGGTCCCCAATCGAGCCCACGTAGGGCTCTAAAACATTAAGGTTACCCAAAAATTTAGTCATAACTTGGCCTACACAAAATATTCCACATAATAATCATGACCCAATGTTAAATAAAGGTTTGTAGGTTCCCATACGATCATTAGGAGGTCAACACAAAAGTAAATAGGTCAAAACCTTATGCAATCAAGATCAATCAAGTGAATGAACACAAAAGAGATCAAAAAGATCACATAAAAGATGAGGATAAAATAAAGAGATCAATAAAAGGTAAAATATAAAGTTGTATATTAAAGAGACAACTAGACCAAGTCCTCACATCCACCAAAATAAGATGTACTTGGATGAAGATAGAAATAAGACTGACAGAACAATGATGAAGTCAAATCATAATGACAAAAAATGACTCAATACTAATAGTGGCTTTAGATCTTTGTCATGGCTAATTTTACCTATCAAGATCTTATCCAACTACTCATTAGTTCTCTCACCTTGTTTGTTATTTTTCCTATCTACCAGATATCACCACCAAGCCTAGCTTATCATCTGGTTCCTGCATTGACTGAAACAAGGCATCATCAGTATCTACTCAAATAATATATACATCAAATAAAAATACAAACTGATTGAATAGAATATGAAATATGTCATTAGTGAATTAGGCATAAGCATCTAATACAAAATTGACTAGTCATAACCGATAATCATGATAATCAAAATCATATATCTAAGCTATAATTATTATTTATATCAACAAGTAAAATATCAACTCAAGCCAGGCTAAACCCGTTGCACCAATGTGTCTACAACAAGTACAATGTACTTAATGTTGGGGTCATAACATCCTTCCCCTCTTAGAGAGGAGTTGTCCTAATGACTAATTTGAAGAACCAGGAATCATGATTCCAAAAATAGATTATATCACATATTTACAAATGTCTCGTAACATGAAACACCAACAACTATGTTCCCATAGTGAAGCAACCACATGGTAAATATTTTACCCAAATACTTTATCAAAATAGTGTCATATCTATTGTGTAATCATGTAGCCAAAAATTAATCAGTTAAAGTTACTACCTACTAACCTCTTGGTAAGACAAGTAAATATAACAAACATCCACCATGGAAATATTCAACTTTACCTTGCTGATATTCTAAGTATCTTATCATAAAATCAGCAATGCTAAGTTTCATACCAGGCCAATAATACTGTCCTTTTAGCTCAAATGTCCTTTTGTAACACCAAAAAGAGTAAGATGGGGTCTTGTACATACCCTTTCCAACACCATATTTATAAATTATTTGGACTTGGTTACAAAAATTTCTATCACATACAAAATATTCTATAACACAAAATATCACAAGTATATAATGTTCCAAAACATAGCAGCTAACACTTACCTTACAAAGTTTTCCAAAAAGAGTGTTAATTGTACTCCCAAGTAGGAAAATACAACCATAATATAAAAAGACATTATTTGTTTATCTAAACTAGATAAATAATCTGTAATTAAAACTTAACTGATCCCACCATACTAGATAATCACTTGTATCAACACAAACATACCTACAACATGAGGTCAGTTATCATAATCATCTGATCCCACCATATTAGAACCATAATCATAATAAGAGTTTAATATTACACTAAAACATTATGTTACATGCATAATTTTAAGAACATTCATTACTAAATGCCATTTCACAAGGGTAATAATCCATATAGTTACGATTACTCCACTACATCATCAACCATAGAGGGGTTAGTGTAGCATCCCACACCAACCACATAGAATAATGGAGAAGTCATACTAGGCATCACATGAAACCCAAAGGCTTATAGCATGTTCTCAAACACATGTGAGCTTACACAATGGCACAAGGATACCAATCCCCCATCCAAAATCAACCATTTAAGGGCATCACCCAACTTTCATCACTCTATCAAAGAGTCAAGTGGATACCTAAGAATTTAAATACTACCTGATCAAGACTTAATGTTGCTCTATCAGAGCACAAAATCATCATACATTCACTTTATGTTTCTCAAAGAAAACATAAATATTCATCTTATAATATTTATCTATGTATAAAAATAATAATACCTTAACCAAAGCATGGTTGCACCTATAGGCCAAGACACGCATGCATTTCATCAAGTACTACCTTGACAATTTGTATAAATGTCCAAATCTATAGGGCCAATTAGCGATTCACAAGGGGTAAAATCATAGAATTCACAAGGGTTTTTTACCAAAACCTCCAAGAGGTGGTTAAAGGAATGTTAATCCATAAAGTGGCCATTATGCACTAAGATTCCATATCCAAGTTATGGTACACGTGGTGCACACTCTGAATGAATCAGGTGGCTACTCATGCAAAGGGGAAAAGTGGATTTTCAACCTATGAGAGACTCTATTTTTTGGCATATACCTAGTTAAAATAATTATAGATGTAGTGTTTATCTACCCTCAACCTCATACTTTCACCAATACTCAATGTTAGAGTAGTAAATACAGGATTACACAACATATTACAACATAGTACCTTAGCAAATTATACTTAATAGAAGTTGGTTTCATCAAGGGAGAGGCACATCACACAAGCAATTTACAACCAAATTTATGCATATAATTTTTAATAACATGAAGTTGCCTTTATTTCAACACATGCACACAAGGCACTCATACATCATTTTTTCTAAAAACATAGCTCAAAGTAAGGCTCACATGGTTAATTTTGGAAGTACGAGGTTCCCTTACATAGTGATTAATCATCATGATCATGTTTTACATTTAAAAACATATCTACATGTGTATAAAATTCTCATACAATAGTGTTGATATCTAGACAAATATGTAAAAGTCCATAAGATCAACTATATGCACAAGTATAGTAAAGACACAAATTTACATGATTTAACAAAATCAATGAAAATTAATAGTTACATGACACATAATATTTAAATATACAAGGAGGATCCACCTAAAAATAGTTCATGCATACTAGACTCAGGAATTTCAATATTTATGCCAAGGTACTCTCATATCACAACAATTAACATGCATGGCATGAATCACAAGGGTCTATAACTCCCATCTGGTCACCCGATGTCTATATTCCATCCAAATGACACAAAATATCTATTATCCATCATATAATACACATAATTAGTCCCAAGAATCTCAAAACCTCCTTGGAAAGTTGTATTCTAACAAGTCCTATAAAAACTATCTACATGAGTTTTAGAGTTTTACTAATAGTGATTGCACATCATAGATAGATGGATCACACTAATTAATAACATTAAGAGATCCCCAAATCCCTCTAACTTACCCATGCAAGTCAGCCACTCTCACCACATTAGGCCATCTAGGCTTGTGTCACACCCTTGGACCTCCCAAGACATTATACCTTAGCATCATCGGATAGCTTGCTCCTATAATTTATCAATGGCCACCAAGGCATTGTCTCATGATTCCAATAACAAGCTTATATCACTATTCTTTTAGTTGACTTAATCCAACAAGTCAAAGGTTGAATGGTGATGCTTGCTTTGATGCAACATCATTTTGGGAAAGGTTGGGCTTAGTCAAGGCACAAGGTGAAGGCTATATCACTACCATGGGAATAAGAATTTCCACAATCAACAAGTTCAATTGAAATCATAATGAATATCCACCTAGATGTAGGATATAACTATAGCACAATAGAAATCCCATCAATGTCAAAACATGGTGAAATTTTCAATTAGGCATCCTCATGGATGCATAACTAAACCAGAGTTAGTTTAAGCATCCCCATGGGCATACACATATCCATCGTTAACATCATAACCTCATGGAAATCAACCAAACCATTATCAAATAATCAGCATAGATGTAAACATATCCATGATCCAAATAACATAAAAGATGCAAAAGAAGGAATAAACATCTCCACAAACTTATTTACTTTTATCCCTTTATAGTAATAAATCCACATGCTTATCTATCTAATTCCAAGGAGATTTAATACATAAATAATATCAAGCTCTTAATATAGCTCAAGATTTGCCCACATAAATGAAGATCCCAAGCCTCACTAACTCACCCAATAAATTAGATACTCTCACCCATTACATCCCTTTAAGTTTGATCCAAATCATTGGTCTTCTTAAGGTTATAATTTTATAAGCTTATACTAATGACTTACCCATACAAGTCAACAATAGATACTAAACATCATTTCTTCAATTATAAAGTGAAGTGATTATTACTAGTCTTCCATCAACTTGACCATACAAGTCAATAGTTGATAGGTGATGCTTTCCCTAATGCAAACTAATGAGAGAAAGGTTGATCCAACCCAAGCTATAGCCAAGCATAAAAATATCATTTGCATAAGTTTACTAATTTTTGCATAGGAACTTCCATCACTTCAAGCTTTCATAGACAAGGTACGATTTAACTCATTCAAGAGGCTAAGTGCCTTTATAAAGGTCACAACATATCTTTCTCAAGCATGTAATACATATATGCATCTAAATAAGACATACAATTTCATCCCAAGTTTAGTATTCATATTATCATACAAGGTTACAATTCAATCTTAGTAGACAACATAGACATATAAGTGGCATTCAGTTATTTCAAGTCATATGCATACATGATGGTAAAATAAGCCTCCATAAGGATATGCACATCTACACTACACATATTTACACCCACCCAAAAGTATACTAGGCAAACACAACACTTTCCAAAGGTATATATAACCACACAAAAGCTCAACTAGATTTTTCAAGCACATGCCAAAAATCAATGCAATGCATCAAAACTCATCCCAAAACCTTTAATCATAAGCTCTGATACTTGATGAAACAACCCCAAAAAAATTATGAAATTATTTTATCAGAATACAACCAACTCCGCATGTAAGGCCCTCAACACAATAGAATGATACAATACTACACAAAATTTGATCATGCGCAAGCATAAACAGATACCAAGAATGAATTAAATTAGCTGAGGTTACTTATCCAGGGTTAAACCACCCTTAAAATATTTTATAGGGGAGTATGTTACCTAATGGGGGTATAAAGTTTGGGGTGTATTAGTGTGCTAGTGCATACTGATAAACTCTACAGTTTATACATAGTACTTGTCTCCCATATATGACCATGTAAAATTACCTTATCCTTGGTTAAGTACCTCATCCTTTCTAATAGATTTCAAAAAGATTCTTGATGCAATAACTATGTTCTCATTGATAGGGTCATGAGATGACTACCTTTATGGAAACCACAAGAACTAGAGCAGGCAATTATATGAACCTAACACCAAATCCAATCCCAACAAACTATAAAAATGATTACCAGGGTTTATTCAAGATAAATCATTGATTCCCAGGTTCACTATAACACTAGGTATGAGAAACACCTCCTAAAGTTCATCATCGATACTAAATATATATATTTATGTGTGAAATCAAGGTCCATCATGAGAGGACAACACTTGGTTAGAAGTGTATACCAAAAGTAGTGTAATCAATTTAAATGATGTTACTTACCAAATTTCCTAGCCAAAATATTGGCTTAGATTCATAGCACCATTCATTTCAATTTGATATGCGATAAATTATCATATTAACATCTCTCAATGGAGAATCCCACATCTATAATCACCCTAAGTGTGGTGTAGTATATACTCTATTACTTTCCAATATAGTTGATTTGGTTTCTACATGAATCATGAAATAATAGCTACTGCATATGAAATATTGATCTTGGTATGAGTCAGATAAATGAGGCCTCTAATAAGGTGTTGATATCTAGTGGTATCAACCAAAGTTTTAAAAAAATCAGCCTAAAGTTTTACTCCTAATATAAATGGAGTTAGAAATGGCTTATAATCAACCATGTGAAATTGAGCCAAAAGATCAAGAGCATACTTGGGTTATGCAAGTGAAATCCCTAAATCAAACTATGAAATCTCTATGCCAAAAAATTAATATAGAATACCCAAGACGATCATGTCAAATCTATCATATATATTATCTTCACCATTGAAATAAACAATGAAAAACTTATGGTGATCTAAATATCATCAACATAAAGGACCGATATCAGTAAATAATCACCCTATCATGAGAATTATACATTAGGGTCTAAATGACACCTGGTGAAACTTGAATTAAGGATGAAGGAGTCCATCTTAGCATACCAATTCCTAGGGGCCTATTTGAGGCAATAGATTGATTTCCTAAGTCAAGGATAAATATTGAATAAAACCTAGGTGGATACTCTATGTAGATATCCTCCTCAAAATCTCCATAAAGAAAGGCACTCTTCACATCCATTTGGTTCACATCCCAACCTTGTGCTATGGCTATAGCTAATGTGTTTCAGATCTAAGTCATATTTACAATAGGTGCAAAGCTCATTGATTATTTAATGTTGGGTACCTATGAAAAACCCTTGGTGACCAATCATGCCTTGTACCTATTAATTGACCCATCTGCTACAAACTTGGTCTTATATATCCATCTACATCAAACAATCTTCTTTCCCTTTAGAAGTGAAGTTAAATCCTAGGTGTAATTTTTTTATTAAGGAATAATATTCTTCTTGCATCCCACAATCCCACCTAGGTATTCCTAAAGCCTCTTAGAATGTCTATGGAGCCAAAATTTAAGTAAATAAATAATGTGGACCACATTTATGATACATTTGTCATCTACTAGATCCCCTTCCCAAGTGCCTAGACTCTAATGTGTCTATCAAGCCCAAATGGAAAAGAGGCCTAGATGTGGGTGAATCAGGTGCTGACTCCTCTTCCTATAAAACATGACTAGAGGTGGATGTAGATGACTCCCCATCACTACCCATGTTGTCAAATTTGGAAGAAGAATAATAATAATACCCTAGCTCAGGAACCTACTCTAGATAATTTGAGTCAAAAGAATAATGATCAAGTCTAAGTGAATCTAATAAAGGAGAATAAGTGTCAAATGTTGGGTGTTTGGGACTCTCTTAAAAGTTAACACTTATCTCTATAAAAAACTAATGTTGTTGGATGTATAAGGCAATACCCTTGACATCATCTCTATAACCTATAAAGATGAAATGTTTGGACTAAGGTTCCATAGCTTTGTGTTTTTTCTTTGGTATTCATGCCATAGATGGGGATATAAAAACCCTAAAGTGCTCAACTTTAGGTTTCCTTCTATGCTAAGATTCAAAGGGAGTTATACCTTTTAGATCTTTGTGAGGAACCCTATTCTGAAAATAACAAGCACAATTAATGGATTCAACCAAGATTGAGATGCCAAGGACATAGAGTGAATCGTACATCTAGCCATCTCTTTTAATGATCTATTATTTTATTTTGTATCTCTTTTATATGGAGTGTAAATAACTATTTGTTGTAAATCAATCCCCAATGTGGTGAAAAACTCCTAAAATATGTTGTTGACACATTAACTTCCATTATCAATTCAAATAACCTTGATGGATTTCTTAGATTATTTCTCAATAAGTGCCTTTTAGTATTGAAACTATTCAAACACTTCAGACTTTTGCTTAAGTAAGTAGATCCATGTATATCTTGATAAATCATTAATGAAAGTGAGAACATACTTATCCCTTATAAAAGATAGAGTAGGAAAAGTCCCAAATACATCACTATGTATTAGCTCCAACATTTTTGAAGCCTTCCAAGCTTTTCATTTGTCAAATTTTGCTCTAGGATGATTGCTAGCATAGCAACCCTCACAAAGTCCCTTGGAGAATTGGACTCAAGGTAAGCCTATGACCATGTCATTTTTTCTAAGTTGTTCAAATTAAAAGTAGTTAAGGTGGCCAAAGCTCTCATGCCATAATTTTCTAACTCCATTTGAATGGGTTGACAATATAGTTCGAGAAGAATCATGTGAAAAGTGTGATAAGGTGTATAGCTTAGTTTGGTGATCTTCCCTACCCACTACCACTATAGAATCACTATGAAATTGCCTAATGATAACTAAATCTAGTAAAATGTAACCTTCATGCCTCTATTTATATGAGTGATTTGATACACTGATATGAGATCAATTGAAAGATAAAGAACACTTAGAACATTATTTAATGTTCCTCCTTCCATTTCAATAGACCCTCTCCCTACATCAGGTACTAAAGTGTCATCACCCAAAATTATAGAAGACATGTTATAAGGCTATAAGGAATAAAAATCAATTAGTTAATATCCCATGTGGTGAGAATTTCCCAAGTTAATAACCCATGAAGATGTTTAATATACAATTGCTACAAGATCCTTTCCATTTTCTTTATCTTTACCCTTGCCCTTGGCCTTGAAATAATCTTGGGTTGATGAATTATGCTTAATAGAATCTAGAATACCTATGTTTTCTACTCTAGGAGATGAGTAAGGTGATCTTTTTTATTATTCATTCACTTGTAATCATCATGCCCATTTTTATTATATTAGACACATGTATCCTTCTATTTCTTAGGTTTTTCATTATAAGAGGAGGTTTCAATATTTTTTTGGCAGAGGTCGATTCTTTATTTTTCTCTAAATCCTCATTCTTCTTATTCTTCTCTATATTTTAAGTATTTATTTTCCCATTCCCATCAATTATGTGTTGAGGCTTTATGGACTTCAATGTGCCCATCTAGATTAACTTGTTTTACTCCTTAGATAAGTGGATAATGAAAGCATCTAAAGAGGGCATTATCCATGTAGTGCCCAATGTACTTTTAGTGGCATGGAAATTAGAGACAAAGGAAAAATAGTCATGAATTAGTTTAGAGAGTATAAAATAATAAGTTGGTCATATTATTTATTTATCCCATATTTTTTTCAACTATAATCTCAAGGACTTGAAGTTATTGAATAAATCTTGAGGATGTCAAAGTTTTTAAGACTTAGGATAATCAGTTCATTCTCAAGTTCATTAAATCTAATCATATATTTATCCTTAAATAGCTTTTCCAAAATGTTCCATACATTATTAGTTGATTTTTTAGGTCCTATGTCGAACAAGAGATCAGGCTCCATAGAAAGACATAACAGCCCATAGGATTCATCATTATGGTTATACCACTTTACCATTTTTGCCTGTATGCTAGGTTTAGTTTTATCACCCATGGTTATGATATACAACCTTAATCCTTAGAATTATTATCATCTTGATTCTCCATTTGTTAGAGTTAAATGGAATTAGTGGATTGATTAAACTTAAATCCATTTTAGTGTTGAGTTGAGATGTAGTAGTAATGCAAGTTGTAGTTGTTGCAGAATTAAAAGTGCAAGTGAAAATGGAAATAAAGACATAACAAAAGTACACCCCAATAAACTATAAATAAAAAATACCCCCTATAAATATTTGAAATTTGTGCTCAAAATATGTTGAACTCAGGCAAAAGTGTGTCTCGAGTAATTTATGCAAATCAAAAAAGATGGCTTTTTGCAAAGCAAGGAAAGGAAATGATGTTGAGCTCTGTTGAAAATGCATCCAAATAAAGTACACAATTTGATCAAATTAGAGAGAGATAAAGTCTTAATGTTTTTAATTCAAATGGATTTGGCGACCTACCAAACCAGACCTCACCATCTAATCTTTAATGAGTGAAAATATGGAGTTACAAAGAAATAATAATTTCTAATATTTTGAAATAAGACTGATAATCTATTTTTTTATGAAAAAACAATAAAAAAAAGTCCCCTTTGATGCCTATCCCCTCCAAAAAAAATACTTAGTTAAAAAAAATCAACATTAAATCTATGTTTGACATTTAAAACATAAGCTTTTTTTTAATATCAAAAGTTCCCACACTCTTTTAAAACAATACAAAAGGTTTAATATCCATGCATTTATATTTTGAAAAAGCTTTATAATTTTTAATATAGAGAGTGTATTTGAATTTCTCCATCTGCCTAAATGAAAAAAGTGGCAAAACACCTAAATAAATGGAAACAACCATAAATATCTTGTGAAAGGTGGATTTCTATGCAATAACTTATGTAGATGCATGAAGGAATGTAGAGGGTCAATGTAACTTCGAGGGAAGATTCAAATTTTGTATATAAAGGTATATTTTTTATGAATGCCATGGGATAGTGACTATGCCAAAATATGGTGAATAAACCCAAGGGATTTACTAGGCCATACAGTGTCGATGAAAGGAGAAACCAACTTACCTTAATAACTCATGGTGGGCAAGGGAGAACCAAATTAGTTTGAGTTTGGCCAAGGGATGATAAGGTAGGAATTCTCTTAGCAGATAGGTCATGGCATGTGTAGGTTAATACTAGGGGTTTAGAGAACTGGTAAATAAAAAGTGGGAAATGTATTATGCAATCCATAATCAAACCATTGATGATGAATATTGAACTATAACTTCAAACCCTATACCAATATGCACATAAAAATAAATAGGTTCAAAGTCACCTACATTTTATAAACCAAGCCAAAACTACCTACACAGTGATGAAATAATTGATATAATAAAACACTATTAAATGTACAGAGTAATACAACCAATTCTAAGAAAAATAACCCCCTACAATTATTTTCATTTGTTAACAAATCTTGAGGTTTTTGAGAACTCAAAAAACCTAGATTGATTTTTTCAAAACCCTCTAAAATTACTACAAATAATCTCAATATTTCAAAAATAAAAGATAACATAAAAAACTATACAATCATTTACAAGATATACTCTAATAGAAAATTAATATTTGGTCTAGGTTTGGTTAAATCAAATTCAAAGGTTGAATGGTCACATGAGACAAATGTGAGTGGACACCACCAATGAACTGAAGCAAAATGAAACCAAAAGAAAAGTATTGCATGAGACAATAAAATGGATAAATACCAACTTTAATTAAATGAATTGGTCTCAAGTAGAGCATATATATAGGATATTAATTAGCTCCTCCTCAATTGGTGGTCAAAACACCCCTTGAATATAAATGTAGTTCCTACCAAAAAGTGGTCATAGGAGCCTGAAATAAAAGTCTAACTCCTCCACAAAAGGTGGTCAAATGAGTCACATCCTAGTCTTTTGGTCAAACCCATGATGCCTATGACACACTAATTCCACCTAAGTAAACATATCCCCAAATGTATAAAAACTCCATGGGATCAATATAATATTCCCAAATAAATAAATATAAAAAAATAAATACCTACACTAATAGTTCTAGTCAATAAATAAGGTTGTAGTGAAACCCTAATCTACTAGTGTAGCCTTATCCCAACATAATTTATTTCCCTATTTTAATATGTGATAGAGTTCATATGTTTTTCAACTAGGTTCCAGTCATATTCAACTTGTAGAGTGAACAAGAAATCATATTTAAGTTGGGTTTTCATATCTTATGTTGATTTACTATTTTTAGCTCACTTTTAGTTTTTTGAATTTTATATTTACATTCAGATCTATATATTCACTATATTTTAGATTAAATAATTTAAATATATTAATTTGAGTATTTTAAATTTAAAATATATTAAATAATATCTCAATTAGAATGATTAATTCAACAAAAAATAATATAAAATAATCATTCAACATGATATATATTGGGAAAGTACACTATTATCATGGTTTGGAGGTATGTGAAAAGGGATATCACATTTTTGTATCTCAAATGAATTATGTTGAGAACATGCTCAATAATTTATTGAGATTATATTGTAATCCTATTTTAACACTAATGGATATAAGACTTTAGTTGTCTCATGGTGATCCATCATCACCATTTTATATATCTCTCTATCAATAATTGATTTGGAGTCTCATTTACTTCATGATTACCAAGACAAATATTATCTATGTTGTTATATATCTTTCACAACTAACACAAGAATTAAAGTTTAGTCACTATAAATTAACAAAGAGAATATTGAGATATATTCAAGGTACTATAGAATATGGCATTTAATGCAATAAGAATGATAAGTTATTATTGATAGTATACATGGATACATATAATGCAGGTTTAATTGATGACAATGAATTCACATTTAGATTTATTTTATTTATAAAAATTATTCCCATCTCATGGGGAAAAAATAAGGTTAAAACATCTTGATCTTTTACTAAATTAAAATATCTTGTAGTAAGAGATTTCTACGAATAAATATGGCTACATTGCATAGTTATAGGACTAGGAGTATCAGAAGAATAATGGAAATTTTTGTACTATGATAATTAGGGTGATCACTTGTTCAAAATCCAATGTTTCATAAGCATGAAAATCACATTGAGGTCCATGTCCATTTCACATGTAATCATTTTAAACAACACAACATTTAGTTCTATTTTTTTTCCACTCAAGATTAGTGTGTAGATGTCTTCACCAAGTCACTTACATGTGAGCAGTTTGACCCATTTATAAATTCTCTCTCTCATAGTTTTAAATACCATGATTTAACTAGATCATAGTATAAATTAAATAAATTTTAAGTGGGTTATTATAACACCCACATTGACTTATAAGTTGATGAGTTGGGGTGTTAGATACTAGGTCAATATGTGCTATAAAATAGAACTTAGATTCCTAAATAGTATGATATAAATATATTATATTGCATCTATAAATAACTCCATCACTTTAATTAAAAATCAATTAAAACAATTCTATTTGTATTCATAGCTTATATGATACTTCTAATTTTGTTTTTAGAAAAAAAAAAAAAAAAACTTTATTTTCCTTCTAGAAAAGTCCCTTCACTTTTAATGGCTCATGTGAGACTAAGGATTGGGATAGAGATTTGTGTGCTAAAATTGTCTCCAATAAATTTCCTCTTAACAATTCCACTATTTTGAAGCTAACATTTCAACTAAAAAAATCAATTTTATGATGAATAATATTAAGTGTGACAAGGCTCAAGGGTTTGATGAAGTTTATGTTAAGTTCAAAAAGGTTAACAATAATCAAATTGCAAGGGATATTATTCAATATATTTACAAACCATTACAATTGATAATGGTTTGGGAGGTGATATTAACCATGGTGTGATCATTCAAATTATTAAATATGGTGACATAACTCAAATTAAATATTGGATGCCTATCATTTTATTGAATTTATCCTATAATTTTGTAAAAAAATGGTCAATAGGATATCAAAAAAAATTATTGAGACCATTTTTCATCCAAACTAGTTTTGTTGAAGGTAAACACATCTTGGAAAACTTTAACACTAGATGGTAGTGTATAAACTAATCTCATAGTTTAAGGCAAAAGGTGTGTATGGATCCCCTAGACTTTGAAAAATCTTGTGATAGAATTGAGTGACCATTCATTGATCTTATGATGAGGCATCTTGGTTTTGGTTATATACTTTTTTTTAATTGTCTCCATTTTGTTTCAATGTGCTTCTACTTAGGTTGAGATCAATAAAGAACTTATCACATTTTTTATATATAAATATATATAAGAAAAGGCTTACCTATAGAGCCCATCTTTTTGTGACAAATAAATCTCTTTCATACCCTATTAGATATGCCTCTTTAAGTCACCAAATTAAAGGGATAGTTCTACCCAATAAATATGGGTTCCTTGATATTCTATTTTTAAACAATATTTTTGTTTCTTGATCTTGATCAAAAAGAATTTATTCATAAGTATATAACATTATAAGTTTATTACATTTCTTTCTACTCAAAAATATCCCAAAACAAGTATTTTTTTGGGGTTTGAATGATTCCCCCCCAAAATGTCTCTCCTTTCTTAGGTGTTCCATGGAAAGGAGGATCTTAACAACCCTATGAGATATTTTGGAATATTTGTTTCTCTTTCTCTTTCTCTTAAGGATAATTTTATATGGATCTATGATAGGATTTATAAAATTTTACCAAATGGCAAGGGCATTTTATTTACTTTATAGGGAGAATTCAATTATGACAATAAGATATTTATTCTTTCAAAATTTATTACTCTTTTTGTATGTTTCATACTTATACATTTGATAAATTGCACATATTTGTCAAATATTTTCTGAATTTTGATGGCTAAGGAGGTAATAAAATCCAACTTTTCAAGTGTGGTATTTTTTTAAACAAAAAAATATATGAGAATTGGGGGTCAATATCCTTATACTTTAGGTTATTTTTCTTGAAATTATATTGTTGTTGAGAGGTTTGATAGATAATGAACCTTATAAAATTATATTTAGATTCAATATTGTGAATAAAACACTCAATAAAAATAATATTTAGAAAAAATTTCATAAGGTGGACTTATTTTTTCTCTTTATCAATCTTATTGTTGTAGAAAAGTAGGTGTTCTAGTTATGGGCCTAACCACTCACTTATCTAGTTGTCTAGGTCATATTTAGGTTGGTTCTAGTATGGCGCATTCCTTGACTAATCCTATGTCACTCAAAATTTTATAATCAACTACATTGGCATCACTTCACATAAGGCGCAAGCCTTATGTTCTCACCCAAATCACACAGAGAAGGGATTAAGCTATATGTTAGGCTAGTTGTGCCATGGTAAAACTCTATCCTTCAAGGGTTGTGGTTAGTGCAATGGTAGTGGTACATTCATTGGCAGAAGCCATCTTGGGGTGGGGTAAAATGACTATCTATTAGGTGCAAGTAGACATGAAGTAGGTCTATAGCTTCATGGGTGAAAGACTTTGGTAACCCTAGATTAACAAAATTCAGACACTTGAGGAGTCACTAAGTATCTAGTTGAAGGACTTAGGCATAAGTTTATGCTTAGGTGTAGGTATCATTATGAATTATAAGGTGTTATCCATACTTAAAGCATTTCCTATACTAGGCATAGGAGTCCTTGTGATCTGCAGGAATGCCATAGATGAGTTAGGTTAGAATCTTACAAGAGCTCATAATAAATACTATAGACTTAATCATCCAATCCATTAAACATTACACAAATATTTCATCATTAACAGAGTTCAAATTACTAAGAATTGGGCAAATGCTTGTCTTGAGATATTAAAGGGCTATAGGCTCACAGGCAAGCTTGGGCATTACAACAAGGATCAACAAGGCCATCTTGAACTAACTCTAATTATAATGGAGAACATAATATCTAAAACCAATCCACCAGAGCTTCTCTACTCCAATATTCTCCTTTTGCTAACTGGACTCAGTTTGGTTTTATAGAGCTTCAGGGCATCTTAGTGTTATGGGGAATGGAGCACATTGATTGTTGATTTGGCATTATAGGTACTCATTTTTTTGGCTCCACTACATTGCCTATAATGAGCCATCACTATCCCATGTTCCCACTTCTCAATTAAGATTGAGCTAAAAATGAATTCGTTAGCCACCTACTAGTTGGCACCATAAGATGACAAAATAATAATCATGACAAGTGATTGCTTCACACCTAAGTGTATGTTGTGTTAGCATATATCCTATATTTAGATGGATTTGGGGCCTAACATTACCCCATAAAAAATTATTATTCCATCTTTAGATTAATCTTCTAGTGCCTTAGGTGCATAAAAATTGGGCATAAGCTCCTTTAGTTCCACTCTAAAGTCCTCAAAACCCTAGATTATGATCTTGATTTCATTTATGGCACTGTCTATTTCTATTGAGGTGATGTTGAGGGCAAACATGTCAATTTTCTCTAACTCCTTCTAAAAGGATTTTAACATTTACTTTTCCTTTGTTATGCCTCCATCAAGGATCTCTCCTCACTTATAGGCCTTTGTTTATAATGTATGGAAGATTTCTTTTAGGTCTTGATCTGGGTGCTCAAAGTGTTGACCTGCGCCATTATCTGAGCATGTTCAGCCCTATTCATAGTGTAATCTTGTGCCATTAGTGTGTTTTCCTCCCTTTTTTCCTTTTTTAGGTATGCATCGATGATTGATGCTTTAGTGGATAAGTTTCAAAATATTACATTAGTTACTTTCTCACTCTCTTCAAGCTTCACAAAGAGGTCTTCCACCCCTTCAAATTTCATGAAAATATTTTGTTTTATGTCAGCACAAGGGTCCTCTTCTTATTATGGATCTTATTTCACCTTCAATATTAGGATCATATAATCCACTAGCACACACACTGTATTGACCTCCAAAAAAATTTGAAGTTTTGACACCATTTAGGAGGGATGGCTTAGCTTCCTCTATGTGCTCATCTAATTGTTGTAAGTTGAAATTTATGTCCTTGTTCTTTTCCTCTTCCTTTAGCATGATATTATAAAATATTGAGGCTTTAACATCCTTAATGATGTTCCTCCATGATACCTCAGAATCCATGTGGATGAGGGCATTAGTCAACCTTACTAGATTCATTGCATGGGGCTTGATAAGAAGTGAGTCATACCCTTCCTCTGGTTATTCTGCACTAATGACTACCTTTTTTGGTACCTCAAATTGAGGCTCATCCATATAACTATCAAAGGCAAAGGATATTTATTTTCATGTCAGTGTTGTGGTAGCTTTAAGGGCATGTACTCCATTATGCAATAGTCTTCACTTGTGAACCCCTTATGCACCTTCGCTCATAAGCTCAACTCAACTTCCTCTTCTTGGAAGGATAACTTCATCTATTATGGCTCTTCTTCATTGGAGTTAGCACCTTATTCAATGCTTTCCCCTAATGTGTCTTGTATCTCCAGTAGGGGTTCTTCCTCAAACTTTTCCCCTTCATCCATTTCTTTCTTCTCTTTGGTGTTAGCTTCACCCTCCTAAATATACTGGATTTCAACTACACTCTTTATTTACTTTTATAAGGTACCAATATCACCTTTCTTATCTCTAGGTTCCCCTTCACTACTTGGATGATCTTGTGGTGCAGTTTCTTCCATTATACTTGTGGGGGCACTAGGCACCTCTTATATTTTCTCTTTTATGGGTTTCATGCTTTCGATAACCCTCTATTCTTCCTTTTCTATCATAGACTTTTCCTTTGGGCTATCTTTATCTTTGCCTTCCTCTTTTTCATGATCATGGTTATCTTTTCCTCCTTGACCCTTATCTCCTTGGCCATGACTTTATCTATCTCCACCTAGTTCATGCCCTTGGCCTTCATGGCCTCCTTTTTTTTATATAACTCTAGCATCACTTTTATATGGTCTTTATGAGGCCCATTTCTATCCATCGACACCTCTTCTCCTCCTCAATTTGTAGAGGTTACATCATGGGTTATGAGGTTAGGGAACTTGATGGTTCTTTTGCTTCCCCAAGTATGGTAATAGTGCCACCTTAGAGAGCCTCATGAATTTATTTAATTATGATCTCTTCTTTTATTTCTTCTTTTTGGATGATATATACTTTCTCCCTCCATCTTCTTCTTCTTCTACTTCCTATCATGCCTCTTACACCTCCATCTCTACTAAGGTTATTGTGGGCATCACCATTGGCCCCTTGGACTTCTTATTTTTCTTTTCACTTGGCTTGGAAAATGAAATCCCTATCTTAAAGATCATGTGCTTCTTATTTGGCATAAAGTGGGTAGCTTCATCCTTAGAGGCAATCTTCAATCGGTGGTGCTCTTGTATTTTTTCTAGGGTTTCTCCCTACTTCTTCTAAGGGGATTTAATTGGTGTTACTAGTGCCAAATCTCCTTATTCATTGACCTAAAATGGGAGGTCATCATCTTTGTCTATACATGCACCCTTCTTCTTTCGATTCATCTCATAGAAGAGCTTGTGGATGTGCCTAAGGATGACTTCTCTTTCAAGTGGATAGATGTTGATAGCATCCAAATCATCCTCCTCATATTTGGTTGCTTTACCCCTTGGGTGCATCTATTGGTGCCTCAACCTACATATTTTTACATCCACAGTCTTCACTAGGATATCCACTTGTTGCACATTGGGGATTCTTCTCAGCACCTTTCTAAAGTACCTAACTAAAAATTTATAAGGCAATTTTAGCCAGCCAAAGTGATTCTTGTATGTGAGCACCAATTGAATGATACTGAAGTGTTTCATAATGGTTAAGGTCATCATTCAAAATAGACTCTGGGGGAGTTTCTCAAGGATGCACCATTCTTCTTTGAATGCTCTAATATATCATGTCCACCATCCTATTACTCAATCTTTATACTTTGGGGTGAAGGTAGGGGGCAATTGTAGTTTTGGTATTTTAGTTTTGGGGATTCATTATGTGCTAAAAAACCCACATGTTGTGCTTATCACCATTGAGCATGTTTTTCTCCTCCACCACAATCAAGATCAACATATAGACCCATCGAAAGGTCTCTCATATCATGTAACATTTGAGCACGTTTTTGATTATGTATTTTTTAATGAACTTGGCAATGTTGAATTTCATCCCCTATGCCATGTGGTAAAAAATGAATAGGTACGTCTTTGTTGCATCCATACACCACCCTTCTGGGCACAATTTTGAACTCACCAAGCATGCAGTTGCCCTCATCTTAGGATCATTGATGTTCTTGATTTAGAATGTGAAGCCTCTTTTTTAGTAACCTAGGATTTTCCTAACCCTTCTGACTTTAGCATCATCTAATGAATCTCTATGTCAGAGCTTGGGATTCTAGTGATTTAGCCAATGAGGTTTGAAAATAGCCTCATGTGCCTCCCTAAAAAGTACAACTTATCCCTGTGGACACATGAGAGGAGGAACTGCACAAGTTCCTCTATCTTTTTGAAACTCAGCAACTCATAGAGTTGCATCACATTGGTGGTTGGTAGTTTGTCCCAAATAGAGACATCAAACATTTTTGTGCCTTATAGATTCTTTGCCCCTATGTCTACCACCTAGTCTTGTGCTAGGTCATTCACATTGTTGGAGGTTCGGTGGTTGTACTCTTTTAAGAAGTAGTTGTGCATGAATGATGCCCAATTTTTTCCCATCAAAACCTCTTCAATAAACTACATGTCCTAATATAACATCTTTTATAGCACCTCTATATTTACTTCAATGACACTTATGCCTTCTACTATCATTGTTATTGTCTTTGTGGTGATGGATTCTACTACTAAACATGCTTTCTTAACATCATTTTATGCCTGTTGTGGGCCTGAACTCATCTACTTTTTCCACATTCTAAATTTGATAGTATTAAACCATAGTCTATTTATCTTGCCAAAGACTTCAATATTCATTGGTGCTTCACATAGTTACGAGGTCTATGACTATATTTTTGACTCTCAAGATTTATGTGTTATAAATGGTAACCTTGGCATCACTTTAGTTTTTAGCTTCCTAGTTCTCACCCAATTTGTGCCCCTTTATTTCCTCTACCAACTCATAGGGAACTCAATTCATTTCTCTATATATTCATTCACTTTTGGCATTTAGGAGTGCTTAGGGTCTTACTATAGAAGGGTCTCCTTGTTTCAACTCTTTGGTTTTCTAGTTTTTCTTTGGTTGTTTATTTTAAATTTAAATTAATACAAGGATTGTAACTAGATGCAATTAGTTTTTCATTGCTTTATAGCTCTATTCTCATCTACCACCTTAATTATGGTGTATTAATGGTGTGATAGTGCCTAAAAACCTTGGGATTTGCTATGACCTAAGAAATATTTAAAAATATTTTATTATATGTGCATTCAATACAGATCTTTGTGCCTCCACTACCACCTCATTAACTTATTCTAATGACTTTTTAGTGAAGTGATGTGTAGTTTAAGTGATCATTTCCCACCTTGATTTGGGTGGATGCCATCTTGTCCTGATGATCGTATCCTATGCTTTTTTCACTTGGTGAGACCTTCACCTTTAATATGATAACCTGGGCACAGTGCCTCATATGCACATGATTCAACCTCCTTGGTCCTATTTCCCTTTCCTGTTGCATTTCTATTTCAAATGTGCTTGTCTATCTTGGTCAATTTTACTATGATTTCATATTCTTACCTTTTCCTTTCCTAACCCATACAAATACCTTACATTGGCCCTCCATCACGACATTCTCATATAATCTTTTATGCAAGATCATGTTATGCATCTTCACTCTATCTCTTGTGCACTTGTATCTTGTGTGACTCTCTTAGTTCACATTTTCTCTAAGTCTGGTGAGTTCTATGTGCCCAAAAACTTATTTGTCTAGTGATATGTGCTTAGGAAACATCCTTGATCAACTCAACCAACTGGTATTATGCTTGGAAGAACCAAAATAGCCCTTCCATAGGTCTAAAATTGCCTTGTTTCTTAAATCTGACACACAAAAATCTGGTGTGCCTTGTGTCTACCTCTAGAAAACTTCATTCACCCATAACTTAGGTGTTTATCCTTAGGTTCTTGGAGATTGGTTATGCTTGACTCACCTGGTTGGATTTATGAATGAAAATACTAGAAATATTTTACTAACAATCTCAAAGAACTACTTATTCACTTACCAAGAAAATTATTTGGCTTGCACCAAACTTTATTAAGATCACTCAATGCAAATGAATCATAACCAAGAAGTTGGTATATGATGGCATAAACACCACCTTATTGTCGATATAGCGTTAATCGATTAATGTTAGAATTTCTATGTAGTATTTCACATGATAAAGTGTACAGCTTGCATACACCAATTTTTAAGATATTTTGGGTGAATATGGGCCCATCCACCTCATCTGTATCTTGTCTAGGTGCCTGATATACTTGGATTCATAGATCAAAACTATTTCCCCTTTTTTCATCACCTTGTACTTGATATTCTTATCATACTAGAGTTTCTAGCATGTTTTTTCTATTTGTTGCCTCCAATTTTCTTGGGCGTGCACCTCATTTAAGCACTCTAGGTCCTTCATCCTTGCATTCAATAACTCTTGGTCATCTAATCAACTAATACACATGATGTATAATTATGGTACCAAGAACTCCATTGGCAGGATCACCTCAGTGCCAAACACTAGTTTAAATGGTGTAACATTGTTCAAGAACTTGTAGATTGTGTGATATGCCCATAACACTATCGATACTCGATCATCAATATCTTTTCAATCCACATCACATATATTTGTGAGGCACATCCCTAGGATCTTATTGAATACCTTGGCTATGCCATTTTCTTGGGGATGGTAAGGCATTATCTTATGGTATGCCATCATGTATTTTGTTATCAAGATCTACATAGTTTCATTAATGCAGTGTATGCCCCTATCGCTAGTCAAGCTGAGTGGGCACTCATAGTAGCTTATGATGTTCTCCCATATGAATATTGACTTTGTGATGACTGTGTAATTTTTTTCTAGCATAGCCTCAGCCCACATGGTGAAATAATCAATGGTTGTTAGAATGTATCTTGTGCTTATGTGTCATGTTGTAGGGGTAATGGGTCCAATAAAGTTAGGGGCCCATTTCTCAAATGGTGCTTGGGAAATAATGGGTATCAGAGGCATATTATCCTAATTTTTGGGCTTCCCTATGCACTAGCATATGTTTCATTCCTTGGCATAATCTTTTACATCCTAAAATAGACTTGGCCACCATAAGCCTGAATGCAACACCTTATGCACTATTATATCTCCTATGTAATGACCTCATGTTATCCCCTCATGCACCTCTTGTAGGATGGATTCCCTTTCATAATCCAACAAACATAGACATATAACTTCATCTCAACCCATTTTGTATAGTTCCCCATTGATGAGCTAAAAATGGGTAGTACAAACTATGAGTTATTTCTTTTCTTTTATTGTCATTATTTAGGGTATAGATCTAGATGTTAGAAAGGTGAATATCTCTTCCAATTCCTTAGGGGAAAACTATATTCTATAAATTTGTGCATCTTGAATATCATCCTCAATTGGCACTACTGCATCTCTTGAGTCTATACAGGATAAATGGTCTAGCCTCAAGTTCTATTTTAAAGGCTTGATGACAATAGAGAACTAGAATCCTTGAAATAGAATAATCCATCTGTAAATGTGCTCATGGAGTATGGGCTTATTCATGAGGTACTTAATAACCTCATGGTATATGAAAAATATTAATGGGATCACCAACAAATATTATCTAAATATTTTTATGGCATAGACCATGGTGAGTGACTCATGCTTAGTCATAATATAGTTCTGCTCTACCTTTGTTAATTTTCTACTAGAAAATGAGATTAGGTGATCCATTTTGATTTCACTAGGCTATGCCAAGATTGTGCCAATTATAGATATATAAGCATCAATATGGACATGTAATGGGGTCATCTAGTTGGTAAATTATAAGATAGGAATACTAACCAATCTGAGCTTTAGGGTCTCAAAGTCATCCTCTTATTCTTCACCCTAGTAGAACTAGCCATCCTTGTACAAGATATATTTTAGTGGCACTAAAATATTCACATAAATGCTTATAAATTTTATATAATATCCATATTATCCAAGAAAGGTGTGAACATCTTTTTGTGTGGAAGGAGTCTAGATATAAATGATGATCATAATCTTTGCTAGATTGATGAGTAAACCATCCTTATAGATGATATGCTTGAGGAGTTTTCCAAATAGTATTAAAAATATGTAATTCTTTAGGTTTAGGGATATATGAAGCTACCTATACCTCTCAAACATTAGGCATAGGTTATGGCAATGGTTCTTGACAAGGCCATACACCATCCAGCCATCTAGGTAAACCTAGAGGAACATCTGGATGAAGTTTTTAAACATGGTGATCACCACTCTAGAGAACATGAATGGTGCATTATTAAGTCTAAATAGCATCATGTTATAAACAAAAGAGCCCCATTAAATTTCAAATATTATTTTGGGCTTGTCCTCCTCCTCAATCTAGACTTGGTGGTATCTAGACAACCCATCAATGAAGGTGTAGATCTCGTAGTCTATGATGCCTTCTAAGACACCATCAGTGAATGAAATTGGAAAGGGTTCATTGATGCATATAGAGTTAAACATTATATAATCGATGAAAATGTGAACATACCCATCTTTCTTGACGCTTATCACCATCAAGATCAGCCATTTAGACTCTTATACAGGGTAAATGACCCATGTAGCCAGCATTACATTAATTTCTATTTTAACCTTGGCATAGAGGTTAGGATTCATTCTATAGGGGTTATTTTTTACTAGTATTTTACCATCAATTAGTTTTATGTTCATCTTCCCAAGTGATGGGTGGGTTCCCTTCATATCTTGATAAGTCCTAGAGAATAAGTCTTGGAATTCTTTTAGGAGGTCTATGATGCATGCTAGCTTTGCATCAAACTAGTAGGCTCCTAGAGTATCCATATTTGGTTATCCTTCTATGTTGATGTCTACTTTGATGGTATTGAGTAGCATGTGGTATGGTTCATTCTTTTCCTAGTTTGAGTCCTCAACTTGATAAATTCCCTTAGTTATCTCTATATGAAGATGAGTGGGGTCTTCTTCACTGGGAGCACTATCATCTACTTGGAATACAATATTTATTTTTCCAGTTAGCATTTTATAGAAGTGTTCCTTCTAAGTTTCATCATCTTCTTCACTCAAGTCATTGTTGATCAGTTGTTCCTCAAATAAATTAAAGTGCACTATCCCTTTTTCCTTAAACATTTCTTTCATGCACTCATCAAGGATAAAGGTGTCCTCAAATAATGCCCTCTAAATTGCTTGCAATGGATTGTTCAACTCTAGGTTCTATGAGGAAAAGGAGAAGGTGTGCACAAAATTCTCCTTAAAGTCATCCCAATTGGTTATCTCTCAATGTGTCTTATTGACCACATACCATATTCATTCTTATGTCTTTAGAGTTCTATAAAAGGTGTGCACCCATAAGATCTTTGGGGTAGTCATGACATAGTTAAATCATGTCTCTTCACATAGGTTCACATGTACCATGAGATCAAAGTTAATAGAGTACACTAATATATCCAATTTTTTGTTACTCCTCCTAAATCTAGTGCAGATGGTTGCTTTCACCTCTAGCCAAGTTGGTAAGACTTTTGCACTACCCACCAATGTGTGGTAGTGCTTTTCAAGATATACATTAGTGCACCCATTTTATTTATTTCTTTTGGGATGTATGATTCAATATCATTGACATACTTTTCCATTGGGTTCCTCCCTTCAAATTTTGAGAGATCTACAAGATTTTCCTTGTTTAGGCAAAGTACCATCTTTCCTTTCACCCCATAACATGGGACCCATCATTTTGAGGTGTGATCAATCTAGACCTAGCCAATCCTCATGGGATTTGGCACCTTTGCGTACACCAAGTAGAATCTATGACTAGTGGCCTTATAATACTCCTCAACCCATCGATCATAAGCGACATCGATGGTGTTTAAGGTTGACTACCCATCCTCCCAAGAGAGAAATCTTTGATCAGAAGGGTTAAGATTCTCAATGCCTTGTACCGTGATGTTATATATATAGTTAATCTCATCCTCCATATCAATTATCTTCACATAGGGATACTTGGTCACTTTCAAGGGGAATCACTACCATTTCCTTGCCATTTTTTAAGGTAATATATTACTTCTTAAAGCACATATCAGTATTGTTTGCATAGCACCATGGCCTTCCTAGAAGTGATAGATAGTTATCATATTCAACCAACTCAATTACCTCAAAGTTAGCATGGAATTAAACACCCATAATATCTATAATAAAACCCTTAAAAATTCTAATTGGTTGTGCATGGGTCTTATTGGCCATGAAGAGTATTTGGGGAGAAGGCCTCAAGTCTAGCCTACCCATCTTTTCCCATGCATTATTGGTCAAGATGTTGAACTCAATACCTATGTTGATCAGGATATCATAGATAGACCATCCATCAATGGTGGCATTCAATAGGATTTTTTGGTCATACTCCATGTTCTATGTATTCCTGACCTCTTGTGCCCTTTCCATGCGTGGTGTGGTGACTTTAACTGACTATTGTCCTATATATTCTAGAAGTAAGTTTTTTAATAGGGGTAGCATCCCTTCTATTTATATGAGGTGTAATATCTCCATTATATCTTTAAATTTATCCTCTTATCCATCTTACTTTTTTCAAGAGGCATCAGCCTACACCTCTAGGTCTTGCACCAGTTGGATTTCTACTTATAGGTTCTAAATCACATTTATAGCTTGTTATAATATGTCTTTTGAGCATGCAGGGTCTAAATAAGGCATGACTTTGGGTTCCAAATATGTAATGCACTCAGTGTAGCTTAGCATCCCATATTCTAGGCATAACTTCGGTATTGACACAATAGGCAGTTGAGTGGCAAGTCCACTCTGAGTAGTTGCCTATAATTTGATCAGCTCTGTGCATGTTAGCTATGCCTTTAGAGCCCATTTCACCTCTTTAAACTTGTGCCTGATCATCTCTACATGCTTATTGGTGTCATTCTTACTTTGGTTCAATTTTTTATATAGGTCAAGGTATTCCTTAACTGGATGTGGTCCTTGATAATACCTACACATTAGATGCATCAGGGAGTTGTGTTGATAGTGCTCAATCGACCCATACTTGTAAAATGATCATGATGGGAATATTCCTCCATTGCATCCTCTACCTCACCCTCTATCACCTCTTTGGTTCTCATAGACATCATTTTGTTTACCATAACCCTTATTTCCTTGGTTCACCTCCAATATAACTATTGTAGTTGCCTATCATGCACCTCTCTCCATGTTTTGGCACATCTCATTAATTACTTGAAAGTTAGTTATGGTGTGAGTATAGGTATCATACAACTTATAGTATAGGTTTATGTTAACTCGAATAGCATGTTATAAAAAATGGTGGTTATGAACATCATCCAACTCATGATAAACTTCATAGTTGAGAAGCAGTGTTTGCATATTCCTCTAAGGGTAATTATTTCTATTATGGCCTTCTATCTCAAGATTAATGTACCAAAACTCACTTAGATCATCTTGTGATAAAATAACAATCAAATTTTGTAGTTGAGAATCCATAAACATAATATTCACCTCCATGAAAGGGCTAATTCCTATATTGGCACTCCTAACCACCTTGGCTCTAAGTGCGACTTCAAACACTTCCCAAGGGTCTATCAATGTTTTCATGGATAACACCCTTCTAAATGGTACTAACAATCCTCTACTGAACCATTATGCATGCTAGGATAGGTGAATATCATAATGGATATTAAAAAGGAGAGTATTGAATCTAGCATCATACAAGTGTATGCTCTCTGATAATCCTTGGTTGATCTCTTTAGGCATGGCAATGTTCTACTGCTCAAACTTAGGTTTATAAAACTCCTTCAAGAAGTCTTCCTTCAAGATATCATAATCAACCATATCTTTTTAGAATCAAAATTCCTATACAATGTATAGGCATGATCAAGAAAGGTTATTGTAAACTAGATTACTATGCACTTAAACTGGGTTATTCCTCGAGCATGTCATTATAATTCACACTTCACATAATCTATGGTATTTTCCACACCTCAATACTCATGCAAACATATGGCCATCTCATAATAAATATAGGGTAGGGGAGAAACTTATGTTTGAGGCACTTATCCCCTTGGTACTTATCCTAGGATTGGTCTTCCAAGGCCTCTAGCCATTAGGCTAGGTGTTGATCCCAAGGTTATTGTTATCACTTTAGAAGATGATGGCACTATAGTATTGATTAGTGACATAGGGCCACTTCCTCTAGGTTATTTCCTAGGCTACATAGCTGACATTAACTAAATTAGGGTGCTTTCACTCATGTTGTAGCTAGTTGGAATAAAGCTTCAAGGTCTAGAGGTATCCTCACTTATCTCCTCATAAGGAATAACTTGTTCAATCATAAAATTCTAGTTTAACTCTATAAAATGATCAAATTCTAAGTCAATAATGAGGTTATTTATCAATCTTTTGTCTTCCTATGTGGGATCCAATGCATGAGATAACACTATAGGTTCAAAGGGGGGAGGTGTATCCATCTCATATCTAATGGTAAATTTATTTAGGGACCCCAAGAATTCACCTATCAAATTTGGAGCTTGTTCTATGGTTTTAAGGGTTCCTTCCTCTAGGCATTACTACCATTCAAGAGATACTTCCTCGTGCCCTTCTTGCTTGTTATGGGTCTTCTTGGCACTTCCAAGTTCTAGATATTCCATCAACCTACACCTCTTTTTGTTGTAAGCCTATCTTTTGAGCTCTTAGGTGTCCATCTACTCATCCCCTTCCATTGTGCCTCACCTACATGTCCCCTTCTTCCCCATTTCACTACTCATATGCAAGAAGAATTTAACCTTTCATCTTCATTATTTCAAAGTTATAATCTACCATTATTTTCTTAATATTGGTGTTGAGTTATTTCACAAACATTCCTTTGGGTTCGTGTAAGAACTAATATTCTTCTTCTTTAAGATATGAGTACATTGATACTACAAATTCAAGCACATGATTTTCTAGTGCCCCTTGACACCATTTATCTATGGCTCTAGTCTAAGTGGCACCTAAGTTCTCAAGCCTTTCTAGGCACTCTTTTATCTACTCAAGGTACTATCCATAGCTTTGAATTTTGTATGTGACATAAATAGCCAACCATCAGTACACTTACTACAGTAGTTCACAATAGAAAACCTCATATAGGGCATCATACAAGGGGTTCTAGACCCACTTCTTTAGTTTCTATCCTATACAAGTTGGATGCCTCAGTGCAAATTTGTCTTCTACTCATTATATCTAATGTTTGATGTTCTCAGGGGAAAGTTAGATCATTACCCTAGTACACCATTACAGAAATAAAATTCAACATGTCTCAATGATGGAACCAAAATGTTGTATAAAAGTAGGTATTCTAATCATGTGCCTAGTCAAGCACATATCTAGATATCTAAGTCAAATTTAGGTTAGTTCCAATAGGGTATAGGCCTTGACTAATCCTATGGCATTCAACATTTTACACTCAATTATGCTAGCATCACTTCACATAAGGTGCAAGCCTTAGATCTCACCCAAATCATAGTGGATAAGGTATTGAGGTCTATGTTGGGATAGTTATACCATGGTACAACTCTAGCCTTTAGGGACTTTGGTTAGTGCAACAATGGTGGTGCATTCATTAGTGCAAACTATCCTAGCGTGGGGAAAATGACTATCTATCAAGCATAGGTGAATATGAAGTAGGCCTATAGCTTCATGGGCATAAGCTTTTTGTAACCTTGGCTTAATAATATTCAAGTGCTTGAGGGGTCACTAGGTATATATTTTAAAGACTTAGGTTTAGGTTTGTGCTTAGGTGAGGGTATCATTACAAGGTGTAGGGTCTTACCCATACTTAGATCATTTCTTATATCGAGCATGAGAGTCCTCATGAGTTATATGCACACCATAAATGAGTTAGGTTATAATATTTCAAGATCTCAACATACATACTATATACTTAAGCATTCAATCCATTAAACATTACATAAAGATTTCATTATTAATAAAGTTCAACAAAAATACATCTATATTACTAGGAACTAAGCAAATGCTTGTCTTGAGCTATTAAAGCCCAAGAGGATCATAGGAGAGCTTGGGAATTATAATGGGGAGAAATAATGGCATCCCAAACTAACTCTAATTTCTAAAGGCAAACATAACATCTGGAACCAATCCGTTAGGGCTTCGCTACTCCAATCTTCTCCTTTTGCTAACTAGACTTAGATTGCTTATATAGAGTTTTAGAGCATCGTAGTCTCATGGGGAATGGATAATGTTTATTTCTAAGATAGAATTGGAGGTACTCATTCTATTGGCTCTACTATGATGCCATCAATGAACCATCACTATCCTATGTGCATGCTTCCTAATGAAGATTAATCCAAAAAGGAATTTTTTAGTCACCTGCCAATTGGCAATAGAAGATGAAAAAATAATAATCATGAAAAGTGATTACCTCACACCCCAATGTGTGTTGTGTTGGCACAAATCCTATACTTTGATGGATTTGGGGCCCAACAACTAAAAGCTCTTATATCTTCAAGTTAGTTTAGAAAGGTTGGGAATATATATAAAAACATGGTGTTGGGGTAGCCAGTCTTCTCACTATTTAAAAATAGATGCCAAAGATTTAAATCTATTCAAATCTCACTCATAATAATAAAATATTAAACTTGATTAATTAGTTCTCTAAATGTATCAATAAATTTGAAGATATCTAAAATTATAGAAAGTGGAGGTCTTAAAAAGAATTGAAAACTATGGTAAAAATGCCTAAATCTAAGTTTGGAACCTATAATATTATTGTAAAGGTTATTAAATCCACTTATTAAGGTCTCATTATGGATTCAAAAGGTTATTTTTAAATAATATCTCATATGGATAAAATTCTTTCCCATATTTGATTTTTTTCTAAGCAAATTTATGATAAATGTGCCTTCTCCCAAAATGTTGTTTAAGCCTTACATAAAAATAGGATTTGTGTAATTCCATTAGGAGGTGGTCTTATAGGGTTATTTTAGTTTTTTCATCTTCTATTGAGCCTAATAAGTATTTTTTAATAAGGTTTATTTTACGTAATAAACTTTTTTTTGGTTCTATTATTGCCAATTTTTGTTTTGTTTATGGTGAAGAGGAAACTATTAAGAATATTACTTTGAGTTGCTAAGTGTGTTAAGTGTGTGTGAATTAATATTTTGTATGCATGGAAATTTTTTTCTCATAAGAGTATTAATTGGTTTATTATGTTATTTAGTTTAATTTATTGTGAAAAAAGTATTTCGTTATTTTTGTAAAAGTTGTGGTTTATTATATCTATTGAAGTCCTATGATTTATATGGAAAGTAAGGAAAAATAATATGTTTAAAAGCAAGGGTATAGGACTTACCAACGTCAAAGGTGACATTATATTTCATAATTGTCTAAGTAGACAATATTCAGCTTAAAATAACTTAAAAACTAGCTAAATAAGTTTTTTTCAAAAATGGTTTCTTTCTATTCCTTCAAACTATTTAGTGGGCATTGATAGGTTCCTTAATGTTTATCCTTCTATTAATTATCCATATAGTGTGAATTGGAACTAAACTTTAAATTTTTTTAATTGGGCTAAAATGAGGTGAAATAAACTTATTAGTACTTGACAGGTACTCTTGTTTTCACCTTCAATGAATATATCGAACTACTTCATGCCCGTAGCTAATAAGGTAACATGTTTTTCCATAAACTAGGACCATGCACCAAAGTTTTATGGTAGGTATTAGTATTTTATTAATTTATTCGTTACTGCTAAAGACCAAATAGTCTCCCTATTATGTAGTTAATCAAGGAGATTTATGTCAATTGTATTGCTTTAAATGCCTTTGCCAACTACGTGGATGTGGGTGTTGTTTAGGGTAGGGAGATGGAAGATGTGTAATATAGTTTCAAAGCCTAAAATAAATTGGTTAATCCCTAAATGCCATGCTACAAACATTTTTTCACCTGCTTGAATAGCACCTATTAATTCCTTTATTTATGTCATTTTGGTTGGGTATTGTCTGATCTTAGATTATTTTTCATCTTTTTATTTCTAGGAATAGCGAACAAGGGTTGATGAAATACAAAAACACATTGTATATGAAACCTTTTTCAATTTTCATTTTGACATATACCTAGAATCAATGTGTGTTAGATCATTTTGTTTAGCCTACTCTATTTCATGGAAACCCTAAAGCAGTTACACATCCTTCTAGGGCAAGAGTTCCAATAATATTTGAAGTATGCATATTTACTATGACTATGAACATAGACCCGATAATGGAAATGGTAATTGCAATACCAATAGTTATAATAGATTTGAGGTCATTTCACCTCAGAGTAGTTCTAGAATCACTTTCTAAACCACCCCCTAAAATACCATCACCTAACCAGGTGTTTGGCTCTTTCAAAAAAATAAGCAGCATTTTTGTCAGCACAGATCCATTACTTTATGCATATTATCATCATCCCTATCTATTGTCCTCACTAGGCAATTATCTAACATTTTTGGTATATGTTTTGATTATGACATCAAGCTTGGACCTCAACTCATTCCCATTATGTAATCTAAAAAGGGGTAATAAAAATAGCAAGTGCATTTGGGGATGGCTCCCACTCATACCCATCACCATCTATTTTTTCATCATTACATTATTTTCAGGGTAAGAAATGTGAAATATTTATTTATATTAATCACTCCCAACCAAATTAATGATTAGTTTAGAGTTGAGAGGCAGTGGTATTAGTGAGTACAACATGCATTTTTTTCTATAAATCAAGGCTTACCACTGTTTTATTTATTTATCCAATCAAACATCATACCATCACCATGGGCTTTCATATCAGCTTATTAATGCTCTTGAGATGGGTGTGTGTTGTAATGGTGGGAAATTAGATCTCAATCTCAACCTTTGGATAAATTTTTTCAGGAAATGACATTACTTATATGCTTCCAATGGGGTGAGATGAAATGTGTGTTTATTTACAAGGTTTTTGGGTCTCCTCGTTAGCATTTAGTTTAATCTTGTAATGATAATGAGGCCAATGAGAAACTTGTGTCAAAATAAACATTTTCAAGCATGAGGATTCATTAATGTCACGAGGCTACTTATATACCTTTACTATTCACAACATGCAGACCATTATCCATGTCTGAATTATTCTTATTCTTTCCTCAACCTTCATCATTCCTTAAGGTGGAAAAACATGAGTGACAATAGAATTATTTCTACTAGGGAGCAAAGCATGAGCACCCTTAGAATCATTACTTTCATATTGATGTACTAAACCTTCAGGTGTAATAGACTTGGAGATAGAAACTTGGGTGTTGTAACTGGGTAGTGGTGAAAGGTATTGAGTGTGGAGCCCTTTGGGGATATCACATGACCATTTTGGTGTACTTTGGGGGCCTAGAGAGCTCCAAGAATGTGGGGAATGCATTTTTCCTCCACTCATCATGTAGTGAATGCTATTAAATTTTTATTTAATATATTTTCATGTACACTTCCATGTTTTTTGGAAGTGGGATTGATTTCCTTGTTCTATGGAATTAATTGTTTATTTAATATTTTTGTAATGCATTAGGAGAAAATTATTAAATACATATTAAATGATGTATTTAATAATTTTCATGATTCATTGGGAAAAATTATTAAATGATGTATTCACTTATTTCTATGATGCATTAGGAGGAGAAAACTTATTGAATGCAGTATTTAATAATTTCTTGATGTATTATGGAAGTGGGTTGGACTTCCACATGGGAAGTTATGCCATTTGGTAGAGAATGGCATGTTCCTCTTGATGGTGCCTTTTGGCTATGCATTAGAAGATGGAAATGGTGTGTCATATTATGGATAGATCCTATCCTAGGTGAGTATGGTGATTTTTCTCTTGGCAAGATGTTTTCTACACCATTTTCTATTTATACAGGGTGTGGTGTGACCTATGAGAGGTTGTTGAATATTTGTATTTGCAAGTGTGGCTTTTTGGAGACAAAGTCAGAAGTGTAGGTGTTTTATAAATTGTAGGTGTTCATTTATAGGGTGTGGTTTACCATCTTATGAGATACAAAAAAGTGCAAGTGTAGGTGAAAGTGCAGCTTGTTATGCAGTATTTTCTACAAGAGATTTTTCTATCTCTGTGAGAGTTCATTGTAATCTTATTTTAAACTACTAATTTATTTGAGGAATTTCTTGGTGGATGTAACCCACATTGGGTGAACCATGGTATATCAATGTTATGTGTTATTAATGGTTTTGATTCTCTCCATTTATGCTTTTTTTAAACTATAGTTAGTAAAAATTGTTTCAAATTTGATTTTCACACATTTAAAAATATGGTTTTATGATTTTTATGTTGCTTTAGAAATCTGATTTACATTCACTTAATTCCTAGCAACTAGTTTCAGAGCTTTGGTGGTGTTTTAGTTGAAGTGGTAAATCACAAGAAAATTTATTAGCTTGAGTGGGAGCTATGGGAGAAGAAATCAAATTCATAGTGGAAAAATTTGATGCTAAGAATTTTGGTTAATGGAATTTGTAGATGGAGGATTAGTTCTATCAGAAAGAACTTCAACTTCCCTTGGAGGGAAAAGGAGGACAACCTATAAGTATGAGTGATGTAGATTAGACATTGTTTGTTAGAAAGGCATTAGGATCCATACAGTTATGCCTTACATCTTTTGTTGCATTTAACATTGCAGATCAAACATCTACAAAGGATTTCATGGATAAACATGGAAATTTGTATGAGAAACCCTCAGCTTCAAATAATTTTTTTCTTATGAAAATATTGTAACATGAAAATGTCTAAGAATGGTTCTATTCCTAATCATTTAAATGATTTTAATACAACTGTAATTATGCTCATTTTAGTTGGAATTAATTTTGATGATGAAGTTAGAGCTTTACTAATTTTATGTTCTTTGCCAGATAGTTGGGATAGTTTGGTTATGCCTGTGAGTAATGCAATCCCTGCCAAGGGAAGATTGAATTTTGAGGATGTTTTAGGTTTGATTATTAACGAGGAGATGACATTGTAGATGGAAAAGTATTTAATGAATTAGTTCAATAATATTCTACACCAAGGATCCCAAACTCCTATGGTAAGAAGATCTTCTAGGGTAAGAAAAGCACCTAAACATTTTTCTCCTTTGAATTATTTGTTACTCACTAACAATGGAGAACCAGAGTGTTATGAGGAAGTAATGTAGGTAGATACCAAGTTGAAATGGGAATAAGCCATGGATGAAGAGCATAGATATTTCATGGAAAACCAAATATGGGATTGGGTAAGACTACCCAAGGGCAAGAATACAATGCCAAATAGGTGGAACTTTAGAATAGAAGAACAGGATCAAGGGAGAAAAGGTATAAGGCTAGGATGGTGGTCAAAGGGTTTATATAAAAATCAGGGATTGATTTTGATGAGGTTTTCTCTCTTGTTGTAAAAATGACTTCTATTAGGACTATTTTTGGTTTAGTTGTAGTTGAGGATTTGTGCTTAGAACAGTTAGATGTGAAAATAGTTTTTCTTCATAGTGGTTTGGATAAAGAGTTGTATATGAAGTAGCCACAGGGATATGAGGTCAAATTTAAGGAGAACTATGTGTGAAAATTAAATAAGAGCTTGTATGGCCTTAAACACACTCCACAACAATGGTATAAGAATTTTGATTATTTTATGTTGGAATAAGAATATCAAAGGTGTAATTCTGACCATTACATGTACATCAAACATTTTGATGATGGTTCCTTTATTATTTTATGCTTTTATGTGGATGACATGTTAGTTGTAGGAAAGAACATATAGCATATTCATATGCTCAAGAAATGGCATAGTCACTCCTTTGCTATGAAGGATTTGCGTACTGCAAAGCAAATCCTTGGTATGAGGATTACTCATGATAGGAAAGAGAGGAAGCTGGTTTTATCCCAATTAGAGTATTTGAAGAAAGTCTTGGAAAGGATTAGTATGTTGGATGCTAAATCTGTTAGTACTCCTTTGGCAAGCCACTTTAGATTATCAAAAGAGCAATGTCCCAAGATGGAAGCTAAAAAATTTAAGATATCTAAGGTACATTATTCTTTGGTAACTGGTAGCTTGATGTATGCCATTGTTTTTACTAGGCCAGATATTGCCCATGTAGTGGAAGTTGTGAATAGGTATGTGAGTGATCCAAGTTATGAGCATTGGTAGGTAGTGAAATGGATTCTTTGATATTTGAGAGGAACCATTGATGTTGCATTACGTGGTAGATCAGCTACCACTTTGTGTGGTTATGTGGACTCAGATATGGTAGGGGATATTGATAGTAGGAGGAGTATGATAGGATATGCATTTACTATTAGAGATATAATGGTTAGTTAGATTTTTATTATACAAAAGGTTGTGGCTTTGTCAACCACATAAGCAATGTATATTTCTACCATAGAGGCTAGTAAGGAGATGATTTGATTATAGGAGTTGTTTCAAGAGTTGGGTCATGATCAAAAATTTGAGAGACTACATAGTGATATTTAGAGTGTTATTCATTTGGCAAAGAACTCCACTTTCCACTTGAGGGCAAAATATATTTAGTTACATTATCACTTCATCAAGACAGCTTTGGAGAACTTGGTGAAGTTGGAGAAGATTCATACTAGCCAGAATCTTATGGATATGATGACCAAGGTGGTCACATTGGACAAGTTGAGACTATGTTCATATTTTTTTGGCCTTAGTGGTCATGGAGTAGTGATAGATTTTATTCAGGAGAAAAGGACTCCAAGTGGGAGATTATTGAGTGTGGAGCCCTTTGGGGCTACAACACAACCATTTTGGTGTACTTTGGGGGCCTAGAGAGCTCCAAGAATGTGAGGAATGCATTTTTATTCCACTCCTCATGTAGTGAATGCTATTAAATGTTTATTTAATAGATTTTCATGTATACTTCCATGTTTGTTGGAAGTGGGATTGATTTCCTTGTTCGAGGGAATTAATTATTTATTTAATATTTATGTAATGCATTAGGAGAAAATAATTAAATGATATATTTAATAATTTTCCTGATGCATTAGAAGAAATTATTAAATGACGTATTTACTTATTTCTATGATGCATTAGGAGGAGAAAATTTATTAAATGTAGTATTTAATAATTTCTTGATGTATTATGGAAGTGGGTTGGACTTCAACATGGGAAGTTGTGCCACTTAGTGGAGAATGGCATGTTCCTCTTGATGGGGCCTTTTGGATATGCATTGGAAGATGTAAATGGTGTGTCATCTTTTGGATAGATCCTATCCTAGGTGAGTATGGTGAGTTTTCTCTTGGGATGATCTTTTCTACGCCATTTTTTATTTATACAAGGTGTGGTGTGACATATGATAGGTTATTGAATATTTTTAATTGCATGTGTGGATATTGGAAGACAGAGTCAAAAGTGTAGGTGTTCATTTATAGGGTGTGTTTTATCATCTTGTGAGATATAGAAAATTGTAGGTGTAGGTGAAAGTGTAGCTTTTTATGCAGCATTTTCTACAAGAGATTTTTCTATCTCTATTAGAGTTCATTGTAATCTTGTTTCAGATTACTGATTTATTTGAGGACATTCTTGGTGGATTTAGCCTACATTGGGTGAACCATGGTATATCAGTGTTATGTGTTATTTTTGGTTTTGATTATTTCCATTTATGCTTTCGTTAAACTATGGTTTGTAGGAATTATTTTTGCATAATTAAATCTGATTTTCACACATTTAAAAATCTAGTTTTGTGATTTTTATGGTGGTTTATAAATCCAATTTACATTCACTTAATTCATAAAAAAATGGGGTCATGACCAATTTATAAAGCATGTAAAGAAACCAAATTAAAGGACAATATCCATTGTTTCATGCATGAACCTGAACATATATTGTACCAACTCCAGCCAAAATTATAACCATTCTTTAAAGTTGTTCCTTCAGTATCTTGGATCCAAGAATCCCACCTATCTTCATAGTTATTATTGTTGTTGGTTTTTTTAATCAATTCATGTTCTACATTACTTATCTATATTTTCCTCCATTTTTGAAATTTTGAAGCACTCTAATGAAAAACTTGTCGGGAAGGCAAAACAGGGGTGAAAATAAATAATGCATAACGCTTCCAACAATGTTACAAAATGTGTCATAGTGGGATATGTACATAAATACATGGCATAGTCTACTCATGCTATGTAAGAAAACATGGAATTATTTCAACCCATTTTGAATTTATGGCAGTCTATTTTTTTGCCTCATATTTGCTTTTTTTGGAGTTCTCTAAAGTATAGTTAGTCTCCTATTTATTATGATCAAATGGGATATAATATGCAATCCAAGTTCGTGGATGCTCTAAACAGTATTGTATTGGTGGATGCGCTATGATCAAACATATAATTATGGTATAAGAACCTATTGATGATGAAAGTAATGCAAAGTGTAGGACCATCCCCTGGATTTGGTTCCTTTATAGTTCTTAAATATATCTAGGGAAGTTCCTCCTTTTCTTGTTCAGGTTTGGTAACTATGTTTCATTGAAAGGGATATCTTAGTTCACTTTCCATCTATGCTATATGATTTTTCCCATCCCTCAATATTGATAAATCCCTTCTTTTTACCCCAGTATTTTTAACAACTCATTAGTTAGCATAGAAATCACAAATTCTCCTATTTCTTATAAAAAATCAAAACTAAACTAATGAGATGGTCATGCCTCACTATTTTTTATGGAAGGTGATATCTATACTCTAGATGGCATAGGAGAATAATTTTTTAAGGGGCATCTACACTCGAGTAGGTGAAACTTGTGATTGTTTTTGCAGCTATGGACAATTTCTATTGCTAGGCCAATTACTCTAGATTAATCATGATAGGATGACTTTGACCTATAGGTACCAGCTTTGCTCTTCTTTAAAATCCCAGTTGTGCCACTAGAGATTTAGGTTGATTCCCTTTGGGAGGTACCCATTTATCATTCTATATATCCAGTCTTGGGGAAGGGGCAATGACTACTTAGATTATATGACTGACTGTTATTTGGATTGGAACTTAGTTCCTTCCTCACCTTCGCAAGGAGAACATTGTGTAGTAGCATGATGTCTTGATCACTTGAAATGAAGATAGTAAACACATTAAGATGTTGCATGTTATTTTTATATGGTCCTATAAATCACTATATTTCAATTTTATTACCATCAACATAATTACATCCATGTGTTCAACCTATTTGTCTACTACTACAACATCAATTTGTCTTAGCCTTATGTTGTTTCTTTAAGAAACATTTTTCTTCTTTATGAAATGTTATTATTTTGCACTTTTTTAAAATTCTTAGGTTTTCTTGAATAAAGTTACATAATTACTATAAATTTTAGGAAGATTAATCAATAAGATGTAATAATTTCCTTATTCTTAATTATTTTTCATTTGCTAGTGACTCATTTATAAGATCTTCCATCTTTTGAACGCTTCTTTTTCATTTACTATTGACTCATTTATAAACTCTTCCATCTTCTGAACACTTGTTTTTCATTTACTACTGACTTGTTTATAAGCTCTTCCATCTTCTGAACACTTCCTAACATTTTTATATTTGATAACATGTTTTTGAATAATGATAACCTAAGTTCATTAGATATTTTGTATAGAATTTTCAACATAGTCCAAAATTTTACACAATTAATGCCCTCTAATATGTGGGAGTGGAACTTCAATTGCAAAGGAGATTATTATGATGATTTGATATGTTGTTGCATAGATATATCATCCAATAAAATCATATTGACAATTAAATTTGCCCCCATCTTTAGGAATTCAATGACCTATGTAAATATTCAGAATTATGGTTGTCCTCTTTATAGTGGTGATAAATGACAATAATGACTTGGACTTGGTCTTTAGTACATCCTCCACTTTTGATGGGTTTATCATCAACACCATTCATACATTGCCCATATATAATCATGGTAGCTGAAATGCTTTAGTTCAATTTTTAAATTTATTGGCCTTTACATTTCCCTATTTGAGTTATACTTAGCATTTCCTCATGTTTTTACTTCTTTGGTTGTTGTTGTGGCCCTATAGATCTATAACCTTGTTCATCCTCTTGAGTGTTTCCAATTCCTAATTGTCTTATCTCAAAATTTAAATGTGCATGTAGAACCAAATCCCATGTAATTGCTCTCATATAGATATAATGAAATTATATTTTATAATGTCAACTGTAACATCTTTACCACCTCTAACCATCAGGTACTCAAGCCACTCCATGACACTTGTTTTCTTTAAATTGACCCAAAATATAAAGAATTTGTAGATGAAGTTGATGCTCCCCATAAAAAATCCATACAATCTAGTAGGAATGAATTTTTATTGGGAATATTTTATGAATAAAATTCATGCTATCATACAAATAACTAAAATTAGACAAGTGAAATAAAATGTAACCATGTTTTTTAGGAAACTGTTGAGGTTGAAGTTGGCAAGATGAGCATGTTGGTAAGGGTGGAGGATTAAATTTTTTTTGTGTTGTTTATTCTTACTTTTCACCTCAAAATGCAGATGTGCCTCTTAATAGTATGAGTGGTGATTTTCCTCAATGGGTTTAAAATTTTTTTAAACAAGAAGTTTAAAAAAATATACAACATTTTTAAAATAAGTTGAAACTCTATAAGGCCAAGATGGCTAAGTGTAAGCCCTTTTTAGTTTTTTTTTAAGGAACTTGGTATCATATATGATCAACTTGAGCATATATTTATCATTATGTGTGATAGATTTACAACCATATTTGGTTTTATAATTCAAAATTATGTTTCTTTTATGTTTTTTCTTGTGTAGGGAAAGTTTTAATGGCCTATAAAAGAAATTTAAAATTTCCTAGGAGAATCAATTTTGAAATGGTGGAAAATCAATCTGGAAGGTGTATAATTATGTAGTCAAATCATGTGGTGGAATTTGGAGAATAATTTAGTGGAATATAGTGAGTCATATGGGGAATGACAATTACTACCAAATGATAGTGTTGTTGTCAAGCAAAGGCATGTTATCAAATAAAAATAATGTTGATGAATGATAGCTAATCTATCAAATGACAACATTATTATCACTTGACATCATGCTATAAAATAGCAGTACTATTATAAAGTGATATCTATGTTAGCGAATGGTATTTATGCTCTCAAATTCCAATATTTTTACTACTCGACAACATGCTATCGAGTAGTAATAATGTCGGTGTTTGATAGCATAGTTGTTGTTCACCAACATTGTTGTCATTCAACAACATGTTGTCAATCAATAATAAATTTGTCAAACATTAGATATGTTTTCATTTATCAACATTACTATCATTCGATAGCTTCCTATTGAGTGACAATAATGCTTATAAATTGTATCTATGATGCCAAATGCTAGCATTGATGTTTCTTGACAACATGTTGCTGAGTGCAAGCAATGTTAGAAAATGATAGTGATCCAGATAATCATATGAAGTATTAAAATTACCATCTTGAGCATTCAAATGATCCTTTGACTATTTTAGATGATCATCTGAATGCTCCAAATGATCATCTTTATGCTCTAGATGATCGTCAAAATTCTCTAAAGGATCATTTGAATGATCAACAGGAGACAATATTTAATGGAAAATTTCCTAGGATAGAGGGGCACATATTTTATTAGTACAGGCAAAATTCCTATACATATGGAAATTTTCTTTCAACATGGGGTGAAATGACCTTTAAAAATAACATTTTTATAAAATAAAGGCAATTTAGCTATGTTGTTGACCCCATAAAATACCAAAATCATATTCTTAAAATTGAAATATTCCTAAATTAATGAAATTTCACTAATAAAAAATTCCCTATTCTTGAGACTTATGATTAGGGTTATTATTGGTTTTTTCTATAGTTCATGGTTTATTTTTGTTACCCCTATAGGGCCTAACTCTTTTCTTGTTTTATTAATATTTTTTTCCTATTTGGACTCATAAATTTTGTAAATTATGGTTTATATATGTGTGTGTGTGTGTGTGTGTGTGTGTGTGTGTGTGTGTGTGTGTGTGTGTGTGTGTGTGTGTGTGTGTGTGTGTGTATGTGTGTGTGTGTGTGTGTGTGTGTGTGTGTGTATATATATATATGTATGTATATGTATATATATATATATATGTATATATATATATATATATATATATATATGTATGTATATATATGTGTATATATATATATATATATATATATATACATATACATATACATCTATGTGTGTGTGTGTATGTATGTATGTATGTATATATATAAAGCATAGTAATTCTAAAACATATGTTAAACTTTCAAAGACAATTCTTGAGCAACAAAAAATAAATTTTAATTATTCATTATTGATTTTCCTTATAAAATAGTATTTAGAGTGTTCTAATAATTCACGACACATAGATAAGGTTCTCATGCATATCTAAAATTTCTATTTTATCTCTTATTAAAATAAAAATTAGTTTTAGAGTTAAATACATTTTTTAGCATTTTCAAAACTTTTTTTTTAACTTTTTAAAAAAATAGTATTTTTTAATAACATGTTATTTTTAGTAAGCTACTATTTTTTATAGCATATGATTTTGTTGCACATCATTCTCCTTTGATTGAGAAACTATAGACCTCCAGGTTCAAGGCTAGTATTATGTCCCTTCCTCATTTTAATATATATATATATATATATCAAACCATGTCTCTTCTTTTACAAACTCAATTATACTTGTAAGGGTAATTTATGCCTTTATTTCATCTATACACTACTCAACTAAATCATAAGTATTGAAATCAATGTTATGCTCATTCACTTCCAAGATTATAATTGTCATCTCAAAAATGGTTTTCTATTTTTATTTTTCTATTTCTTCCTTTTCATTTTCATTCTCCATAAGATAAAATTATGGAAGGAATTTAAAATTTATTTCATCTTCACTATTATCTTCATTAAAATACCAATTTACAAGCATGTCTTCCACTTTATCATTAACCTTCAATAGAGTATTATATTCAACCCTGTCTAATTATCCTTTTCATCTTTATATTAAACATTCATATCTTCACTTTCATCCTCATGATCTATGAGAAACATTTGTGTAACATGTTGAATATCTTCAGCTACACCATCTCCAATCATGATATCCATTATCAATGAACATCTTTTTAATTTTTCCTTAACATCACAAAACTCTTATTACACAAGAGATAATCTCATAAATTTTAATCTCTTTTTTCTCTAATAAAAGTTTTTCATCTTCATTCCAATAATATGTGGTGTGATCCATGCCATATTTCTCTACTCTTTACCTTATTTTTATCTTGCCTATGATATTGGGAAATATCTATTCTCACAACCATCTCCTCAAGTCTTTAATGACCTGAATAATATTTTTCATTTGCTTATTCATTCTATGTTGCAATCTCTTCTTTACCTTGCTCTCTATATTGAAATAATTTTTATAATATCTCTGGCTATCCTCCATAATTTCAACATACTCTTATTAATTTTAGAATAACACTCTCTTCTTACATCATTTATTCTCTTAAAACCCGCTCTTCCAAAAAATAAATCCTAGATAAAAATTTAAACATAGAAAAAATTCAAACATAGTCTTACCTTTAGTTTTATTCCAAGAATTGAATATGGATTAATAATAAATCATGAATCTAAATGCACAACAATTCCAAAATGTAAAATCAAATTATAGAGACAATATTTTAGTAGAAACAAATTTGATTCCTTATTATTATAATAATATAAAATGATGCATATATTCTTCTAATAATGCACAATTGATAGATAGAGTTTTCATGTAAAACTAAAATACTATTGAAATAAAATCTAGTCTTAGATGTAACTAAAATTTCTATTTTATATCCTATTAAAATAAAACATAATCCTATATCCAATTGAACTTGCTTTTATTAGTAGTTTTCTAAACTTTATATTTTTAACAATTTTTAAAACATATTTCTAACAACTTTCTATTTTTAATAACCTAGTATTTTTAAAACCTTTTTCTTTACCGCATCATTAATGTAACTTTAGATGCAACTTATTTCAAAATATGAACCACCATATATGAAAAAAAAATGTTAAACACAAAAATTGTGATGCAATTTATGATATGAAATATATTTTACATTTTTATGATGCTATTTTTTTATATTATTGAGATTTCACAAAAAACTTTGATTAAAAATGGCCAAAATATACCAATGGATGTTGGGTGTAATGTTATTTTAGATATGTATGTAAAGTGTGGAATCATAAGGAATGTATTTTGAATTTAAGAAAATGCAAGAGGGATAGTGTGCAATGGTGAGTTAGAGAAACATGCTAATGGGGTATGCCTTGAATGAGATGGGGAGCGAGGCAGTGAGGTGTTTGAAATCAAGAATAATTATAACAAAAGACCCTTTCATGTCATCTTAGTTGGGGTTATTTTGGCATGTGCACAAGTGGGGATTATGGAGTAGGGGTGAAATTATGTCAAGTACATGAGAGCCCATTATCACATCACACACAAAATAGAGAACTAAGATTGAAAGGTTAATTTTTTCATCTTAGTTTATCTTCTCAAATGCATGGGATGACTCCACTAGGCACATTAATTTACCAACTTGTTAATAAATATTTACGTGTATACATATAGTTTGGTTTCTTTTCTTGGTGGCTATTAAAATTAAACCTTAAGTGATTATTTTATGATATGCTTTAGTTCCATTTATTTTTTCATATATTTTTTAAAATTTATACATTGACGGTGACCTTCATCTCCTAGGGACTTTGTAGGAAGTATTTTTATGAAAATTGATGAAATTGATAATATGCATTAAGTTTTGGCAATTGAAGTCTGGGCAAGAGCATAGGAAATATGATCAATTAATGCAATATTTATGTTCAGATTCATTGTAAATTATATTTTTTTAGGAATTTGTCGTGTTATTTTTGAGATAAGGTATGGTTCATGTAATTAATTAAGACTTAAAAAATGGGATTGTAGTAATTTTTAAGAAAAAAATGTTATAAAACATATTAGAAACCACATGGCTTTGTGTGATTTGAAGAGGCACTCTTGTATATTTATTAAAGATTAATTAAACATTTGTTAGAAGAGTTATAAGGTTATGGATTTGAAATTTTTTAAATTTATAGACACATTTTGGGCAGAAGCAGTTCATATAGTTGTATATCTTCTCAACATGGCACCTATAAAAATCTTGCAAGCTAAGACACCAAAAGAGGTATGGAGTGGTCATAAACACTTGATCTCTCATCTTAGAGTATTTGGTTATATATATTATATGCATGTCCTAGCTAAAAAGAGGAAGAAGATAGAATTTTAGGAACTCTAGTGCCTTCTATTTGGGTATAGTACTATCTCAAAAGCATATAGTCTCATGGATCTTGAGACACAAAATATTTATGAAAGTTAAGACATGGTTTGTGACAAGTCATCATTTAACTCATTATCATAGAAGGATTATACCACCTTTCATATATTTTTCCCATGATAATGATAATGAATAATATTTTCACAAAGAAGATGAGATATAAGGAGAATTATTTGTTGATCTTGAAAAATTGGGTGATAATTCTTCATCAAATTAGCAGAAACATCCATGTCCAAAATGGGTAGAAAGAACCATCAATAACTCACACCTAAATTCTAATCTAGATACTTCATTAGGAGTTCAAAATAGAAGATGGGAAAGAAATGAAGTTAATCTCACACTGATGAGTTCAGTAGTTGACAATACCAAACCAGAGATATTTTGAGAGGCTTTATGTCAATCTTAATGGAAGAAGGCCATGGATACTGAATATGATGCCCTCATCAAAAAGGGGATGTGAGAATTATTTTATTTACCTATAACAAATAAATCCATTAGCTACAATTGAATTTTTAAAATATGATATAAAGCAGATGGATCCATAGATAAATACAAAGAATGACTTGTTACAAAGGGATATGCTCAGCAAGAAAGAATAGATTATGAGGATACATTTGTACTGACTACTAATATCAATACCATCAAATTTTTTTGTGCACTCATAGTATAAAATGGATATAAGCTTCAACAAATGGATGTTAAAAGTGCATTATTGAATGGTGATCTCAAATAAGAATGTGCATGACCCATCTAGAAGGCTTCATTGATGAACAAAATCCCCAAAAGATATGATGTCTAATTAATTCACTTTATGTACTTAAAAAATCACCAAGTGCATGGTAAATTAATATAAATGATCATCTAGTATAGCATAGATTCATTTGTATCCCCTCATATTCAAATTTTTACATCAAGAAGGTAGGCACAGAGATTGTCATTCTTGTGTTGTATATGGATCATCTTGTGATCATAAGAAGTTCAGATAATCTCATTGAAGATGTAAATAATGACTTGAATAAATCCTTCGACATGATATACTTAGGGATAATTCATTATTGTCTTGGCTTAGAGATATGGTAAACTAATAATCATATTTTTGTCTCACAGATAAAATATGCCAAGATGTTCCTTAATAAATATGAGATGAAATATTGTAAACCAATGTCAACTCTGATGGATAAATGTTTGCAACTATCCAAATTTTAGGATTCACCTCAAGTAGATGAAACTCAATATAGGAAACTTATAGGGAGTCTCATTTACTTGAAATATACTAGACCAGACATATGCTTTACTATTAGCTATCTTTTTATATTCATGCAAGAGCCAAAGAAATGTCATTAGATTTCAGTGAAGTAGTTTTGAGATACGTTTGAGCTACAATTGATTTTGGTCTAAAATAAAAGAACTTATATTTCTTCTTTACATAGAATCAGACTATGTTGGATCTATTGATGACAGGAAATCAACTTTTGGACCAATTTTGTGGATTAGTAAGAAGCAATTTGTAGTTATTTTCTCATCCATAGAGGCAGAATACCATGTCACATGAGGAGATATATGTGAAGTAATTTGGTTACATCACATTTTTTCTAGCATATACATTCTTGAAAATTAATCACCAATTATTTTTTGCAACAATCAAGGTATATTAAAACTTGTTAAGAATCCATTATTTTATGAAAGGACCAAACACTTTGAGTTCTAGTGCCATTATATTTGAGAAAAAATCTTAAACCACCATAGTACTACCCAACAGATTCACAGATAATACATATTCTCACCAAGTCACTTGGCAAGGTGAAATTTGATCTATTTCAGGTGTATATTTGTAAAAACAATGTAATAAAGGGGGGAACATAACCATTAGTATTACATTGCTATTAGTTTATTTTTTGTTAGTTGAGCATTGTATTTATGTAGTAGTTTATTGAGTTGGTTAGAATCAATTATTTTAACTAATTGACTATGTAATGTATAAATTTACCTCTTGATAATGAATAATATCATTGATACATTTTTAGTCTTCATAATCCTCAATATTCCCTAAGCTAGATCAGTACCTCAAGTGACTTGAGAGCATAAATGATAAACTAACAATATCTATTGTTTGTAAATTTATTATGACCATAGTCAAACTTGCATGACTCTATTGGAATCAAAATTATTGGGGAGTCAATCAGTCTTCAAACTTTCATATACAAACTTAAGCAATCATAGATCAATTAGACAAGTAAATACATTTTAACAAGCACAGGCATCAATCCACAAGAGCATGAAACATATGAACACAAAATATATATGGGAAACCCTTAAGGGGAATAAAAACCACTAAAACATATCTTGAAAAAAATTTCTTATAATACCATGAATTAATTTTAGTTGATCACCAACCCAACAAGGATCACTAACTCCTAAGTTTATCAAACACCAACTTGTTAGGAGGCTACAACCCCCTTACTGATCAAGCATCCACTCAATCAACACTTTGAACCTATCCACCTTGATCTTATTTCCCTCTCATAACTGATGATGGTCTTCTTTTTCTCTATCACATGCAAATCTTCTTCTTACATAATCAAAATTATTCTTTACCTTCTTCGCTCAATTAGGCCTTCTATGGTTTTATTAGGTCATATGGACTTGATTGTTACACATAGGACTTCTATCAAATATTCATCACTACAACTTTATATTATTTTTATGGTCTAAAATACCTCATTTTTTTCTATAATATCCTTTCTTATTTTCTTACACCACCACTCCAATAAGCCTAAAAATGCCTCATATATATACAAGACTTTTCTAGTTCATATCCTTCTTAGTCAACCAGGCACTCTTATCTTCATAGTTTAGACATGGAATGGATATTATATCACCTCATAGATAATGATAAAATGTTATTTTAGTCCATTTAGTTATACCCTTTCTCAAATAGACCTTATCTCTCTTTTAGGTCTCATGGAGACCTAATCCCATTAGGTTTGTTTTACAACACGTTACACATTGCCTTCTTTGAAACACATCCAAACATATAACACTATAGGAACACATCATAAAACACTCAAATATACCTCTACTAAGATAATATATGTTCCACAACACTTTTTAGGTTAAACCACTACTTGGAGCACATCAATAGCATAATTCATATTAGCCCTATGTATACCCAGAAAGTCTACCAACAAAAATTGAAGCTCAAATACAAATTTTACAAAAAAATATGGAAAAAAACATATATTCAGAACCTTCATGACCTTAGGGTCATCAACAACTTCATTATACACTTCAACATAGAGATTAAATCCTAAAACTCACTTCTGTAACATGACCACTCAGAACTATCTGAATGCTCCAAAACCAAGTCATGAACAATTAACCACCAAAATATATAAAAAGACATTTCATGACACAAAATGAAATAATATGAACCTTATATATATTCATAACATGTTCGTATTAATTATACTCTTAAAATCTATGCAAATCACCTCATACTCATCTTTGTTAGATGACTCCTTAGAACTGTCAAAGACTTCAAAACATAGTCATAAAATAATGACTTAGAACACCTATAAAATCACTATCATGAACTTAAAATGGGTTTATATGATATTTCATCATATTTAAATCAAATTAAAACAAATATATTATAGACTCAAATAGAAATATTGGTCTTACAGACCAATCTCATGGCTTCACTATATACAGACCTCACTGTGTTAGATAAGTCAGTTTGAGATCAATTTTTTACCATACACAAAAATATTCAAAAATTATGTCCATTAAATTTATGTGTTAAAAATCTTTAATAATAACCCTATGCATTTTTATACATTCCTAATCCATGACAACACATCCCTAATCTCATTCTCACTTATACCTAGTTTTTCTCATTGTCTTCCTCACTAGGCCTTTTTTGTAATAAGTTAAATTCCATGACCAGTTCAGCATATCTGAGGTCTATAACCTACTTATAAACCACCATGGTAATAATATATAAGTCTCAATATTTAACCTCCATCCACTTAGTAACTTTGACTTAATCAACTTTGCCTGTTATAGCAATTTTTTTAAAAACATAGCTTTTCCTATAGGGTCCACTCACTCATATGTCATGCCAATACCACCTAAAGGTACCTATAATATTCCTATAGCTTCTCAAATAATCAAACTAGGTTATCCAATTCATTATGATCCATTTCTATATCAGGTCATTATTAGGGTTTTAGAGAGGGTTAAGACCACCTTATAATCTTAATGATCATTCATAAAGATTAAGACCTTAATCTAAAAACCAATGATTTTAAATTTGAGATAGGATCCTTACCCAAATTCCATCAGCTTCTTAGGATATAATTCAAATGTTTCACATGATAATGAGCACAATAAATTCCTTTTAGGGTTGAAAACCCTTCATTTTGTGCACATAAAAAACCTCAGAACCATATTTCATGCTTTCTCTTTCAAAATTTGAACTAAAATTTCATGCACATTCTTGAGACAATGTATCACACCTATGAAAATTCTTACATGATCATAATTTCCTTATAAATTGAACATGACTCCTCATAAGACCACCCTCACTCTCCCTACTCATTAAGCCTTAACTTACAAGTCACTCTAGGACTTGAAACTAACCTTTCTACCACTGTAGATGCACTCTAAAATTCACTCTCATGCCAAAAAACCTCATACCATTTTAAAACACTAATTTTCATTCTTCATAGTTCTTGACAACACTTCATGGTACCTTATTGGGTTAGGCAGGGTCTAGGAATAGTCTGATTGCATGCTTAGGCTTAAGACCTTACCCCTGTAGGCTTACCTTGAATCTTTACAAAATGTTCTAACTCTTCATATTCATTATTTATCATCCTTAAACACCACTCATACTTTTATGTATCCATCTCACCAAACCACCATGTTAATACCTTCTCATAGGGTCTCTTCATGTGATGATCAATGTCATGACTAGGTTTCTCAAGCTCTTGAAGCTTGACAACTAGAATTGAAACATTCCTTGATGATTCAACACTTTGATCATATACCTTGAATTATCCTTTGATATTATCATACATCTATGCACACTTCTTCATGCACATTCTCATGATATGACAATGCTCTTCAAGACTAGTTTTCAAAAGTATGCTTACCTTGTATCTTGATCTTGAACTTATATCTTGATCTTGACTTAAAAACATGTCATCAACCTTAGAATAATCATCAGGTTATCTTCAATTTATCTCTCAATATATACACAATATGTTTACTTCAAATTCTCTCTTGTCATAATACTTCCTTGTCACATACCACTTCACCATGCATCTTTACTAGATGCACTTTGACATCAACTTTGACCTTGACACTAATGACATCAATTTGACTTGGCTATCAATTACAACATTTTTCAATAGACTCTACATTTTTAAATTACTATGATACCTATATGTTATTCCTATAGATTCCACAAATCCTATATATTTATGTAGAACCACATTGAATGCAAATGTTTGCTAGTGTGTGAGAATCTAAGGAAGAAAGTTGAGATTGAGAAAATAAAAAAATGGATCATGAGCCAATGTTTGTAATTCTTAGAATTTAAGGAAGAGTCTACATTATTTTATAAATAAGGATAGTTTCACATGATAGGTTAAGGTCGTAGACTCAGGCACTTGTCATTTTAACGATGTTGTAGTTATATAGAGATGGATATCTATGTCCAAGGACTAAACTAAGTATAACTAAGAGCTCAACATAAAAAAATTTAAGCTCTTAATATCATGCAACACCTAAATTTAATGAATAATATGATATATTAAAGTATATCCCTTGTGTGGAACTCTAAGGATTACATGGGTAAGTCATTCATTGGTGGGTACCGTTGACCATAGTTACACCATTTTAGAATCTAAGAAAGGTTTCAAACCTTTAAAAATGTAAGGATAAAGGTGAAATTGAAAATGAGTTATTAGATAGAGGAATGAAGTCTAATAGATCACTAAATACAAGGCAACTAGCATAATGTTATCTTCTACCATGAGAAAGTGGGTAGAGATAAAAAGGATGACATGAAAAATGGAAGGAAGACTATTAGACCATTGAATGCAAGTTAATAATTAGAAAATCATTCTCTAATATAAGGAGGTGGGTAGAGAGTGACTAAGTGGGATATAAGATAGGAGGTAACTAAGAAAGGAATACAACCTTAGGATGGTAAATAGAGACTTCATAAAATCAATTCTTTAGTCCATATCACCTACATAGGACTACAATAAAAAATGCATCGATATCTATTTTAACATAAGAATTTTTGATATTACAAAATTTGCAAGTAATTTATACAATCTCTAATAAAATGCCTACCATGATGCATTCATTACACTATAAAGGTTTGTAGTGTAGCACTGACTGATTTTTAACCAACAAAAAAAAATTGTTATAGGAGACACTGAAATATCATGGAATGTGAGGTAGTCTATAAATGGATGAGGAGAGCTGGAGTGTTGAAATATCACTAAGAGTGAAGGTTATCAAGCATAGGAAAGGAAGTGAGTTATGGGAAGAACCATCAATATGAGGTAGCCATAGTGAAATATTAACTTAACATGAGGTGCAGATAGATCACCAAAAATGAAGCATTATAAGGGTATAAGAGAGGAGAGCATCAATAGATCACTAACTATGAAGTAGTTCATGTGTAAAATACAAGTGAGTTGAAAATTAAACCCTTGAAAAATATGAGGGTGTCAACAGGTATCTGACTATGATGAATTGAGGGCAAATGAGAATCTTCCAATTAGATTATTATGTATAAGGTGTGAGAAAATTATTTTTCATTGAGCATAGATGGGTAGATATTAAGAAGTATAAAATATGGATCAGCAAAAAGCTAGGAAAAGATGTGACCTAGAGTCATAAATCTTGAGGACTATGGAGGAGATAGCCTTAAATTTTTAGGTTCTAGATAAGATAATGACACGTGTAAAAATAAGAGATGTTAAGAGGAAGGATATCATAGAGATTCAAGGATATACCATTAGGATAAAAAATCATGCAAAGGTTTTTAATTGTGTAGAGAATTACCCAAAATATTAAGTGAAAAAAATATCCAAATAGAATGATCGAATGAAATTATGGAGTGGGTCATGGATGTTGAGCACTATTTTTTATTAAATGGAGTAGAGGAATCCTTGAAGGTGGATAATGCACATAGAAGGTTGTGTGGTAATGAAGCAATATAATGGAGAGATCTCCAAGGGAAAAGGAGATGGAATGGAATTAATATCGTGAGGAGTTTGGAGTAGATGGTTTCTAAACTATTAGACTAAGTGATGCATATACAAGACCAGTGAAAATGTAGGAGAAGACTTGAGAAATATAGGTAAAAACCTACAAAACCTCACCCCCAAGGCAAAGAAGAGAGCATTTCCATAAATGGAAACACACAGTATAATCCATCATGAGAGTATCATAAAATCCAAAAGGATCCCCATGAGATGATGTAATATCCCAATTAAAATGCATAAGAGTGGGAGCCAACACATGGATAAATAATGTTATTAAGGAAAGGGATTGAAGAGAAGGATGGCATACGATATGTGTAAGTAGTAGAGGAAAAAAGGTTATTATGCATAAGATACAATAGAGGCACAAACCCAAGGTGAAACCTAGTTTTAGCAGAGTAAAATGGGTGAATTCAAGGTGGATATCATTCCACAAGAGATAAAATAAGTTTAGGAATATGTGTAAGGTTTAGGAGAAACTTGTATAAGGATAGGGATACATGATAACCCTGGAGGAGAGCATCAGCATTATTAAACACAACCTATAGGATATAAAAAGGGAAAAGATGTGAAACATGGATTCTCATGAATCAGAGGATCATTATATGACATCAATAATAGTTTCAATGAGGAGTTATAAAAAATTAGCCTAAATTTGATGAGGAAGGCAAAAAATTTATTATGAAATGTTCAAGGGATCCACTATAGGAATGTAGATCATAGTATCATCTTGAATTTAATTATCAAAGCATAATTTTCATTATGTTTAAGGAAAAGGAGTCACTATTATAAAGGATTAAAGTAGGAAAACATTAGATTCAATATAACTCAGAAAAGTGATTAAATATAATATCATACTAAGTGCATAAATTAGAGTTTGTGATAGCATACATAGGATATAAGGTGGGAGTTGATAGACCCCATAAGGATTTGCACACCACTATGGGAATCAAATAGGAGGAAATACATAAGGAAAATGGAAATTATATCACCATTTAGACATACCCTATGATAAACACATGAAATAATAATGTCCAAGTATGCCTACTTGTCACCGACGACATAAGGGAAAAAATGCCAACAACAAGGGAGAAGTAGAAGGCACATAGAACAAAGGATATGAAAGGTACAATGACATTTTGGTAGAGGTGGATAGTAAAATATGGGTGTAGACCCATGTGATATGAGGATGGGTGTAAATATATAAAGGAAAGAGGTGGGTTCATACCCACAAGATAATATGGAGGTGGGTACATAACCACAAAGGAAAATATGGGTGGGTACAGTCCCATGAGAGTAAGCAAAGGTAAGAGTAGACCCATGAGAGAAGAGATAATATAAAACTTTTGGGGGAGTGAGTTATGTAATTTTCATGAGAGGAGAAGCACTAAAAACACTTGGTGGAGGTGGACAAACATAATGGGTGTAGACCCACAAAGGAAATAAGGAAGAGGAAAGGTATCAAATCTATGCAAAAGAGGAAGGTTTATCACACAAAGAGGGTTTATAGAAGAAGGAATCACATAAATATTTCTTATGAATCACTACATATGGAAGAGAACATTGTGGCCTTGGTAATATGCCTAAATAGTGGTTCTACCACTCAACCCTATTTGTAATTTTGAATTTACATTTTATTAATGTGGGAATTCTAATACAAGAGTATCCCAAGTGAATTGAAAATCTTGCATCACCCAAAAAATAGAGTCAATCAATCAAGGAATAAACCAAATTTGGTAGTGTGTGATTACATGGTGAAACATTTTGGAAGTTTGTTCTAGATTGTACAAGATTCCACTTGCATAGAAGAAAGGTCCCTAAGAGTTGTGTGAGAGTTAGAGAATAAAAGGGTTACAAGTTTCATCTAAGTAAATTAGTGTGTGAAAAAATATGTGACATGTATAATGATGCACTAGGGCTAGGAAGTAAGGTCCAAAAATAAAAATTCATGTGGTAGTGTGTGAAGAGATGAATACTTACAGAGTGCTAAAGAACATAACACGAAATGAGTTGTTTGGTAAGTGTGTTCTACATGAGAATAAATAAGGTTTCAACCAAATATATCTTTGAGATTATGAAATTAAGATATAATTAGTTGATTTTACCTAAGTAACATGCCAAATTAATGCATGGTCATGTTTAAGGACACACATAAGTTTGAAGAGTATGATCAGCCAACGAAGAAGCTCTAAAGTAGCCAATGTGCAATGATGATGGCATTTGGAAACATGGGGAGTTTGAGGTAAAAGAGCATGTATAAATATATTTTCAAAGCTTTCAACACATAACCTTATGAATTAAGTATTATTAGGATGAATATTTAATTGTGTGGACCCACACTTAGTTGTTCCCTAGGCTAGGCTAGTACCACAAGTGACATGATAATGGAAAGGAAAAGCCAATAATATTTATTATGTCTATATTTTTTAATAAATTCATGATTTTGCTGATTAAGGTCCATAAAATGAAATTATACCTCTAGGTTAGGCAAACATATTTTTAAACATCTTACATAATCATGTAGAGCCACATTGAATGCAATTATCAACTAGTGTAGGGGAATCTAAGGAAGTAACCAAAGATCAAAAATCTATAAATATGGATCTGGGACAAATATTTATAATACCTATAAACAAAGGAGGATTCTTTTTTAGTTTGCATATAATTATATATTTGCATTCCAAAAGAAGGTTTTAGCCTTGAGCACATGGAATTCTAAGTATGTCATAGTTGTAGAGAGGGAGATCCATGTCTGACGATTGGACTAAGTATAGTTGAGATCTCATTGTAACACTTACAAAGTTCATAATATCATGTAATGGATATATTTAATGAATAATAGGCTATATTAGTATATAACCATTATGTGGAACTCTTATTGATACATGGTTAAGGCATCCCTTCATTAGACTTCTAACCATGGCCACACTATAATAAACTAGACACCTAAATACAAAATGATCCTATAATTTTGGTCCATGATTACAAAGTTTATATATGTGATGATGTTGCAAAATAGATTAATTTTACTCCAAACAAAGTTAATAAGAGAATATCTACAATTGACCTAAATGAAACCTCAAAATAAAATAAATGCTAATGTACTTGGGGTAATTATACAACGAATTTTTTTTAAATATAGTGCTTTGTACAATTATGCATTTTGTTGAAAATGGTGTAAATGGTTCTATTTAAGTTGAGTTTAGGTAGGATTTATAGATGTCATATTTAATTAATCTATGAATATCTCTTTCAACATATATGGAGCATTGATTGAAATATATTTTAATTAAAATGATTGATATCAATATCAATTCCCTATAGGAAATACGTAGATTAAATATACCAAGTTTTCTTGATCCTTTTTCCATATATATTCATAAATAATTGAATATAATTGAATGGATATATTTTGTGTCTAATTTTTATATTTACCATACATCTTAATATGTGAATCAACATCACTACATAGAAAATAATTAAAATATTAAGGGAATGGATGTTAAATTCAGCAATGAAAATAACACCTAATACTGCATATGTAGTTTTACCATGATTGCGATTCTGAGACTACTATAAAAATTTAAAAACATGTACGATCAACATCATTTTTTTTTGCATTGAGATTTATATCCCCTACATCTTCTCTATTTCATTTTTCATGTGTTTTAGGTCTATTTTTATTGATTTGATCTATGTCCCCACCCTCAAAAGTAGAAACCTTTGTCTACTAATGGTTGGCTAGAGTGTAGGTATATTTTTTAATGATTTGATCATTGTCCCCACTTTTTACTAAACATAAATCATGTATGTTTTTTAACAATTATATTTTTTCCCACCCTTAAAATTTGACAACTTTATGCAATCATGGGTGACATCTTTCGTAATAGTAAGAAGAAGTTAAAGTGCAAAACACACCGAAGGAATTAGAAGTGCAGATAGAAAATAAAATGTAGTGAATGTAAGATCTTCAAGAAAGTAATTATACTATCCCTAATGAATTGATTGTCATAAATAATGATGAAATGAACAATGATAGTATACTAAATTTTGAAAGTACGATTATAAATTCTGATAGTATAGCAAATTATAATGCAAGTCCACATTCAAATTTTAAGGTTTTTAATTTTGGTGATGATGATAGTATGCATGATGATGTTAATTTCATGGAAACATCGATTGGTGAAAGTAAAAATCAAGAAAATAATATCAAAACACCATCGAATGAATAAAATAGTAATGAAGATAATATTATGAAAACACCAAATCAATCAAATTTACCACTAAGAACACCTCCTAGGTTTTCGAAAAGAAGACCCATGAATTCAATTGAAATTGATGAAAACATTTTGAAACCAATGCCTACAAAATTTTCTAAGTTACATATGAGAATAAAATCTAAAATAATTTGAAACTTGCACTTTGAAAAATTAAATGAAATTCAAAGATGCCAATTGTTTGTTACATTGATGAAAGTGCATAAGATGAGACCTAAAATGCACACCATATGAATAAAAACATATAATATTGATTGTGTAAATAAGGAAATTGTTGAAATTTTTCATAATGCATACCATCAAGTAGGTTTGAACAAATGCATTATTACAATTCTTGATAAGTTGTCAAACAAAGAATAAATGGTTGATTAGAAAAATAAGTTGAGCATTGCACATAAACATAAAAACACTAATGAAAACAATTGGGATACATAGAAAACTTGATGTTACCGATAAAAATGGCTTGTGGGCATTCTCTGGTAGACTCCCATGGAAATACAAGGTTATAGTCGATGCCCTATAAAATTTACTTACAAAATTTTAGAAATATAACACAAGGGTATCACCTAATATTAGAGATGTAATGAAAATAAGAATTGGTTCTTGTAACCATGAACCACATCCTAACATTTTTTGGATATGACTCAAACACAATTATACTCTAAATTTTTAAAATATATACACAAATTTATATTAGTCAAATATATTTTGAAATAGACAGACCCTTCTATGTGAAAATCAATCACATCTGCACTATTTATTGTTGTAGGCAACATGTTGAATTTTTTTATGCATTAAGATATTTTTCATCATGTTCAACATACTTTGCATATTGACAACATTTTACAGGAGTGTGGAGTGGAAGGCCCATAAAAATTAGCAAGTGAATTTATTCCATCTATTTTTTTTGAAAGATGAGATGGACAATTTTTTCATAACAAGGCATGTTTGGATGGAACTTGTAGCATTTATAGTGGATTGCCAAAATCTAAAAATTATACCCATGAGAAGAGTACACACAAAACTGGAAAAAAATTGGTTGGTTTTAGTAAATATAAATCTATGGCATATCAATTAAAATATTTAAAGTAATCTAAATGGTGTGAGCTTGTTATAGAACAAATATCTACTTCAAAATTTATGGACAAATTTAGGGAGGAAATTGTGTATGAGTGTCCAAGGCGCACACATAGAGTTCAATGGCTAGATGAACAATTCAAGTTAAGTAAGGACATATTCTTGCTTGGTACTATTGTTTTACTAATTGACTTTTTATAGAATTACACATTTTAACCTCAAAAAGAAGTTCAGTTACAATACTACAATTCAATATAGGTTTCCATTTTTATGAATATAACATTCAAGCATTCACCTAACAGTAAAGAGCATGATCAAAAAATATTAAGGGAGTACCATTTATATGTCATCGAAGATCAAACACATTATTTATAGTATGTGTAATGTTGTTTTTATATGTTTTATGACAAGTTGAGTGAAAGGAACATTGATTTCAATCAACATTATATCTAGTCAGATAAATACATGTCATAATTTAAGAATGCACATATGTTCTATTGGATGAGTAGGATGCATGTGACCATTGATGTAAAACATATTTGTAATTTCACTAAAGCATGCCATGTAAAAGGGGAACATGATGGTATAGGAAAATATAAATTGACTTCTATGTTCTATGTGTGTAGAAGAAAATATAAATTGACTTCTACAGTCACAAATGGGGAAAAAATTCACTATCCCATTGGGTCTATGGTAGCTAATGTAACTTGGCTTCAATACTATCCTATCAAAAAATTTAATGTATGGTTATTTGAAGACTACAAAGTACATAGTAATATACTCCATTATTCAAATTTAGTTCTTTCAACAAATGTTCAATTGCATAAATATCAGGGTAGGCCATTAAAAAGGACTCTATGGAAGGTTCATGAATATGATCATGAATCAATTCTTGCTACTATAAATAATAGATCCAATCCTAGTGGTTCCTTAGATTGAACTCCTAAGGTGTGTTGACTTCTCAAATGCAAATGTTTTTAATTTTAACAAATTTTAGCTATTTCTTAGGTATTACATATAAATTTCAATTTAATTACATGTATTAACATAATTTTTGTAGGTTATTGGTGCCAAATTAGCTTTCAAATTCACGTGGTTGGCACTGTTAGTAGAGAATTACAATCTCAAAGTTAAAAGGAGCTTTTGGTTCAAGTAAACGATTGATTATTTTACCTTATCTAGGGAAATGTCATCTTGAGGCCAAAACGAGTGTTTTACCTCCTAACCAAGCATGTTATAAAGGTGTGAAATCTATTACTAGACCAATACTTGAAACATTAGACAACTTCATTAGGATTTTTTAGGACCATAGTTGTCTATTCTCATTTTCCCTCTAAAATGGGAAAGTTTGAAATTTTGAAATTATATTACATGGTTGAGGGGTTTTGAGATATTAAATGGGTCTAGGACCATTGGTTAGGATTCCTTAGGAGTCTCTTAGTATATAGTAAAATTTATTTACTCTTATCTTGTTTGTAAATTGTTAAAATAGTGATAAGCCTCATCCCAACATAAAAGAAGGCTTAATTTGGCATATACTAAGGTTGTATAAAATGGATGAGAGCTTTGTGCGGTCAAGAAATAACTAAACCTAATTTTAGACATCAGTTTTGATGTATATATTTCAAACCAAACCTAGAGGGCACTTAGAAGAGCATAAAATGAAGGAGAAACTCAGTTGGTGGGATTGATGAATAGTGTGTAAGGAGCTTGTAGGGGTGTTTGTGTAGTTTTAAAGTAATAAATGAATAAAATCATGTTTCCATAATATTTTCATGATATTATAGGTGTGATTAAACCATATTTGATAATTTTTTGACTTGTTATTTCATACATATCATTGATTGTGGAGTGAATGGTTTGAACAACATGGTTGTTGATGGTTTCTAAGGTGTATCAGACTTGTAACCCACTTTTGAAACATTTTTGAATAAATATCTATATTTTTGTGTGATTATAAGTTGTATTTGGACTCATATATATGTTTTTAAACTTCATTTTATCTTTTTCCTTATTTTTATCATGTTTCACGCTCTAGAAACCTTGAAAATAGAGTTATGAGAACCCAGATTTGAACATACCTTAAAGTCTAAGAAAATCCATAAAAGATCATCCATTGGTCATAAAAGATAAAATTTTCAAAACCTTAAAAAAAAATTAAAATTTTGAATCAGATCTTGAAACATTGTTTTGATCATTATACATATTTTATGCTTGCTACCCTGTGATAGGACAGCCTAGGGTTTTTCATAAAAAATTGAATATCTTTTGATTTATTTGGTGGAATTACTTAAAACTTGAAATGAATATGTTTCTTAGTGTCTTATAATGTATTTTTATGTCTTTAGTGTTTTTTGGAGTGTACATATGCATTTATGGTTGAATGTGTAGGACAGGGATATAAAAAAGACTAATTGAGGGCTAGAAAGAAAGAACTTTTGCATTTTATTGGGTTTATAAGTCAATTTAAGGTCTAAGTTTGTTTTATAATTATTTTATGGTTAATTTTAAGTATATATAATCAAATTAATAGTTTCTTAAGTCTTTTCCTAATCATAACTAGAAATTTAGAATTTTAAGCTTAGCAACCCTTTTTAGAAAGTTTGAGAGTAATCAAGAGATTTGAAGGTTGGTGATAGAGTGGCTACTTTTAGTAGATGAGTATAATCTAATAATCATAATAATACCTAATAAATATTTATAAATTCATGTTAAAGTCATAATCTTTAGAGTGACCAGTCAATACAAGAAGATAGACCTAATCTAGTTTAGACCAAGTTGATTTATATTCACTTGAAGACCAAACTAAGTGAATGGAGATTTTGGAGTCTATGTTGGAATTCATATGACTTACTGAAAAATAATGACATCATAAATAATCCTTGCATGTGTTTTTTACCCTATGAATGTATCTTGAGGGACTAAAGGAAGTAATAGTGGGAACTTGTCAAATTTGTCAAAATGTAATATGTTGAAAGTGTGTTTTTGAATTAACCCCTGCATCATTAATCAGCAACCCTGATGTGGTGGAAATGCCATTTTTAGCCATGATGCCTTGAAAATATAGATTTCAAACTATAGATTGCATCTTTATAACATTTTTTGTCAATGATACTCAAGGCCAAAATTCTTACAAAATAGGGTGTCTACATAGACTCTAAGCTCGTGGTGGTGGAAACAAGTGTAAATTACACATCCCAAGGTGTTATAAGTGATGGATTTTTAATTGGAGGTCCCAAAATTGGGAATGTCTATTGAAGGCAAAGAACTTGTCTCTCTAATACATAAAAGTTGAATTATAGGACTGATCACTAAATCCTCTGTCATGAGTTCATTGATGATTTAGAATACAAGGGATTCAGGATGAGAATTCTTTAATAGGCACATGATATCTCTTTCATTTCATGGATATGACTTACAGTTTATTTTTTATGCATGTCTAAGTTTGCTTAAAAACAATAATTTTTCCTTGTATGGAAATAGCATCTTGAGGCCAAAATAGGTGCCTTGTCTCCTAACCAAGTGTACTTGAATGCCAATAATGTGGAAATAGAGGTTAAGAATGACACCTAACATGGTGGTGATGTAATTTTTCAATCATGATGCCCCAAAGATAGATATCTCTAACTATGACTTGCATCTTGCATATAGGGAAATGTCATCTTGAGGTTGAAATGGGTGTTCCATCTCCTAAACAAGCATATTCGAATGTCAAGAATATGGTCCTAGATGTTGATCACCACCCTTGACATGGTGGTGATGCTAATTTTCATCTATGAGGCTCCAAAGATAATGATCTCCAACTATGGCTTGTATCTTGATAACATTTCTTGTCTATATTACTTGAGGCCAAAATTATTGCAAAAAATGCTATCTACATGGATTATAAGGCTGTGGCAGTGGGAAAAAGTGTAAATTGTACATCTTAAGGTGTTATAAGTGATTTATTTTGAATTAGATGTCCAAAAATTATAAATGTCTCATGGAGGTAAAGAACATGTCTCTTTACTACATAAAAGTTGCATTTTATGACTGGTCATTGAATCCTCTACCATGAGTCTATCAATGATTTGAAATTTGAGGGATTCAAGGTGAAAGTAGATGACTTAAATATAAAATTTAATTATTTTTTTTTTTGTATATGGTTTATGGATATGATTTAAGGTTTTTATTTTATGCCTATCCAAATTTTGCCTAAAAATAATAATTTTTCCTTGTAGGGAAATGTCATCTTGAGGCCATAATAAGTGCTTTGTCTCCTAATCAGGCATACTCAAATGCTAATAATTTGGTCCTATAATTTAATTACCACCACCAACATGTTGGTGATTCCATGTTTTAGTCATAAGTCCCTAGAGATAAAGATTTCCAACTGTAGCTTACATCTTACATTTAGGGAAATGTTGCCTTGAGGTTGGAATGGGTGCTCCATATCCTAACCAGGCATATCTAGATACCTAATAATTCATTCATAAAGGTTATTAACCACCCATGATGTTCTTTAAATGCCAATTTTCAACCATTAGGCCTTGGAGATAGTGATCTCTAACTAAGGAATGCATCTTGACAACATTTCTTGTCAATGTTGCTCAAGGATGGAATTATTGAAAAAAAAAAAGGGTATCTGCATGGATTCCAAGTCCATGTAAGTGGGAAATAGTTTAAAATACACATCCTAAGTTTTTTTAAGTCATGCATTTTGAATCAAAGGTCCTAGAATTGGAAGTGTTTACTAGAGGCAAAGAACCTATCTCTTTACTACATAAAAGTTACATTTTAGGACTGGTCATTGAATCTTCTACCATGATTCCACTGATGATTTTGAATCTAAGGGATTCACAGTGTAAGTAGAGGAATTAAATACTCACATGAAGGTTCCTTCTATTCTTGGATATGACTTATGGTTTTTATTTATGCCTTTCCAAAGTTTGCCTAAAAATAATAATTTTACCTTATAGGGAAATATTGTCTTGAGGCCAAAATGAGTGTTCCATATCCTAATCGGGCATGCTCAAATGCCAAGAATTTGGTTTTAGAGCTTAATCACCACCCCTGACATGGTGGTTATGCCAATTTTTAGTCACAATGACCTAAAGATAGATATTTCCAACTGCAACTTACATCTTGCATTTAGGGAAATGCCATCTTGAGGCCAGAACAGATGTTCCATCTCATAATCAAGAATCAAGTGCCACAAATGTGATATTATAGGTTAATTACCACCCCAAACATGTTAGTGATTCCAATTTAATCCATGATCCCATGGAGATAGTGATCTCTAATTACGGTTTGCATCTTGACAACATTTCTTGTCAATGTTGCTTGAGTCTAGAATTATTGAAAAATAAGGTATTCGCATGGATTTTGAGGCCATGGGGGTGGGAATGAGTGTAAATTTAACATATTCACATATTTTATGTGTTTTATTTTTAATTTAAGGTCCCATAAATATAAATTCCTATTGGAGGCAAAGAACATGTCTCTTTACTACATAAAAATTGCATTTTAGGACTGATCACTGAATCCTCTACTACAAGCTTGTCAATTATTTAAAAATTGATGGATTTGTGGTAAAGTAGAGGAATTTGATAGGCATGTGGTGTTTATTTTAGTCTCTAGATACAACATATGATTGTTATTTATGCATGTCTAAAGTTTATCTAAAAACAACAATTTTGCCTTATAGGGAAATATCATCTAGAGGTCAGAAAGGGTGCTTTGTCTCCTAATTAGGAGTACTTATATTCCAATAATGTATTCCTAAAGTTTAATCACCACCTAAAATGTGGTTTTGATTCTATTTTTTAGTCATGAGACCCCAAAAATAGATATCTCCAACTGTGGCTTACATCTTTCATCTAGGGAAATGTCATCTTACTCTGTCTCCTAACCAATTATACTCAAATTCCGATAATGCAATCCTAGAGATTATTCTCCACCCTCGATGTGGTGGTGATGATACTTTTTAGCCATAAGGCCATAGAGATATATGTATCTCCAATTGTGGCTTGCATCTTTCATTTAGGTGAATGTCATCTTGAGGTTACAATGGGTGCTCTACCTCTTAGTCAGGCAAACTCATATGCCAAGAATTTGGTCCTAGAGGTCAATCACCACCCTCAAAGTGGTGGTCATTCTAGTTTTCATCCATGAGGCACTATAGATATATATCTCAATTATCTTCTAGGTTCTCTAGTCATATCATTGTACTATAAATAAAATTGCAAATTTTGTTAAGACCTTCCCAAAATTGATCTCAATTCAAGATGCTTATCCATGACTTGATGCAAATCAACTTACAAGAATTTTATTACCTATTTAATTTATTCATTCTTTTAATAATCTATTAACTTATCCCTTAATTGTACTTCTTACTTCTTTTATTATTCTTGGAGATGACAACCCTCATCTTCATATTGATCTTAGTCTTTTCATTTTTTATTAGTCTAGAATCTTAGTGAACACTTTAGGTTTATTTAGGACTTGTAAAACATGCTTGTATTGTTCTTATAAGTTATCTCACTAAATTCTTATTCTCTCTTTACAATATATCCATTGATCATTCTTATATTAGTTTCTTCAAAACCAATGAGATTATTCATGATTTCAACAAGGTTACTATCTCTCTCAAATCACCAACCATTGTACCCTTATAGATTCTTCCAAAATTTCCATATAGGGATCCATTAGATTTAAACTCATGACTTGATCAATTTTTCTCTTATGGATTATAGCCTTTTAATCTATTATATAGCTATGACTTGACTATGAACTGATATTTTGATTGAGATGATCCCTAGGATCATTAAAGACATGTAAGTTTCAAAAACATAATTATACATAAATTTCCCATACGTTTCACAACATTGAATAAACTAAAAGGTATTTTTTTAATGCCCAAAAAAATTTTAAGTCATACAATAATGTGAACATGTAATGGAATATGTAATAAATTACAATAAAATCCAAAAGTTGAAATCAATGAGAATATTTAAAAAGTGAAATGTTGAATAATATATGTATATAATAAATCCATAAAAGCCATATAAAGGTGTAAAAATTTTGAACACTTGATACAATATCCTAAGTCAATGTCATATATGCATATAATTCCAAACAACTATACATCAAGCCATATAGGCATACAACAAAATGTTATAAGACATTATCATAATCATTAAAATACATCACTCTTTTTTCCTTGCTTGTATAAGCCTCTCCCTTGGATGTCTTGCTCACAACTAGAGTTTTTAGATATAAATTAATATGAATCCTCTTCTACTCAAAACTCACTTATAGATCCAACTATTCATTAGGGATAATTTTAAGAATGGACCCATAAAAGCTTACTATAATCATACTTCCCATGACCCTACTCCTCCTTATGATTACACATCATCTCATGTGCAAACTACCGACCTTGGCTATCCCACTTCAATAAAGTTACCACTTGCATGGACCCATTAGCCTATAATATACATTCCCTAGACATTCCCAGTACCTTACTAGCCCTTTCACTCACTCACAGACCCTTCAGGCATTTCTTGGAGCCCTTCCAAAGCCCCATCAACCATTTGAAATGGGTTGTTGACCTAGGCCATGGATTATGTGGGAACCCATGGCTTAGGATGCATGTTTCCTTCCCAAAATCTATGGCTTATGCCACATCTCGGTTAGAATGCAAAAAAAGGGCCCTATTTGGTCCCCAACATCTAAAATTGGGTAGTTTTTAGATTTTGGTGGATTAGGGATGCACTATATGACTTCTAATCACCTCATTTTTACCACTCTCTTTCTATTTCATCTAATCACTCCTCCAAATCATCACTCTTTGAGATCTTATGCCTTATTGGATCTCACTTGGTCCATTCTTGGTATGTTTGGTCTTTTATTATGACAAAGGATGCCTTATTGTTCTACTAATTGATTTTATGGTTTACCTTGCTCTCCACAATGATATTGAAGCTTGTTTCTTACTCCTAGATTCCTCAAGATCCATTGTACCTATTATTATTCTCTCCACATTGGCTTTCTCATAGTTTTCATCTTCTCCTTCACCTCCTCCATTATTATTGGCTTCTAGTTTAGAGTCAGCTCACATACATCTTGGTCATCCTCTTTCATTACTTCTTATCTTGGATTCTTGGTTGGTATAACATCTGCACAATATTTTTTATCTTGATCTAAGGGTAATTTGTTATTCAAAGTGAAATTCCATTATTTTAGTGTAGTATATATGCTAGGGTTTGCTATTTTTGTGCTAGTTTAGCTTATTGTGTACATGCTTAGACTAGATTCTCAATTGTATGCATTATTTTAACCCTAAAAACATCTTTCCCATTCAAAAACATATTTCATTGTGTAAGATTTTTTGATTTTAAATCATTACCTTACTTGGTATATGCTCTTGCGTTCATTTATAGTAATTGGTTGGGCTCAAATGGCATTCCCTCACTCATTCACATGATAGAGATAGTTTCACTTGGATAAATGCATTAGCTTAGGTTTATGAAACTATATGCTCTCCCTATCTCTATCTATTGAAAACATAATTTCCTTTCCAAAATAATATTTAAATTAATAGGATTACATGATTTTGAAATGCATTTCATGCTTTTTAGTGTTATCTTGTTCAAATAGCTAATTTTCTCATTCTTTATGCATTGAATGTCATTCCTTTATTGTTTGCTTTACTATGGTTATATTCCTTAGATATACCTATATCCTTTGTATGCTTGATCACACTAGCCTTAACCTGGCCTATAGCTTTGTGTAATATGGCAAACTGGATAGCCTCTATAGGTCATGAGTATCCCATAACATCCCTAAGCTAGTCAACATTTTAGGTGTTTGCCTAAGTACCCTACGTACCCCTGCCAAACCCTAGTGGTTTCATTAACTTTATTAGAGATCAGATCAAGCTCAAAATATTATGCATATGTTCTACCAACCAAGAATCAAAGATAAGAATCAATGGAGGAATACTAATTTGTATGTGATTTGAGTCCAAACCAAGAGCAAATAGCAATGGAGGAGGTGAAGGAGAAGCTACAAACTATGAGAGAGCTAATGTGGAGAGCACAAGAATATGTATAATGGATCTTGAGGAAGATAGGAGCAAGTAACAAGCCTTGAGATCACTATGGAAAGTAAGGTGAACCACCAAATCAAATAGTAAAATAGTAGGGCATGCCCTATCATAGTAAAATCTCAAGCATGCTAAGAATGGACCAAGTGAGATCCAAGAAGGCACAAGAGCTCAAAGAGTGATGGTCTGGAGGAGAGATCAGAGAAAATAAAATGAGAGAGTGGTAAAAATTAGGTGATTATCAATCATATAGGGCATCCCCAATCCACAAAAATCCAAAAACTACCCATTTTTATCCATTGGGGAACAAACAGGGCCCTTTTTCTCATATTTTGCTCAAGTTACGACCTAGGTCACAGCTTTTGGGAAGGAAAGGTGCATGCATGAATTCATCATATGCTAACCCAAAATTCATCCTCTTCACAAGATCATAAATACAACATGATCGATGATGGTGTCACTAATTTCCCTCCTGATAAGAAGGATAAGAAGGACAGCCATGAGGTCAATGCTCTAAGAAAGAGGCCAATTGAACAGAAGGCCCTTGAAATGAGTACCAAAAAACTAGAGATGGTGTTTCCTTATGATGTCACCAAGTTTTATAGCTTCCATTAGATGAAGGGACATAATGAGAATAATTATGTTACCCAAAAGTCTAGTGTGAAAGCCTTACCTCCTCCTCAGAGTTCTCCATTTTCAGAACCCAACTACAAATTGAATGTGTTCAAGGAGCCTCTACCTGACCACGATAAGGAAGAGAAGAAGATGAATATATCTAAGGCTAAGGACCATCATTCCTCCTATTAATATTCTACCTATTTTGACTCCTCTTCCCAAGCTAACCTAAAAGGGAAGGTCAAACATGAGATTAACAAGGTCATTACTATTATTGACATAGCCTATAATGGGTATGAGTGCTTTGTCAACACATAATTGGTTTGGGCCACTAACTTCACTAGATATGCTAGTGGTGTAAGGCCTTATATCCATCCCATGGGGGTTGGAAGCCCCAAATTTAGATTCTAATTTTGATGTAACATCCATCCCCAGGCTAAATAGTGTTTGTATTCTATCATAAAGGAGTTACAGGACCTCTCAGCTAGGATCTCCATTTAGGACCTTCTTCGCCTTTGCCCTGAGCAAAGGGGTGTCATCTTTGATGACCTTGGAATCTCTCACAAGGTTCCATTACAAGATAATGTGAAGGCTTTGTTCAATTCCAACATTTTTGATCATCCTCATCCTCCCACATTGTCTTTCGACCCTACCTCATTTCTAGAGACTTTGGTCTTTGAAAAGAGGGCTAGGTTTTTGCTCTACATTGAGACCTCCATCTAAAATTGTCATGTTAAGAGATTCATCATTGAAAAATGGGCCTCATTGAACATCATGCCCCTGTATGTCCTCAATGAGCTTAGGAATAGTTAGAAGAAGTTCTCTTATTATTGCCACACTATGTTGGTTTCAACAATGACATGGTTATACTAGGGGGGATGTTAAGCTTTGGGTCAAGTTTAGCTCCATGATAGTCAAGATCTAGTTTTATGTGTTAGACTTGGATCTATTATACAACATGATCCTTGATCATCCCTAGACTAATACCATGCAATCCATCACATTGATAACATTTTGCATGGTCTAAATCATGCATGAAAGTGAGGTTCATACCATGGAGGTTGACCCAAATCCCTAAGCATTACTTTATGAAAATACAAATCCCTCTAATAAGGATTTGGATAAATCCTCATGGGTCCAATAGACTCCCACATGCCCCCCACCTCTGAGTCTCACTTTTTCAAGGATGAGCATTTCAATCCAGTTGAGTATTGATCAACATTCACTCTTTTAGAGTTTGGCATGAATCAACTAACTCCCTCTCTATATTCATGATGCCAAGCTATCTCTTCCCTTCTTGGAGACCCTTTTTAGGAAATCTCTTTTAATGTCAAGCTTCCCCTATCATCGTGCTTATCCCATTAGAGTATTGGCTCTCTCAATGTGTCTCATATGGAGGCCACTAGAGTGGTTGAGTTTGATCTCAAATGTTATTTCATTCATGTTATGGTACACAACCTATTCAAGGAGAGAATGACATATCTCAAGCTCATGAGACATTATCACAAGTATTACCATCATCTTGATTGGTTAGGGTTGGAGATTTCACTCTCTAATGATGTAACCCCTAACATCCCCATAGTGCATGTCATGATGGTTGAACCTAAAGATATAGACTAATCGCTCCCTCCCATGCCTGACTATTTTGAGAAAGGAAACATTATATATGTTCAAGGATCTATATATGTCAACCTTGGTACCTATATGAGGCCAAATATTTTTAAGATCAGTGTTAGCCTCATTGAAAAGGAATGGGATGTCTCAGTCACCTTTTTACACAAAGTTTTGGATGTATTCTCTTGGGAATACATTGATATGAAGGGCATGGACCCCAAGATCATTCTCCATATCCTTTTTATGGATGATAAGGCCCATACCATTCAACAAAAACAACAACCAATGGTAGTCAAAGTCTCCCAATTAGTCAAGGCTAAAATTAAAAATCTCATCTGAGTTGGTTTCAACACCATTGTTTACTACCTACAATAGGTTGTAAATATCATCCCTATTTTTGAGAAGAATGGATCCATTCACATCTACATCAATTTTTGAGACCTCAATTTAGCTTATCCCACTCCTTTGATTAACCAAATTGTGGACTCCATAGCTAGTTTCGAGATCATGTCCCTCATAGATGGATTTTTGAGGTATAATCAAATCTATATTACACTCTAAAGACTAGCATAAGATGACATTAACTACCCCATGGGGTATCTTCTATTATGCCATCATGCCTTTTGGTCTGAATAATGTTGGGGCCATGTATCAGTGTGCCATGACCCATGTTTTTTATCACCTCATCCACAAAATCATGGAATGTTATCTTGATGACCTCTTTAAAAAATCATGTAGGTAGGTTGATCATGTATGAGACCTTAAGATCATATTTAAGCATCTCATTGAGTATCACATCAACCTCAATCTTGAGAAGTGTATTATCAATGTCTCATCTGGAAAGCTCATTGACTTCCTCATCTTGTAGTGGGGCATAAAAATGTATCCCAAGAAGATCAAAAAAATCCTTGAGATGCCTCATAAAATTTCATGCATTTGTAGTCCTTCAAAAGTCTCAACTTCCTTAGATGTTTCATTGAGGAGTATGTGTATAAATCCATGCCCCTCACACATCTCTTATGCAATATTACCCTATTATTATGGGGCCCTAAGATTTAGGTGGTTTTTGATAAATTGAAGTGCATGCTTCATAACCCTCCCATCTTGATGGAACCCATTGAGGGTTGAAAGTTCATCTTGTACACCTCTATCATTGATATCTCCATCAGGGACATGTTATGTCAAAAAGATGACACTGGTAAAGAGAGTTGTCTACTACATCTCTCATATGTTAGTTGGCCCTAAGCTTAACTAATCTACTATCGAGAGGTAATGCCTCTCCCTCATCTTCACCATGAAGAAGTTATGACACTACATGTTGGGTCAAACCACCAATGTGATTTTCTAGTCCAATCTACTCCACTATTTTCTCATAAAAACACATTTTACTAGCTAAACTATGAGGTGGATCATACTTATTCAATACTTTGACCTCCATATCATTAACCAAAATTTCACCAAGGGTATAGTTGTTGTCAAGTAACTCATTGAGTGCCCAATACCTAACTCTAGTGAAGAGCTGGATGACAACGCCTTCCCTGATGAGATGATCTAATCAATTGACCATATTAAGGTCTCTAAGTGTGATTGGTATCAAGACATTATCCACTAACTTTAGACCTAGTCTTATCCCATCTATGCCCTCTTATAAGAATGCTTTCGATCTACAAGCTTGCCACTCACTACATTATCATAGGTGGAGTCTTATTCATAACAGGTATGGATGGCATGTTGATGTAGTGCCTAACCCTCGAGGATGCCTCTCTCATGTTAGAGGAGTCTCATAGGAGTGTTTGTGGTGTCTACCTAGGATGGCAAGCCACTGCTTAGCATATCATCAAGATGGGTTACTATTGGCCCACTTTTATTAAGGATATCATTTAATATGCTAAGATATGTAAAATGTGCTAGTTCATCTAGTATATTATTAATGCCCCTATAGACCTCTTGCATTATATCTCAACCCTTTGACCTTTCTTGGTTTGGGATCTCAACTTCATCGATGAATTCAAACCTACCTCTTCTAATGGCCACCATTGGTTTATCACTGCCACTAAATATTCCATAAAGTGGGTTGAGTCCATTCCCCTTAGTGGTATGTGTAGGAAGACTATGGCCAAGTTTGTCCTAAACTATCTCACTTTTAGGTTTGAGGTCCATATTGTGATCATGGTCGACAATGGCCTAGGCTTCCAAAGCTTTGAGATGTGCAATCTCTTTGAACACTTTGACTTTAAGCTTTGTTTCTCCTCTACTCATCACCCTTAGGGAAATGGATAAGCTAAATCTTCAAACAAGACTTTGAAGAAGATGCTTCTTCATACTATTGCCCAATCTCAGCATGACTAAAACCTCATGCTCTATCATGCCCTTTGGGCCTACCAAACTAGTTTATAGATGACCATAAGGGCAACCCTATATCCACTCATATATGGATCTAAGGTTGTTCTCCCTATAGAGGTATTAATCCCTTCATTATAAGTTAAGACATTTAGATCACTATTCAATGAAGAAGAATGGGTTACTCACCTCACCAAACTTGAGCAGTTTGATGAATGTTGCATTGATGCTCTTGAGCACAACTACACTTATCAACACCATCAATGTCACTAATTTGATAAATCAGTGCATCTATATCTACTCTAGGTAGGTGATCTAGTTAAGGACAAACTCACTCATAAGTGTTTTAGCCCCTTCATGATCACCACCTCATTTCAAAATGGGGCCTATCATCTCTTGACTCTCAAAGGCAAGCCCTTATACTACCTGGTCAATGGGTTCCACCTTAAGACATTTCACATCTAGGTCCTACATGGCCCTCTTAAAAAGTCAACTATGGTGGTATGGAGGATCTTTCCCCTCTTCTCACACCACTAACCTATGTATTTCCTATATATGTGTGGCCATGTGGGTTATTTATTAGTAGTTCCTACTATCTAATCACATGTATCTAGTAATTTATCTCATATGAAGCATACACATCACAAAATGAGTAATGATTGTGTATATATCATAAAAAATCATGATTTTCTCTAGATACATCACTCGGCTTTCTCTAAGCGTAGGTTTGTAGTCCTAAAAAACTACATGTGAATACATATAAGATACCTCTTATTCATCATATGACTAGGCTCTATCTAGAATAGTCTTACTCAGGATGGAGATCTCAATCTATGCATCTCTACCAGTCAAGCCACAGTCTCCTCTACGGTAGCTAGTTGGTCCACCCTCTCCCCAAGTGACTTTACTACTTTGGTCTACTCTTGAGCTAGCTCAACCCATATTTAACCAATCTTGACCTCCACTCAAGTTATTTGTGTCTTAGTCCATACCATAGTTACCTTGTACCATGCTAAATTTGCCTCTAGTCCTAGTATTTGGTGTCATACTCTCACCATCTTGAGTGATGCTTATGTACCTACTCACCAATAGTATGTGGCTCTACCCCCACTAATAAGTGTGGCACTCTCTCTATGAGTGGTGTTTCTACCACATTAGGGAATATATCCCTTAGTAGTAGATCCACCTGGGACCTAGTATAGCTTGGTTGGTCTCCTGGACACACATAGAGAGTAAATATGTTAGTCAAATATTAACTCTTATTAAAGTAAGAGTATTAAAGACAAGTGTTATCTAAAACATACACTTTTATTACCTAGTCATGATCTTGGTCTCTTTGGAACTCCTACTAGTATTATTCTTCTTGGTGGTGGTGGTACTCACTGTGGTTGCCTATCCTCATCACTAGATCCCTCACTTTATCTTAGTTATACTCCCTTATGGGCTCTAGCCATCTTAGGTTGTGCCTATCTCTCTTGTACCACTAAAGCCTATCACCCTAGATGTTGGTATGGCTGTTGTGGACCTCAAAACTCCTCTTAACCCATGTGGATCTCCACTCTATCATCCTCTAGCCACATAATTGATTTATATGGATCTCAAATGTAGTTATCTATTATATCCCAATCTAAGATGGCTTATGTAGGACCAATCATATTCATGAACTACACGGCCCATGTAGTACCCTTTATTAGTGTAGGGTATGTCTCACCATCCCATGGTGTCCTCAATCAGGTAAGTTGGAATATCTCATAAGCCTAAGATAGAATTATTCTAGGTTGTGTTAATCCCCCTACCCTTGTGCAGTAGATGTGATCTAGTTATTGGTATAGTCCTCCTAAGGTGTACTTGCCCCAAGCATACCTTTGCCCTCCCTCTCTTTTATGGATAACTCTTATCTAGGATAGTGGTAGCCTTCCTATGCTCTGGTTGGTGTAGAGCCTCTTGACCATGTTACCTGCTATCACCATTCATAGTTCTGGAACCCCTAGAGATCGATGTGTGATTTGCACCCCATGGTTATTTTAATCTCAATGGGTCTCACTAGATAAATATTTATTATTTCTATGTCTTGCACATATGATTACTATATCTCCCTCCCTATAGGTTATGCCCCATAGAGCCAGTAGACATCCTTGATGCTCAGGATAGCCTCTAGCTTAGGTGCTAGCTAGAACATGTGCCTATCAGGCACCCATGTGGTAACTAGTGCATTCACCAGATATCTAGAGTAATGTAGTGATGGTATATGTACTAGCTTCCATAACCCTACACTTTTTAGGTAATCTTGGTCCTCTATAGGTAGAGAGTAGGCCTCCTTAACCAACCATGCTAGTAATCTCCATCATTTTGTCACCTTGTAAGGTCTCTCTCCCCATGTTGGTCGCTCACCTCCCTATGATGACTCCCCCTCCTCTGGTACACTAACTCCACATGTCTACAAAACCAAATAATAGATAAATGGATTAGTTATGTTATCTATGAAATGGATAAATGATGTTAAAAATAATATTTTTAACCTATTTATCTACTTCCCCCCTCTTCGATCTCTCCTAGCCTTTTCTAGGTCATCTTGGGCTCCCTAAGGCCAATTTTGGGCCCTTCTTGGCCTAGGCCTTGGCTTTCTAGGAAAATTTATAGCCTGGTAGTGGACCCAATCATGGCCCCCATGGCCTGGTAGTGGCCCAAGCTATGGGTTTGCCTAGCTAAGCCATGGCCTGGGTCGTGGCATTCTAGGAAGCCCTAAGGCTTCCTAAAACTCCCTCTTTGGGCCTCCATATAGCCTCCCACTTGGCCTAGAGAGTTTCTCTATACCTCTTATTCATTATTATTGATTATTCCACTTGATTTATCCATCGAATGATTTATATTTAGTCACAATGACTGTATGGCCTCCCAAACCCCAAAATAGATAAAATTTGATATTTTTTTGTTCAGATGACTTACCCAGACCATCATGTGCACCTGTGGTGTACTTCTCTCGTCCTCATATGCTTCTCTTCGGCATTAGTGGTTGGTTGACTCTCCTCAAAGTCTCTCTAAGTAAAAATTAGTGTGAAAATGACTTATTTTTCACTTTTTCCCTCTTTTGGCTCTCTTTTTTGCTTTTTATGGGCTCTTTTTTGGATTTTTCACCCTTCATTGCATCCTAAACCATGAAAACTAAATCTTAAGAGTTTTGTCCCATTTTACACATAATGGAGGCCTTTTTTTTTCACTTAGAGACCTAATTTCACCCACTCTCACCCCTTTTTTATCCTTAGGACCCCTTCTGGGTCCCCATTAACCTCCCGAGCCTATGCCCCATCTCATGGGCACCCAAGAATAGAAGTTGCTTTCTATGCTTCATTTTGTCAGTCATTTCTCTAGAATTTTATAGTCAATATATGCTAACTCCCATTTCTCTCTTTTATCATGGTTCTTGCAAGTGGTGTTGGTTATTGATTATGGTGGTTCAAGACTTTCTCTAATCTCTATTGACTGGTCTTCATCTTCTATAAACATCCTATCACCTTCCCTTGTCCCCTCTTCCCACAGTCAACATTGATCAATCACTTTGATTATGAATTGGTTTTATTATCTAACTCCCTTGTACATCTCACCTACCCCACCTCATCTTGAGATAGTCCTTCTACAGTTATTAGTCTGGTGTCATCAACCCTAATCATGGTACACCTCTCGATGGTGATTCAAATAGATGGTGGTAGTTTGGGTAATCCAATATGTGTCACTATGGTTTAGGCCATCAAAAAACCATGGGGCCATGAGCTTTCTATAGTTGGTTTCTTCCTTACCAATGAGATGAATAACACTAACAAGTATCATGTAATTATTGGTACCTTGATTGATGCATGTGGGTTAGGTACTTGCTATGTGTAGTTATTCTCTAACTCACTCTTATATGTGTCTCAACTCATCGATGCCTAGTCTATATTTAGCTCTGGGTTTTTCCCCCTATTTGAGGTAATACATGATTTACTTTCCTCCTTTAAGGATGACTAAATCACCCATATCCCTCATGGGGAGAACACTAGAGCTAGCATGCTAGCGAATGTCATTCTGAATTATATGATGTGATTATATATCATTTGTGTCCCTTTTATGTAGGATTTGGAGATGGAGATGGATTTAGATTTGGATTAAGCAGCATTTACACTCTTACTTGTGGATCATATCATCGATTTATTTTGCCATCATCCTTATCTGGTAAGTGTAGGTAACATTATCATTTATCATTTTAGTTCTTACTTTTCTTTGATTTTGTGTGGCTTTTAGGTACTGCACAACACTATTTTTTCATTTAAGCACTGACTGCTTGTACCTTAGGGGCATATGTAATCATACTTTTTATAACCTTACTCCTCCTTAAGATTACACATCAGCTCGTGTATAGATTACTAACCCTAGTTATCCCACTTTGAGACATTTTTCACTTACATGGACCCATTATCCTATCATATGCAATCCTTAGACATTCTTCGTACCTTACTGACCCTTTCACTTGCTCACAAGGCCTTCAAGCATCTCTTAGAGCCCTTTTAGAGCACCATTGACCATTTGAGATGGGTTATTGACCCATGTTACAGATTATGGGTGAAACATGTGGCCTAGGTGGCATGATTCTTCCCAAAATCTATGACCTAGGTCATAACTTGAGCAAAATATGAGAAAAATGGCCCTGTTTGGTCCCTAATGGCTAAAAATAGGCAGTTTTTAGCTTTTGATGGATTGGGGATACCCTATATGACTACTAATCACCTCATTTTTACCACTCTCTCTAATTATTTACTCTGATTTCTCCTTCATATAATCACTCTTTGATATCTTATGCCTTCTTGGATCTCACTTGGTCCATTCTTGGCATGCTTGGGATTTTATTGTGATAGGGGATGCCCTAATGTTCTACTACTTGATTTGGTGGTTTATCTTATTATCCATAGTGCTCCTAAGGATTTTTAATTGCTTATAGATTCCTAAATCTCCATTTTACCTATTATTGTGTTGTCTACATTTGTTCTCTCATAGTTTTCAACTTCTCCTTCACCTCTTTTATTGTTATTGGCTCTTGGTTTGGACTCAGCTCACATACAACTTAGTCTTCCTCCTTTATTACTTCCTATCTTGGATTCTTGGTTGGTAAAACATGTATACAATATTTTTTATCTTGATTTGAGGGCACTTTATTATGCAAAGTGAAATTTCATTGTTGTAATGTAGTATATATGCTAGGGTTTATCATTTGTGTGTTATTTTAGCTTGTTGTATACTTGCTTAGAGTAGATTATAAATTATATGCATTCTCTCAACATTGAAAACATATTTCCCTTTCAAAAATGTATTTCATTGTGTAATATTTCTTTATTTTAAATCATTATGTTTCTTGGTATATGTTATTGTGTTTATTTAGATTAATTGGTTTGGCTCAAATGGCATTCCATCACTCATTCACATGCTAGAGATAGATTCATTTGGATAAAGGCATTATCTTAATTTTATGAAACTATATGCTCCATATATCTCTCTATTTAAGACATCATTTCCTTTCCAAAATTGTATTTCATTTAATAGAATTTCAAGCTTCTAAAATGCATTTCATGTTTGTTAGTGTTATGTTATTTGAATAGCTTGTTTTCTCATTTTTTAAGCATTGAATGTCATTCCTTTATTTATTTCCTTATTGTATTTATATCCTTTAGAGATACCTACATCCTTTATGTGTTTGATCATAATATCCCTACCTAGTTTATGATTCTACCTATAGTTTGGTTTAAGCTAGCAAACCGGATAACCTCTATAGGTCACGAGTAGCCCATAATGTCCTTAAGCCAATTAGACTTCTAGATGTTTTCTTAAGTACCCTACATAGCCCTAGCCAAACCCTAGTGGTTCCATTTATATTCTTGGAGCTACACTTACTATAAATTCCTAGCAAATCTTATAGTTTAGGTATAATTCCATTAGCAAAATCACCATGTTGGTATAAATTGATTGGTGATTTATATTAGATCTTTAAAACAACTTATAAATAGCTAGTGAATCAAGCATCATATTCAAATCAATAAATAATGGAAAAAAATCTAAATGAAACCCCTTTCCCTAAAAACATCCATGGGAAAAATATGCTTGAGGTGGAATAACGATTATGATCAATGGATACCCTAAGTTTTTTAAAATGGCTATTTTGTTTTTCCCTATGAAATTGGGGGCAATCCAACCATTTCAAACACTTTCATAAATGAATAAATATAAGTAATGAAGATATGAGAGACAACATGAATAATAATTATTATAGACCCATCCCAAACCTAAACCCTAAGCAAGTGTGTGTCTCTTAAAAAAATAATCACCACATCAATTCCCAAACACACATTCACAATATTTTTGAGTTCCTATTGATCTCATTACTAAGCAAACAATCCCAAACAAATGCAAAAATCTTATTGATCTTGTTACTAAACAAATAATCCTATGTGATAACCAAATTATGTCTAATATTAAGGGTTTTAATATAAGATAAACAAGGTTTTCACACTTTAATCAAATATCTAAGGAAAAAAATAGCATGGAAATAGTTCAATTCCTTTAAAATATAGTCAAAATTCATTAAAAGTGTGAAAACATGTGTAGATATATACAGGTTGTATTTATTACCTAGATTGTACTTCATTATTGACTGCTTAGACTCCTCATTGGCCTCTCCTTGAAATTATCATCCATTTCATGATTCCCATGACATGTAGGGCTTGTATTTATTACTTGGATTGTACTTCATTATTATCTACTTAGACTCCTCCTTGGCCTCCTCTTACAATTACCACTTGTTTGATGATTCCCATGACATGTAGAGCTTGTATTTCTTACTTGGATTGTACTTCATTGTTGGTTTCTTAGACTCTTCCTTGGCCTCCTCTTGTAATTAACACTTTTTTTGTGATTCCCATGACCATAAAGGAATAAAAATTTAATATAAATGAAGTTATATGAATTTAGGTTTTAGGGTTTCATGGTTCTAGGATTTTAAGCATTTTGAAACACTTACGTAGATTTATTTTATTGGAAGTAATTTGTATTAATTAAAAAAATAATGGAGAAATAGGTTATAGGATGAGAAGTCTAAAGTCAAGATCTTATTTACAATTCTTTCTTTTTAACGATTGAATTTGTTATTTTTTTAAAGATTAAATTTGTCCTTTTCAAGTGCTAAATTTGATGGCCAAATGACTATGTATAAATTGAGTACAGAGCTCTTTAAGTCTCTCAAAATACCAACTAGATAATATAATAAACTAAGTGTAGCAAAAATTGTGACAAAAAATTAGAGTATAGAGTATAAACCAATAATGAGGCCATAGGGCAAGACACATATGAAAGCGAGGATGACATAACTGAAAAAAATATTCAAAACATTTTCATATTTTTAAAATTATAAATTATTTAATAAGGTATGCCAAAATGTCTTAACCACATCCATATTGGCCTTTCAAATATTTATTTACTTTGATTAATAAATCATGTTGAAATTAGAATATAATTATTACCTCCAACATTTAAAAACAAAATACAATATGATCATGAGGCTCTGTTGCATTTATTTAGTTTGTTTTTTATGCATTGTTTAAATTAAGTATCTTTCATGTCATTATTTCTCAAAGGAAATCAATTTCTTGTTTTTTTAAAAATAAGTATGTGGTAAAGATCAACTAGATAATTTAATAAACTAAGTATAACAAAAATAGTGACAAAAAATTAGAGTATAGAGCATAAACCAACTATGGGGCCATAGGGCAAGACAAATATGAAAAATGAGGATGACATAACTGGAAAAAATATTCAAAACATTTTAATAGTTTTAAAATTATAAACTATTTTATAAGGTCTGCCTATAAATGTCTTAACCACATCCATATTGGCCTTTCAAATTTTTATTTTTTTTTTTGATTAACAAACCATGTCAACCAGAATATAATTATTATTTAAACATTCAAAAACAAAATATAGTATGATCATGAGGCTCTAAGACTCTTTTTATGCAATACATATGGTAAGATCATGTGTAATACTTAGTATAAAAATAGTACATACCACAACTCACACTTTTGAGATAATTGCTCGATCTAATAGACTCCAATAAGTTCCTATTACAAGGGATCAATTCTTTGATGTTGTATCCTCTATAAGTTATACCTTGAAGGAAATTACAAAATGTTTCTCTTTAGATATTAGATATCATTTTCCTCGGGATGAAGTATTAGAATCCATGGTTGTGATGTACCCTCAATATTTTAAAAATGTTAGCTCATCAAATTTTTAAAATAAAATCAAAACCTTGGCCCAACACTTTTGTAAAAGTGTATAATTGAATGGTGAACAAACTAAAGGCATTTTAGATTTTCCAAAGCTACGGAAGCAGTTTGTTCAATTTTCCAAAATAAGTTTTGGACCATGATTTTGAAGATGGCATTTTAGATACTATGTGATGGTATCTCAAAATATTTTAATCTTGTTAATTTATGCCAAATAATGATTTTGGTTTCAATGGAAGATGAGAGAGTTTTTAGTGTATTATCATTTTTTAAGTCAAACTTAACAAACAAGATTGAAAAAAATTGGAGACTTACTAGATGATCTATATAAGTAAATACAATGTCCTCAATTTTCTATTTGATAGAACTCTAGAAATTTGGAAGTCAACATCTAAAATAAGAGGATTGACTAATAATTCTTCAAACACACTATAGTGTTGCCATAATAGATCCGAATCTGACAAGTTTTGAAGAGAATACAAATAACAATTATCAAGAACAAAATGAAGAAAATTGGCATGTTGAAATTTCAAATTTAGGCATCTCAAATCTAAGGTTGATCGAAGAAGGACAAAAAAATTGTGATTGATTTTGAGATTATTTTATCAGGGTTTTGAGAAAGTTTTTTGAAGATAATGCAGAGTATGTAAATGATTAAGAGGTAATTTTTATATTTTTTTTTATGTTTGATTAAGAGAACATGTCTATAACAGTTGTAAACTCTATTATATATATGCATAAGTATATAGTGGTGTTCCATTTTTACTTTTTACCAAAATTATTTTAGGTATCTATAGTGTAAAGCACTATAAGTATCTATATTGGACCAACAGCTTCACTTCTACCAATAGCTTTTATAAATGACTAGAAAAAATGAGATAATCATCACATATGTATTCAATAAACTTACGTTAATCCCAAGGTGACATGTTGGACCAACATTAAATTTTTCCATGGGGCCCCTTAATATGTTGGTGTCAATTCACTAAAAAATGGGGCAAATTATAAACCTCAATCCCATAGCTTTAATTCCACCTCCATTGCATCCAATTATAGAAAAAATAAATAAACATTAGGTTTGAAAGTGATTTATTATTAAGTTTTATAGTCATTAAACCCATATATAAGGAAGAATATGTTTATTTTACTCAGTTTTATAAATGTGTTAAAGACCACTTGTGACTTAAGACATAATAATTTAAGGTAATAATTATATTTTAGTTGGCATGGTTTGTTAATTGAAATAAAAAAATATTTAAAATGTCATTATTGATTATGAATATGGTTAAGACATTATCATTATATTTATTCATTTTAAGACAGACTACTGTGCATGCAAACAAATACTCTCAGTCTTCGGAATAAAAGAAACACAAATCCATATCTTGCAATCACAAGCAAAATAGCTTAAAAAGTATCTATACCTTTATTTCCAACCTCTCGTCCCAATATTTTGACTACCAGAGCTTTGTTCATGTTAATAAGTTGCATTAATGACTAGAAAAAATATTAAATTATCACATATGTATTTGAGAAAATTATTTATTCTTGAATACATATGCATCTCTATAATAAAGTTTACAACTATTATAGAAATTTTCTCTTAATCAAATATAAGACTCAGATAAGTTGTTTGCATTTACAGTCATATGGATTGAAATGAATAAATATAATGATAAGTTACCTAAAAAGCATTTCTTTAAAGATATTGGCTTGTCATCCTCACTTTTCATAGTTGTCTTGTCCTATGGCCCCATAGTCGGTTTAAGGTAATAATAGCATTTTGGTTGGCATGGTTTATTAATTTAAATAAAAATATATTTTAAAGGCCATTATTGATTATGGATATGGTTGAGACATTTTGGCAGACCTTATTTTATAGTTTTATATTTTAGATATCAAATATATGTATATGTGATCATATTTCAAATAATATAATCTAACTATAATCACCTAAAAGTGGTAATTAGATGCTAAGAGTGTTCCTTGAGTTATCCTATTCCTAGATTAGCCCTAGACTTATCTTAGAGCCTTTTCCACACTTTTCCAATCATTGTACAGACCATAGATACCTACATTCATCTAAAACATAGTCCTAAGAAATTTTTCTTAAATTTCAGCCCAGTTTGCCTAGCAGTCTGCCAAGTGAACATTAACGCCACATCTGGGATACTACAACCACATGGTGCTAGTGTCCCTAACATTGTGATATTATATTTAGCCTTAAATCTCTTGAACAAATACTTTTTCAAATGTGTTCCCCTCCTACGGTCGGTTTAAGCACATTTTCTTATCCACACAAGCTACAAATCTTTATAAATACAAGTCTAATTGACCTTTATTTACTATATGGAAAATAGATACAAAAGATTATTCAAACAAAAGACAAGTTAAGTAAATTTAAGGTATTTGATCCCTATTCTACCCTACTTATACAAACTACCATCTACAATAGCCCTAAACCCATATTTCAAAGCTCAAGCACATTTAAGGCATCCAAGTCCACTCTCATTCTAACATTCACTTGCACTTGCATCAAGCACTAGGTGGGAGAACTACAGTAGGATTGATGCCTCTTCAGATTATTGGTATATAGGTAACTCTCTTCATAATGGGGTGTTGAGGATGTCCAACCTATCCTACTAGCAAATACATAATTATTTCTTATTCCATACTTACAAGGAAGATTAGGGTTTACATACAAAATCAAGTTTTCTAGGCACAACACAGAGCTCCAAATTTCATGCATGCAATAACAAAACATAAAAATATGGATACATGTGCTCCCAAAAAATAGGAACAAACTTGTAAAGGGGACACTAGTGACACTTTAAGGACACTATAGTAACATGATGTTATTGTCTACGCGGAGCACTATTATCTAGTGAGAAAATAGTTCACATAATCCTATTGACAACACTCAAAACTATTGAGAACCCAATTTTTAGAACCTAGATCATTTGTGATAGTCACTTTCCAAATAAGTTTTTATTTAAGCCTATTTATTATTATTTAATGTCATAACAAATCAGTACTTAATTATTTCATATTATTGAACTAATTTAGACATCTCAGCATTTTAATCTAAACATAAGATTTACATAGTTAAAGTTTAAAAGGTTAAATCATTTGGTGAACCTATCTTACTTTGAATATTACTCCAAACCCTAGCATGCATTAATCTAATTTTTTGTGCAAAAATTTATGATTGCGTACTTCTTATTTTTCTAATTTTTTTTAGACAAACTAGCTAAATTAAATTAATTTCATATTAGGGTTTCAATTTATCTTACATATAATTTAAATTGGTGCAAAGAAACCCTAGATTCAAAAACCCTAACCCTAGATGCTCTTAGGATTTTTATCCTTTTTTCTCTTATTTTCATTAGCTACTATTTATTTTTCAAAATTTATATATTCTATTTTACTAGCTTTATTTCAATTTGTTTATTATATGCCATCTAAAAAATCTATCTCCCTTCGATTAAGAAGTGTTAAACTAGGTGGTAATCCTATAGAGCATATTCAAATTCTTGTTATTCAATCCTATAACAAGGACAAGGAACATATTACAAATTCAACTATGAATCCTTCACACCCTAATTATGTGGAATTGAATGGCAATGCATCTGAAGATGAACAATGCAAACAAGAGCAAGATGAGGTCCACATTGAGAATCAGGACACACTCCCTCCACTTAATAATAATGATTAATTATAAACAAAGATGAGGTATTACAAGGATTTAGAGATAGAATTTTGGAACAGCCCATTGATCATGCACAAATTATATAGGACATATTGTAAATTAAGAATAAGATAAATAATGGTTAATTTTTAACCCCTCTAATTAATAATGTTGTTAGAACTCTAGTGGGGCGGTATCTCAAACTTTGTGCTCATTGTTCATGCCAACACAGTCTTGTAGGTGTGTTATCAGGTTTGTTAGCTTGTTCACACTTCTTTATCCCTAAGTCATTGGAAACCTTCATCAGTCCATACCATTTTAAAATTGAAACATCACCACAATGTTTCCATGCTTAGATAACCAAATAATACCCTTGAAAACATTATATCACCTTAGAATTGTAGACCTATAGGTGGTAAGTGATGGGGACTGCAATCACTATTTTGTAACTTTGAAGGTGCAATAAGGATTATCAAGAAGGTCTGACCATTATCACCATTATATCAAGATATCAAAAAAAAATGCATATCAAAACACTTCAATCACCCATATTATGGAAACACATAGAAAATAGTCTTAAGAGGGTGAATGAAGTGACCACTTGAGATAGCATAACCTAATTTTTTTCATTCAACCATCAGTGATAACTACACCACTTTTGGCTAGTTCCTCAACTCTAGATGTACAATCCCTTATGCATGAGATTCACACTCTATAATATAATGTGTTACATCTCAAGAAAGGAAAAACTAGGCCATCATATGCCTTGGATTCCAACATTATCTTGCATACACCTTTGGCACATCACATAGCGGTAAATCCTTTTCCATTTAGTTTTGTGGAACCCAAGCTCACATTATATGATGGCAAGGGTGAGCTAGAGCATTACCTTAAATCCTTTCATGTAGCATGCTTGGACTATATGTCTAATGATTGGCTTATTATGAAGCTATTTCCATGCTATTTCAAGGATTATTCCCTATAATGGTTCTATTATTGATCTGTAAAGTCCACTAATTCAACTCAAAGTGAAGTTTTAAATGTACGGATACTAATTTCTCAAAACTGATACAAATTCTCAAAAAATTCAAAAGAACTTGCAAAATGTTTTGGCATAAATACTTCTCAATTATTGAAGCAATTTTTTTAATAACGTTGTGTTATCATTGTCATAATGAAAATTACTTGCATGAGTTCATTTAATAATTAAACCAAATCAGCAAACTGGAACAAAATCATGCATTAAAATGACAAATTACCAAGAAACACGAAATGTGATAACGGAGTTTGGCTCAACAAATGATGCCTACATCTCCGGGTTCTCTAAAGGAGTGGACCATTTCCATTAAGGGCATTTCAACAACCTAGAAACAATAAACAACTGTCCTGCAAGTTGATCTCTCAATACAAAAATTCACCTTCATCGTCACTGATAATCAAGCCCGGCACCTTCAAATTTTGTGAGTCTTCACACCTACAAAGTTGCTCCAAAAGTCCTAAAATCTCCTCTATGGGCTTAAAAATACACTTCCAATATACAAATTGGATAAAAAGAGTGTTAAAACTAAGTATTATGGCCAAAAAATGGAAAAAAATCCATTATATAAGCTTTCTCAAAGCTTTTACAAAGTCTCGGCCTTTAAAAATAAAAAAACACAGTCCAGAACCTGTTTAAAACAAATACAGATTCATATTTTTATAATTAGTTGCAAGCATGCAGCATAGTGGCTAAGTCTCTTATCTTTTTGCCACAAGGTTAGGGGTTCAAAACTGGCCACCCACCTTTCTAGGCGCCTTGACTGATTTTGAACTTGTCTTCCCTCCATTTTAGGCACCTTGGACTTTGAAATTTTCCTTGGGTGGCGTGATAGACATGGCAAGGTGGCATGGCATGCTTGAAAATTTCAAATAACATGTGATAAATAACACCTAACCAAATTTTTTCCCCCTAATTATTTGTCGTGTCAAATGGAGATTGGTCCACTTGGCATTTCGCAATCGTGCCACATCATTTTACAACACCAAATTTTTATCTATCAAACCAAAACTTCAGCGGCCTATAACTTTTGCATACAGTGTCTGTTTTGCAAACCGCAAAAAGCATCAAAAATCTCTCAATGAGTTCTACACTGTGCAATCATTTTTTAGAATATGGAACTTTTATTTTTTTTAAATGGAGAGATCCACCTGGATTAAACCTCCCCACTAAGCGCTTTTGGACCCCAAAAGCATGGTATCCATTAAAAATGCTTCTACAAAAACATCACTGCAACATATCATAGTAACAATTCAAATTTCAAACTGAATCCTAGAAATGTTAGTGAAAATCAAATATCTACCCATTACCACATTGTGGATAGAAACACACTACTTGCTCAAATGTCACATCTCAAAAATGCTGCATCTACCAATCACTACAAATTGTTCACCAAGTGCAACTACAAACCAATTTGTTAGTGTAATAATTTTACACACTATTTGTAACCACAATTGATAGTTACAATAAAATGCCCAAAAATGAATAAGGGTCTTATAGAATGTGAAAATATCGTGCATGTCTACAAACAGTTTGTATAATTAGTACAATTACAAACGGTGCCCATAAAGGGTCTTATAAGCCTCTATTTGCACAATATAAAAGACAACATATAAACTGCAATGCAAATTTCTCAAAATAGACATATTGCTCATGTCCATATAAACTGCATATACTGTTGTCAAGGTTTTAAAAATGAAGTTTCAAAATCCCAAACATGAGAAAATATTCCAAGTATGTTTAACCTGTCCCTTGGTTGTTCTCTACGGGCCACTCCAATAAACCATATCAGCATTCAAAGCATGGTGAATGTCTTTTATCATCACATAACAAAGATCCCAAAACATGAATGCATTATCAATCCACTAATCATGACAACATGAATGTCAAAATTTGTTTACCAACCCTCTTAATCCAATTTTCTTGATTAGTTGGTGAGATTTCTTTAGTGGATTTAGTAACATTTGTATGGGTTGATTTAACTTCATTAATTACCTTATTGATAGGTTTATAGACCATCTTAATCTTACCATTTCTAGGATAGTGTGATGTTTGAAGTCTCCAACACTTTTCAACCCGATGTCCACTTCTGTTACAATGAGTACAAAACCTTTTGTCCACTCTATTGGAAAACATATTCCTATTGCTACTCTCAGAACTCTGTCTAGGAGAATAGTCTTTCAAAATCTTTCCTAACAAAGATTTACGTTTCCAACATTTGGCTACACAATGATTAGACAATCCATAAAATTTGCATGGATAAACGTGCCACAAATTTTGTGTACCATAATCAAAAGGAACATTGGAATATTTATGTTGTTTGGTAGAATTAAAATCAACATGATTGCAAGTGTGGCGAAAAGAATGTGTTTTACCTTCCATCCAAGAGGATTTACAATTCTCCATAACACATCTTGCTTCTACTTTCTCAGAGCATTCACTTGTTCATTCTGAATACCAGATCTGTATCCGAACCCTGCACGATTAGGCTTATTCTCTACCTGAATGGGGTTAGTATCACCTTGGTCATCCTTTCCTAGGCCTTTTCCATTAAATCCCATTTTAACAAGTAATTTTGAACCTATTTCTTTTGTATATTGTTCAAATTTACCAAAATCATTGTTACTAGATTCTTCATGGAAAGGAAAATCAATTGATGACTTACATGCACTTACAATGTTTTCATCTGTCATAGTGCTTGCATCTACAGTGGAAGACAAATCCTTCACTTGTCCACCATTCTATAGTTTTTCAACAAGCTCATCCTTGGCTCGTAACTCCATTTTCAAATGGGTAATCTCCTCATCCAAGGAGTTCAATCATGCTATCAAGAAAGCATTCTCTTCCTGGATTTGTTGGTGATATGCTTCAAGCTCATCAAGCTTGGCTCTGTTTGATAACTTGCCCATTGCACCTGTCGAATCACAAAAATTGAAACAAATGCCAAAATAGAAGCAAAAATAACAACCAATTATTAAATCCCATTGATCAACTGCTCTGATACCAACTTGATCTGTAAAGTCCACTGATTCAACTCAAAGTGAAGTCTTAAACGTACGAAAACTGATTTCTCAAAACTGATACAAATTTTCAAAAAAATCAAAAGAACTTGCAAAAAAAATTGGCATAAATAATTCTCAGTTATTGAATCAATTTTTTTAATAACATTCTGTTATCATTGTCATAATGAAAATTACTGCATGAGTTCATTTACTAATTAAACCAAATCAGCAAACTGGAACAAAATCATGCATCAAAATGACAAATTACCAAGAAACATGAAATGTGATAACGGAGTTCGGCTCAACAAATGATGCCTACATCTTCGGGTTCTCCAAAGGAGTGGACCATTTCCATTAAGGGCATTTCAACAACCTGGAAACAATAAACAACTTTCCTGCAAGTTGATCTCTCAATACAAAAATTCACCTTCACCGTGACTGATAATGAAGCCCAACACCTTCAAATTTTGTGAGTCTTCACACCTGTAAAGTTGCTCCAAAAGTCCTAAAAATCTCCTCTATGGGCTTAAAAATACTCTTCCAATATACAAATTGGATAAAAAGAGTGTTAAGACTGAGTATTATGGCTGGAAAATAGAAAAAAATCCATTATATAAGCTTTCTCAAAGCTTTTACAAAGTCTCGGCCTTTAAAAATTAAAAAACATAGTCTAGAACTTGTTTAAAACAAATACAGTAGTGGCTAAGTCTCCTATCTTTTTTCCACAAGGTTAGGGGTTCAAAACTGGCTGCCCACCTTTCTAGGCGCCTTGACTGATTTTGAACTTGTCTTCCCTCCATTTTAGGTGCCTTGAACTTTGAAATTTTCCTTGGGTAGCGTGATAGACATGGCAAGGTGGTGTGGCATGCTTGAAAATTTCAAATAACATGTGATAAATAACACCTAACCAAATTTTTTCCCCCTAATTATTTGCCGTGTCAAATGGAAATTGGTCCACTTGGCATTCTGCAACTGTGCCATGTCATTTTACGACACCAAATTTTTACCTATCAAACCAAAACTTCAGTGGCCTATAACTTTTGCATACGGTGTCCATTTTGCAAACCACAAAAAGCATCGAAAAGCTCTCAATGAGCTCTACGCTGTGCAATCATTTTTTTTTCAAATTATGGAACTTTTATTTTTTTCAAAAATGGAGAGATCCACCTAGATCAATTATTTCCTCAGTCAATCTATTATAACATTTAATCCTTTATCCAACATGTTCCTAGCACACTTATATATCAACATTAGTGATAAGATATCATATGCACAAGTGGCACAATTAAATTAAAAATCAAAAGAGCCTATGACAGATTATGTATTACAATATAAGATAATAGTATCCAAATTGACTAGCCCCATGGTAAAAAGATAGCTTCAAGATATATTTAAATAAATTCTCTAACCAACACTGCATGAAGCTATTGTGTTTAATAAATTTCCTACATTTGCCAATATGTGTCACATAGTCAAAGAAACAGAGGTTAAGCTCTTATCAATGGAAAAACTCAAGAAGATAAATGGATAAGAATCAACTATCAACAATTAAAATAAACCTCCATACAAGGTAAGGGCCACAAAAAACAAAAGTGATCAAAAGGCAACAGTCAACACAAGTTTTGAGCCATTTACCAGATTGGTTTTATCCACTCCTCAGTGTAGAGTCTTCAATAATATTTTAGAGTCACCAGTGTAGGTTATACAACAACTATTAGAATGCATGTCATATCTCTCCCTCCAATTAAAGAGGTTGATACAACATGGCCTCTTCCAAAGAGTTATGATTTAAATGCATTATATGGGTATCACAGGGCACTCGGCCACATTACAAACAGATGCATTAGCTTAAAGCACAAGATATAAGATCTAATTGAGGATAATTTTATTGATGTGGCACACCCATAAAGGCACGAAAACAAGAATAAATAGAGGCTAAGGCACTAAATATATTTTCATTTCCTTTCACAAGACACTTAGAAAATGAGGTAGTGGGCACATTAGGTGTTCACTATACATACCAGGTGCATCAACCACCAAATTCCTATCACAAAGTTATAGAGGAGACACATATACTACTTAAAATTATAGGCATGTATCACACTATATTTCCACCTATACCATTTATCACATTTTTTTATCAGAATATTATGGATGATGACACATATTTACATACAATCATACATAGACCACCATCCTATTCATAGTTTTATGGTTAACAATGATTCAAGCATAATCATGTGCACCATGACACTCTTAAAACACTTGGGCTACATAGAGTAGGATATATTCCCCATAGATACAATCATTATTGGTTTTAGCAGCCACATTCAAAACTCCATTGAGGAGATTATGTTTCCATTATAGGTGGGACCAACACACATAGCCAATCAATTCCTAGTAGTACCTAGTGCATGTGTATTCAATATAGTATTGGGTCAGATATGGTTATAGCAGCTATGCACCATCCCATCTAAATTACACTAATGCCTAAAGTATATACATGCTAATTGAGTGGTTAAGGTTTAGGGTGTCCCATATGAGTATCTTCTACCCATCTCATAGGCAGTTTTAGCATAGACACCAGTTATAATTCCAACACCATTACCAGATGTTACATGGTTATCAAGTATAATAGAGATTACATCTCTTATGAATACATGACAGTGTTCAATATAGTCATTTATGTAGGCTAAGTTTACTCCTATGGTATCTACACGTATACATACTCTCCCATAAAGACCATTGTTAGAGAGAACCATGTGTCAACGATATGTCATAGATTGAAAGGAACTTCCTCTACTTAGTTTACATCAAGATTAGTTTTATTAAGTTCTATGGGTTCTCATCACAGGGTACTTACATCACCTATAGCTTCTTCTTCTACCATATGGGTTCCTAAGACCCCTATAGTTCATAGGGCATCACATTTAGTGCCACATCATCATAGCATCACTACACAGGCATATTCAAACTTACATTATATATTATAGCATATCATGGGCTCATATTTTCCATTTCACATTGCATGCACAATTATAGTTCCCTTATTCAATATAGGTCATGGTGATAGTGAGTCTCCCATGAGACTCATTGGTTAGTATGGTTCATACTCTTGTACATACTTCTCTATCTTTCACTCCTTGTACATAGTTATTTTCATTTTCTTGTACATAGATTATACTCAAAAAACACAAAAATAATATAACATATTAAAATACAAAAACATCCAAATATTTCAAACACACAAAATTTATAGATTCTATGCATTGTTATGTTTACATTTTTACTACTTGTTAGATATTTCATATTGCTAGCTATCCTAGTATAGTCAGTTTTATCGTACATAGATGTTTCACTTTTTCTTTTCAAGTGGTTATAAATTACATATAGGACTCTAGTATAATACATTGATCCAGACTAGCTATCATCTACCCACTGGAGGCATATACACTGATCAAGATTTATACATTTGATACATCCACCCATTTGGGGGAATCTCATACATTGTTTTTACTACCAGGCTCTATCTTTACATATAATACATTTCAATTTAAGCATTGATTTATCTTAATATTGATAATTTCTACTCATTCCTCATATTTTTTATCAATTTTCACTAGTCAAACTCAGTATATATGCATCCTAGCATCTACATAGATTTGTACTACACAGTTATACATGCTTTCATTTCTAGTTTTTCCTAGATTAGACTTGATTATGTTTCCTATGTTTCTTCCATCTTTGAGGGCATTTAAATATGCCATTGTTCTTTGGATCTACACCAATTCTTTGTTTGCATGACTTAGACATGTACCCGTGTCCCTTGTGTGTGCTTTCCTACTTCTATATGTGGATATTTGAACATGTCCTTCTATGTGGATCTAAGCCAAATTGCTTGGTACATGTGTATGTGGACATTTTAACATGTCATTGTATGTATTCATTCTTATATTTAGTGACATGTGTCATGTCCCTTATATTTTGGCTCGTTGGCATACCTTTGTGTGTCTCATGTGTTTTGTATGTATGCTTCATTATATGCTTTAACACCGTGACACTTGGGTTTGCTTGATACACACACTAGTTTTTGATGCCATGAGGGACCTCATGCATCTATCCTTCCTACTTAGGTGTTGTGATAGACATCATGCCCCATCCCCCTAGGTAGTTACTTAGATTTGTTTTTATACACATTGATTTACATCTATCTTGACACCCTTGTGTAATGCTAGATTGTAACATACATATTACATTACTTACTTATACTCAAATACTTTTACATTCTGACGTTATGTTTGTAAATTATATTGGAATATCATGTATATGATCTGGATAACACATTTTTTAGAGCTACTTATTTTGAGGATAGTTATTACATAGGGTTCACAACTACTCCCAAAAGAGAGGGCATTCACATGAGTTTATCACAGAGATCAAGGTCCCACTTTACTATTCACATAAAAAATTTAGCACACAAGCTAAATTTTAGAATTCAAACACAGTTAAGAACACAGACTCAAACAATAGTTTAAATCACCTAAATTTTAGACCAGATAGACATTAGCACCAATATTAAGATAATAGTGCCACAGGGCACTACTATCCACTAGAGGGCACTACTTTCTAGTAGCCCTAGCTTTAAGATAGTCTAAATTATTTAGACCAGTACAATAAGTATGGTATATATTTGTATATATATAATCATAGGTTTGATAGTTATGTTCATATTTTACTTAAATACATTCATTACAACTCATATTCATACCAATTGCTTAGATTTGGGGGCATCATACATGACATGATCATTCCCACATTTAGTTAAATTACACAAATTTAGTTATTACATAATCAATTTAGATTTAGTATACTCAAATTAAAAATTAGGGGCATATGCATGGTACATAGTTTTCATATACTCAACTATACATAGGTTGATCGGATGGAATGGCAAATTCCATGTCATTCTCTACACTATATACACTTGATATCACATTCAAGTTGTCACCAATTCATGCCTTACTCTATCTATAGTGGTTGGCAGTCCTGAGTGGCCTAGAGCTACCTAATATACCCAAGTGGTTGTGAAGATGACATACAAATTTAAACATACTCAATTAGATACTTTCATCACTTTGTGCAATTTAGTTATAGATGCATCTACTTCACATGGATGGGGAATTATGGAGTCATAGCCTATTTGAATTCTTGAGCCACCCACATGAGAGGGTTAGACACACTTATAGTCTTATCCAAGTTATTCATAGTTCAAGATCCATTAAGCAGGGGTGGGCAATGATGGAGTCAAAACTAGATTTATTTCTTGAGCCACCCATATGAGGATTGAGCAAGTTATCAACTCAATATGATCTATTAAATGATATGATCACTATGTACACTCACACACATAGGTTATCACTAGGTTCATGCATTGGTTCATATACTTAATAAGGTGTATTTGTTCTTTTCTTCTCTCTTTACTTAGCTTTATTCAGTTACTTTATTTCAGCATAGTCTTTTGCTTTTGATCATCTCTTAAGTAAAGACAAATTTTTGCATGTTTCATTATAGGTCATTACTTTAGATCATGTTTCACATACATAGACCCAAATTTTCATACTTAAACTCAACTACATAGGGTTCACTTCTAAGGTAAGTCTAGTATGTTTCTTTTTCCTTTATACTAGTCATTTCAAGTATAAAGGGGTGGTAAATGTAATCACCTAAAAATGGTAATTAGATAGTAAGAGTGTTGCTTGAGTTAGCTTATTCCTATATTATCCCTAGACCTATCCTAAATCCTTTACCACACTTTTTCAATCATTTTATTGACCAAAAACACCCATAATTAGCTAATACATAGTCCCAAAATAGCTTTCTCAGATCTCAATCTAGTTTGCCCAATAGTCTACCAAGTAGACATTAGTGCCACATTTGAGACACTACAACCACATGGCGCTAGTTTCCCCAACTAAGAGCTATTGTCCTTATCCCTAAATATCCTAAATGGATACTTTTTCAAAGGCGTGCCCCACTTAAGGTTAGCCTAAGCACATTTTCTTATCCCTATAAGCTACAAATCTCTATAAATACAAGTCTAATTGACCTCTATTGAATAGATGGAAAATCGATGCAAAAGCCTATTCAAATAAAAGAAAAATTGAGAAAAAATAAGGTATTTGATCCTTATTCTACCCTACTTATGCATATTACGATCTAAATTATCCCTAAACCTAGATTTTAAAGATTTCAAAGCTTGAGCACATTCAAGGCATCCAAGTCTACTCTCATTCTAACATTTATTTACACTAGGTGGGAGAACTACATTAGGATCGATCCCTCTTTGGAGTATTGGTATGTAGGAAACTCTCTTCACAGGGGTGTTCAGGATGTCTAGCCTATCCTACTAATGAATACATAATTATTTCGCATGCTATAATTACAAGGAAGATTAGGGTTTGCACACTAAATTAGGTTTTCCAAGCACAATACAGAGATTCAAATTTCATGTACACAAGAATAGGACCTAAAAACATAGGCTCAGGTGCTCCTAGAAAATATAAAAAATCCTACAAAGGGGACATTAACACCACTTTGAGGACACTATAGCAAGATGGTGCTAATTTCAAGGTGAGGCACTACTATTCAATGAGAAAATAGATCCCATAATCCTATTGATGACACTCATAACTATCTAGAACCTAGTTTTTAGAACCCAAATCATCTGTAATAGTCACTTTCTAGATAAGTTTATTTTTAAGCTTATTTATTACTATTTTTAGAAAGTCAAATAAGGTCAAATTTCATAACAAATTGGTACTTAATTATTTCATATTATTTAACTAATTTAGACATCTCAGCCCTTTAATCTAAACATAATATTTACATAGTTAAATCTTAAAAGGTTAAATCATTTGGTAAACCTGTCTTACTTTGAATATTATTCCAAACCCTAGCTTGCATTAATCCAATTTTTTGTGCATATCTCAGTTATCAAATATATGTATATATGATCATATTTCAAATAATATAATCTAACCTATCCAACAGAGTAAATCTTATAAAAGAGACAATCTTTTAAAAGAAATATTTTTGATTCTATCAAAGTTTTTATCAATATTTTGATATCCTTTTTATATCTCTATAGCTAAAAAGAGGGAAAAATAAATGAAATGAAAGTAACCAAGAGAGAAAAAGACTCAACGTACTTAATTTATACTTACAAATTAGTCTCTTATATATCAATATCTTGATATCCCTTTTATATCTTAAATTAATCTTTTGAAATACTTATAGAGGTATGTACTCAATATATACTAAGTATTGTACATGATCGTACCGTATGTACTGCACAAAAAGAGCCCTAGAGAACCTTAATTTGGGACATGAAGGATAATAAAAAAATTGATTTCAACCTCTCCTTCAAGCTCATCTTAAATCTTGATCATGTTGCATAAATGTATTTATTGATTTTGTCTAGGCTAAAACATTATGATCATGTAGAAACCACTTTAAAAAATTAGTATATTAAAATAAAATTAATTATTAAAACATTAAAATCCATGTGTATTTCCATAATTGTTCAACAAAGAGTAAACCATTCAAACATATTATTTTTCAGGAAATAAAATATTGTCATGTATATATCAAAACTACCAAAAATAATATCATTATATTTAAAAATATCATAACAGTATTTCATAAGTACCAAGTATCAACAAAAATTTTAACATAAGAATTTAAGTTTTAATCATTTGAATTACAAACTAAATATATCAAAGGGGCACCCTTATTAGTCAAGTACTCAGTATACTCCATAGAAGCAATGGGAAGTTCCATCAAGCAGGCTAAGACCCCTTTAAAATCATCTACCTCCAACTTAGCCTTTTTTAACATTTTGACCTCCATAGGTTGTGCTTCAAGGCTACTACCACGTTTCCTACTAGAAGAAGTAGGTTTTTTAGGCTCAAGAAGTGCAATATTATTTTTAAGTGGAATAATTTCATTTAGATGCAATTTTGTAGTTATTTCAAGAATATTTTCAAGTTGAGGTAGTTCAGGCAATGGAACATTATGCTCATTAAGTTGAATGGTAGCATGCATGTGTTGAGTGGGATCATTTGAAATGCCTCATCCACAAGGATGATTCCTCTAATATGCTCCCCTCCAGCCTCTATTTCCATATAAATTCAAAGAGTTAGTAGGAAAAGATTTGAAAACATTACAAAATGTAGGGTCATTGGCATTAAAATGTAAAGAAACATGGGTTACTTGATTAAATGGCCTAGCAAATGTGTTAGTAGCCCTGCAACCATGAAAGAATCAATTGCCTTGATATCTACCCCATGAAGTACTAACCTCACTACATTGTTTTTCATCATGACCCCAAACATCTCTACCTGAATCATTTGAACCTGGATTCCAGCTTGATATCTAATAAAGTATGTTAAAAAAAGTATTTTATATAACTGAGCTCAAATACTTCCTAATTTTCATGATTTTAAAAATATAATGCATTAAACTGTTTAATTTGAAATAAAATTCAAAATACTTATATAACCATCATTGTGCATAAAAATTAATCATTATATCATCTTTACAACCATACTAAAATAACAACTACCAACGTAAGAAAACCATGCATTATTCTTTCACAATCCTCATACCACTTTCAATAAAATGGTAAATAGTCCATAATCAAATACATGAAGCCCCTGATGTTCAATTTTCATGTGTGTGTGTGTGTGTGTGTGTGTGTGTGTGTGTGTGTGTGTGTGTGTGTGTGTGTGTGTGTGTGTGTGTGTGAGAGAGAGAGAGAGAGAGAGAGATAAGGACCACTTAGGATACAATCAACTTCAGCTACTAATTATATTTTGGTTTAGGGTTTAGTATTTTTAAAATGAAATAAAAAATTATTTGAAAGGCCAATAGAGATATGGTTAAGACATTTTGACAAATCTTATTATATACTTTGTAATTTTAAAACTATGAAAATGCTTTGAATTTTCTTTTATATAGTCAGTGTATTATTTATACCCTTTGATAACTGTGAAAAGTGAGGATGTCATAACTGAAAAAATATTCAAAAAAAATTCATAGTTTTAAAATTACAAACTATATAATAAGGTCTGTCAAAATGTCTTAGCCACATCCATATTGGTCTTTCAAATTTTTTTATTTCAATTAACAAATTATGCCAACTAGAATATACATCTTATCTTAAAAATTAAAAAATATATATAGTATGAGCATGAGGCTGCATGACTCTTTTTGTGCAGTACATATGGTAAGACCATGTGCAGTACTTAATATTAATTGATTATAGACCACAACTCACACTTCAAAAAATTTGGCAGACCTTATTATATAGTTTATAATTTTAAAACTATGATAATATTTTTAATATTCTTTGGCACCATTTATAAAATCGAGTAAAACAAACATGTTATTCCTTATATATGGTTTTAATAACTAAAAAACTTAATAATAAATAGTTTTCAAACCTAATGATTATTTTATTTCTAACATTGAATGTGGTATAGGTGGAATTAAAGCTACAAGGATCGAGGTTGAGATCTTGTCCCATATTTTATTTCATAATCCTCATGCCACTTTCAAAAAATTGGTAAATATGCCATAATCAAATACATAAAAATTAAATTCATACAAATTCTTGGCCCTATGAGTTTCATATATATATTTATAAAAAAACATGCAACTGTATCTTCGAAAATATGAAACCAATATTTCCAATTTTGACCATGCCGAATAATCAAATACTCATTTTTAATAAAAGTTCCTCAAACGTTTCAACAAAATATTTAATGAAAACAAACCACTATGTCAAAATTGATCATTTATATACTTTGCATTATCTTCAACAAGCTTTCTCAATTTTAAAAACCCTAATGTTCAATTGTCACACACATGCACACACACACATATATATATATACAAGGACCACTCAGGACATAATAAACTTAACGTAATAATTATATTTTTTAAGTTATATCATTCTTATTTTTTATATGTCATTATTTTTCAGAGGAAATCGGTTGCTTATTTGTTTAAAAGAAGTATGTGGTAAAGCATAACCAAATAATATATTAAATTGAGTATAGCAAAATTTATGACAAAAAATCAAGGTATAGAGTATAAATAATAAACCAACTATGGGCAAGACCATGCACACACACACACACACATATGGACCACTTAGGACACAATAAACTTAAGGTAATAATTATATTTTTTTAGTTATGTCATCCTCATTTTTTATAGTTATTTTTCCCTATGGCCAAATAGTCATTTTTTAAAGTATGAATAATAAACCGACTATGGGTCCATAAGGCAAGACAATTATATAAAATGAGGATGACATAATTGAAAAATATAATTATTACCTTATGTTTATTATGTCCTAAGTGGTCCATATGTATGTATGCATGCATACATACATATATTAGAACCACATAAGACACAATAAACATAAGGTAATAATTATATTTTTTAGTTATGTCATCTTCATTTTTATAGTTGTCTTGCCCTATGGCCCCATATTCAATTTATTATTTATACTCTATACCATGATTTTTTGTCACAATTTTTTGCTCAGTATAATATATTATTTGGTTGGGATTTAGTTTTACCACCCTAAACGCTAAATAAACAAGAAACTTATTTACTCTTAGAAATAATGGCATGCAAGATACTTCTTTTAAATAATGCACAAAGAACAAAATGAATTATATTATGCGGTTGGTCTTTACCACATACCTCTTTTAAACAAACAAGAAACTCATTCCCTCTAAGAAATAATAGAATCAAAGATACTTATTTTAAGCAAAATGAATAAACATAGTAGAACCTCATGATCATTTTAACCATATTTCTGACTAACTTAAAAAAACTCATTTCACAAATTTTGAGTTTAAGGAAAAAATTTGTAGATATAAATGAAATTTCCAAGGAAACTAACATGCATATTGTTTTGAGCAAGTATCTTTAAACAAATGTTTTTGAGGAACCTATTATTATATTTTTTCATTTCAAGATAGACGACTATACATGCAAACAACTGCTCTCAGTCTTTAAAATTAAGAAACACAAATCCATGCCTTTCAATCATAAGAAAACTAGCTTAGAAATTATATATACCTTCATTTCCAACTTCTTGTCCCAATCTTATGAATACTAGATGTTTGCTTCTAAATACCAAAGCTTTGTTTCTACCAATAGCATGCATAAATGATAAGAAAAATCAAGAAACTATCACATATGTATTCGAGCAACTTACATTAGTACCACAAGTGATGTGTTGGACCAACATTAAATTTTGTCATGGGGCCCTTCAATATATCGTTTTCAATTCACTAAAAAAATGGGGAAAAATGTAAACCTCAATCCCCATAGCCTTAATTCCACCTACATCACATTCAATGCTAGGAATAAAATAAACATTAGGTTTTAAAAATATTTATTACTAAGTTTTTTAGATATTAAAACCATATAGAAGAAAGAGCATGTGGCACCAAAGAATATTCAAAACATTTTCATAAAATAAAATATAAATATTACTTAAGCTTATTGTGTCCTAGGTTGTCCTTATTTTACACACACGCACACGCGCGTGCACGCACACACACACACACACACACACACACACACACACACACACACACACACACACACACACACACACACACACTTGGTGATTCTAGACTAACCTATATGTATCTTTTATAATTTACCATTGAATTAAACCCATGCATGTATAGTAACAATGGTGAATATGTGTCCTAAAATAAGATTGAGTATAATCTATAATGTGAATCTATGTCTCTAACTATGAAATTGTATAAAATTAAGGTTATTTGACCTATGTATATTTTCACAAAATTAGTCATTTTCAAAATTGAAAAAACCTACTTATAGTCGTTTGGCTATAAATAGCCTCTAAAATTTTCCCTGTTATTCATATAAAAATTTGTCAAAAAATTTACATGTAGTGGAAAAAGATAATTAAAAAATCAACAAGTTAAATTTTTAAAATTATACAAAGATTATTCATAGGTGCATTTATTGCAAGATGGTGGTCATGTTCAATTTGGAACTAGTTCTCAATAGGGTTAATGATAGGTTCTTGATGGTGAATGAGAGTGTGAAATGGATCACCAATAAGATTTTGTGACATGCTTAAGATAATGGAAGGGTTGGGTCTCTGCATATATATATATATATATATATATATATATATATATAAGCCAACTAACTAAATCATTGAAATATAATAGATAAATTTACAATTTTAATTGTCAATTATACCATGTCATGCCTACTAATCATTTTAATTGGACCAAAATTCATCACCAGAGGAGTCTGCATAGACAATTATTTTATGCATCAGCTATTTACATAAGTACAGAGGACAATTATAAAACACACATCCATATTTACACTTAAACATTAAAATAAATCTCATGTATCTTGGTGAGTTACTATGCAAATGAAATCACAATAGTAACACCTAAATTTACTCCTTCCTAACTAGATGGTGGAGTGTCTAGTGTGGTCATCAACTAAGCAAACAAAATTCATTGTTAGTCAAGTTTTAGTATATATATATATAACATACATGTACGATGAACCATAACTGATGCAAGAGCATCATAAAATTATATGTAAATATCATGTAAATTGTGTTAGTGTGGTTGAATAAGGTCTTAGGAGGTTTTAAGAGTAGTTAGAAGACAATAAGGATATTCATTTTCTCATTATATATCTTTAAGAGTCTTACTCCATTTTCCCTCCAAAATGAAGAATTTAAACTTTTGAATTGTTTATAGAGACTTGTAAGGGCTATGACCAATCATAAGAGAAATAAACCTTATTGTAATGGATATTAAGGTACATTACTATGTTTTAAATGTATTTATACCTTCATGTAAAGGTAAACTATCCAAAACTTATCTAGAAGAAGTCTCAACGTTGGAAATAGACCAAAATAATATATGGTTGAGAGATTCTTGGAAAAATTACATATAAAGTGGAATAAAAATATAAAATGAGAATTCCTACATGAAATGAGCCTTTAAAACATCAAGGAAGAGATAATAAAAAGGAGATGGTTGAATAGTAAAGAAAGGAAAGATTGTTATTAGTCTACAAGGTTACAGGTCTGTAGTAGATGGTTTGTAGAAGGTTTGTATTATGATTTGAAGTTTTAACTATTAAAATAAAGTGTTTTATTTGTGGTAAAAACTTAATTGTATTCCTATCATACATTATCATGTGTTTTTATATGAATATTAAGCTAATATGTGTCTTAGAGTCCATATATGTATGACTATAGAAAAAAACAAAAATATATATATAAGAAGATTGAAACAAAAGAGATGTGGACATGTTTTAAGATTCATGGGGTAAATTTAATGATTGATAAAGTAATATACATGAGTATGGAATTTATTTTAGTCAAAAAAATTGTTTGGACATCTTTGTGTCTACAAAATATTGTTTATTTCTCCCCTTGGGTTTAGAAAATAGAGGTTAATATAACATAGTCAAGGAAAAGTGAAGATTTCACATGTTTTTGTGAGTATGAAAGTGTTTGAATGATGGTATTAATTGAGGAAATGTTTATATTACCTATTATAATTTAAATATATATTTTAAATCCTTTGAAATTCAATAATTTCCTTGTATATTATGTTAGGGTGTGGAGCTAAAAGCTACACCTTAAGGCAAACAGGAGGGTTTCTAGCGTATGCAGTCGCCGGCATCGACAGGCCACACCGACGTCGATCAGGGGATGCAAAAGGGAAACTGGCATCAAGAGGAGATCAGCCGGCGTCGGTCACCTCCAGGAGATCAGGGACCGACGTCGGTCACCTGTAGCAGTCTGAACTGTTGTTGACGAACAGTCAGTTAAGTGAATGCAAAGTTTGCATGTTAAAGACTTGTTCGAAGTCTTGAGCCGCAAGTCTAATCAGTGTATGCATGAGATCTATATAATAGACTCATGGGCTGTATTGTTAAGTGGAGAATTTGGAGAAGAGCTATGTGAAGCTTGGAGAGTTCTTCCCATGGTGGAATCAAGTAGGATTCCCCATGTATGTATAAGTAAGATCAAGTTTGATATGCAGGGATGTGTGTATGTGAGGGTCAGAAAGGAGATCGGCGGGGGAGCTAGATCCAAGGTGACAGTAATACATCATCAGGATCATGGAGAGATATACTTGGAGTACGGTTGTGTACTTGATTGTACAGATGTGCAATGAGGTGAACAACAGCTTGTGTTAGCTGTGTGTTGTGACCTATGAGAGAAGATTACTCAGGTGGGAAGATTACTTGGAGCCCTTGAGGAGGAAGCCTCACAGAGGTGGAAGAAGAGTGTGATCTCTTTATTGTAATTTCCTTTGTAATGAGTTGAATACAATTGTGTGTTGCCTCTCATATTCTGTGTGTTTTCTCATTGATAGTTATTTGTTCTTCTGGTTATTCCGCATGTTTAATTGCTTATACAATGGTAATCATGTGTTCTCTTAAATCTGAAAAGTTGTGTCAAAGCTTTGGGGAGTTTCAGTCATTCAAATATATATTTTAAATCCTTTGAAATTCAATAATTTCCTTGTATATTACTCACAGATCTGAGAAACACACTTAGTCTATGACAGTCTTAAGAAAAAGAGTTATTTTGGTGTCTTTGATTCATTGTCAAATTTTGGTCTTGAATGTAGAGTAAGGAAATTGTGTTAGGATCTTTATCCAATTTAAAATGGTCCATAATAATTTTAGAATTTGAAATATATAATTTTGTTTACTTTCATCCTAGTAAGACTGTGTAAACCCTACCTAGGGTTTTAGAGTTCAAGAAAGCCCTATATCATTTGATTCACCTATCCAAATGGTCTAAAATTTTAAAGGGATATATAAGGGAGTGTTTTATATGTATATAAGTTGGTTTTAAGTTGATATGTTGATTAAGGAGAAATATATTAGAGTTGTAGGGTCTACACAGGAGGAAGAAGACAATTAAAAACTAGAAAATCTGAGTTTGGCCTATATCAAACCTAGAAGGTAGTATATGAGAGAATTATTGAGTGATTTATTAGTGTTTTGGATGTGATTATATGGTTTATAATATTTATATCATCAATTAGAGAGTAAATAAACTAAACTCTTAGTCTTGAGTCTATAATTTATTGTGTTGCAATCCTGCTTAGTGTCAAGTTGTTTATACAAGGTCTAAAAGAGTGGTAATTATTGTTCTCAGATTACAATTCATTGAGAAAACCACCATAACCCCATTTTCAAGTATTAAGAGATTTAACCCCATGAGAAAACTTCCTTGAATGAATTACTAGGCCTCAATCAAAGCCTAAAGGACTATCTAGGGAGGAAGAATTCTAAGATTCTGAGTGGGACTGTGTGTAAAGGTTTTTGAGGATCGATATTTTAAAATATAAGATATATATTATAATAATTAATATCCTTTTGGATATACAAGGTCATGTCAGGAAGGAAAAACTTAAATCAAAGCCATGCAAGGATAGGCTTAATCAACAAGGTCTACTAAGATTAAGATTTCCGTGTGGAAGGATCAAAGTTCATGATAAGAGGATTGAATGATGGTGAGTGAGATTTGAGTTATGTGTGAGTGTACTTGAAGTAATAATCATAATCAAGAGATGTTTAATGAATGATTATTAAAGAGACCTTACAGGTGACTGAGTCTTAAGTTGGTATAAGGCCTAGTGTAATTAGAGAAAAAGGGTCCCTATTAAATCCACTAAAAGTCTCATTAGTCTTGACAAAGACCAATTTTAATAAGATAATCAGATTGAAAAAATATAGTAAGTGGACATAACTATATAAAGAGTGGAGATAACTATAGAAAATTTGCAGACCTATATGACAAGTGTGTGAATAAGACTAGTTGTAGACACCAAATAGGCCTAATTGAATCAAAATTAATCATAGTTAGTAAATGCTAGTAGGCTACTTGCATTAATAACATTAATTAATCCTTAAAAATCATCTTTGTATAGGTATATACAAGCATAGTAGTAACAACACACATGTTCCTATGGCATCTAAAATCTCATTGCAACATAAAAAAATAATATACATTATTGAGCTTTCTATTTGAAAAATAATTAAATACCTTTTAATTGTACAAATATTTTAAATTTAATAAGTCTAAATTTTTTTTGCAATAATTAAAATATTAAAGCTACCTAGGAAGTTGTATCCAATATGTCTAGATCAAATGTAGATGGTTGAAACATAATGAGGTCAATATCATCTAGGCCCATGAAAATACCACCATGAGTGGGTTATATGGTATCCTCCTCCTCCTCAAGTCATATACATATAACAACACCACATGATCTGTAATAGTGAGCTCATCGGGTAGTAGCACTAGATGAAGTCTCGCCATATCCACCTTTGCCATTAGGAGTATGAGAAATTTGGCTTGTATGTTGAACAAGGGTGTTAATACGTACTTTAAACACATGCAAAATATCAATCTCTACAATCTCCTTAAATATAGATGGCAGGGTCTTGGGAGGATGTGGTTTGTATATATGTACCCTTGTAGGTTGATTAGGTACACAATGTGCACCTTACCTATCTTGTACAGAGCCCTTTACCAAAGTACTCCAAAAAATCAAAATAGTTTAAAAATTCATTCATCACAAACTCATAATACAATTTTCTCAAAAAATACAATGGGGCCTCATTATTGTTACAAGGTAAGTGGTCAAAGACCATCTACCATCGATCCCAAAAAATGTATTCGATTAAATTGTGAGTGTACTAGTGGATTAGAATTCATTTGGTTGTCACATCTAGTGGTGCACCAGTTTTACCATCAGTGAATAGGGCACAAATTTGGTATTTGGTTATATTTTTATCTTTCACATGGTTTCAGATAATTTGTTAAAATAGTATGCCATACATCTATTTTTATACTCATCCCACCAATCAATTTGACATGTTAACGAGGCAATTTCACTAATAATATATGTAATGTGTTTCATAGATAAATTTAGTGGTGGTTATTTGAACATGGATCCCTCAATGTCCTAATTAAATTCTCAAGTTCAATCTCATTTTCAATGATATAAGCTACTAAATTCTCTTAACTATCTTTAGGGGCTTGAGGAACTGCAAGAGGGCTAGGAAGGTTTTATAGGGGAGGAGAGATAGGAAGGTTTTATGGGTGAGAAGGGATAGGAGGGTTTTGTGGGTTAGGAGGAATAAGAGGCTCATGTTGTTGTTTAATGCCACTTAACTTTTCATGTGTTGAAAAACAAAAAACAAATTCAATAAAAATACAATAAAATTAACTAATTTTATTTATAAATACACTAAAATGTGTTTTCATACCTCTCTTTCAGTGTGGCATTATCAAATTTTGGTTGCCCTAGTCTCACTCAACCTTTCTCTTGTTATCTTTTGCTTGTAGTTTGCAAAGATTTCAAATGAATGTCATTGATGGTTTTTGTTTGGTTTTAAAATAATATAATCACATACGTAGATCTATTGTTTTAACACTGTGTACATAGTTTTAAAACCATGTACATGGTTCTGACTCAGTAATATCGAGCCTAAGTCATAGAACTATGTACATAGTTTTTAATAATTACATATGCAATTCTTAAGAACTATGTATAAAAAATTGATTTCATAAATTATTATCTTCTTTTTGGGCCCCCATCTATTGAAATGCATGACATCACTCACCTGGGGTCTCTCCAACAACTCATTAGTATAGCCATGACCATTAGCACATTATTCACAAAGAAACAACTCTCTATAACTCAAATGGTTATACAAGTGTATATCTCCATTACTTCTCCTTATAATATGCACTACTAGAGTGCCTATAAATAGGAGAAGTAAGAGGTGAGTGGAGGACAATTAGGTGGCCCTCCCACTAGGTGAGTGGTGAGACCATTGTCTCCCACTAAGGACTGAGTGGTGAGGCCACTATCCCCCACTGAAAAATGAGTGGTGAGGCCACTATCCCCCACTGAGGAGCTGATGTGGCCCACTAACCACTTAGGCATGTGCACACCCTAATAAAGCTTAACTAAACTAATTAAACTACATTAATTACTCTAACACCCTCCCTTAAACAAAGATTAGCAAATGAATAGAAAATACAAAAGGGTCATGGCTATTAGGCCTAATAAAGTACCCATATAGAAAATAGGATGCAGTATGAAGTCAAATGTCCCTATGGATGCCAAACCATCTTTTTGAAGTACATGGATGTTGAGTCACTATAATCACCAAGTCAAATTAGGAATGGTGTTGAATACAAGGATCACTGAACACAAACACTGCACTCTAAAATACTGGGTAAAATGATGAACTCAAGGAAGAATTGCTTGAACACCCTCCAACATGATGGTGAGAAGTGAGAACAAAGATAGTGGGGCTACCACACTGGGGTCACTGGTGGGGATACCACAGTGGTTTGATTATGATAATCACCAAGAAGTCCATGGATTCAATTAACAATTCTCATATGGGTTCTAGCAAATAAATTGCTTGAATAAGATACCCATATACAAAGGAGAAATTCAGAAAACACTCAAAAATGAAAAATACATATAACTCTTATAAGTGGAGAAAAAAGGGAAAACTTGTAGGAAAAACTTCTCTCAAAAAGAGATAAAAGAAGAGAGAGTTATAAAGCCCCCTAGAGATGATGTTAAAGTAGTTTGCACTCCAAGTACTCGCAACTCAGGAAAGAACTCAATCTACACAAATGGTCCTAATCCACTTCTTGATCATAAAAACAACTGACACTGGGCTTCACTAGAATAGATTCAATCAAGAAGATTGATAGTGGTGACAAAAGTACAAAAAAGGATTGCATGTGCAAAGAATGATCAACACTAAGAAGTAGAATATACATCACACCCCTTATACTGCCGATTAGGTGAGTGATGACAAAAAAAAATTGTATGTAAACCCTCCAATAATGGATGGAATGGATGAAAAGGTGCGCACGAGTGGTCTGAATCCACTATTCAAACATCAAAAAAGTTGAAACTATATGCACTAGAATAGCTCCATATACTATAAGAGACTATCAACAATCAAAAAAAGGTGATGTCAAAAATATAGATAGGTCTATATAGAAGAAGGTAAGGTACTAAGAAAAGGGCCTCGAGGAGACATGACATAAACTACAAGTGTTTCAAAGTGCCAATGCACAAACTATCATGTCGTGGGCTGATGGAAGAGTGTGGTAAATGGTAAAAAACCATCATGTATGCAAAAACACACCTAAAAGAAACAAAGACTAGAAAATAAGTTTCAAGACATTGGACTCTACCAAAAATGCATTGTAGTAACAATGTGGACCCATTTTATGACTTAGAAATGTTGGCATTAGGCTACAACAGAATAGTTACTCTTCAGAAGCAAAATAAGTTTGACCAAAATATGAAGGAGACTGTCAACAACTGGATATAAAATCTGTCAAGAGGATATGTTTGCTCAAAAACATCTACCAAACAAGGAGCATCAAAAATTAGAATAAGCAATATGCGGCCAAAAACATAAGTGGCAAACCACATGCGCAAAAGGACATCGCGCTCAACTGAAAATTCATCTGAGATAATGCAAATTATAATAGTGTCATAAGTAGTACCCCCCCTAAATATGGCACTTTATAAATTGAGTGTGTTTATAATGAAAATGGGTTGATGGAATGGGAATGAAAAATAAATCACTTCTGTAAAAAATAACATTAAAATTTGAGTTGTTGAGGAAAAGTAATGGCATAATTAATTTCCCATCATTAATGGCCTATTTAATGAACTTGTACTTAAAAGTTTAAAAATGTGACCAATCAAGGGAAGAGTAGCCTCCTGACTACTCATTGGAACTAACACAAAATGTAGCTTTCAATGGTTTAGTTTATGAAGGGGACTTGGCCTCCTATCAACTTGAACCTCACCCTTCATCTTCGACAGACAAAAAGATAAGGTGAAATCAAACCATTATAATATTGTTTTTATAAAAACAATAAAAAAATAATCTTCGTGAGATCTCCAAATCACAAATAGACCCCTCCACCTTGAAATCAAATCCACCTCCACTTACAAAAGTTGCCACCACTTATTAAAAGGCTCTTCCATTAGCTACCACCACTTATTAAAAGGCTCTTCCATTAGCAAAAGTCTTTTGTATTTAACAAAGTGCTCACCCACTTATAAAATTTGTTAGGATCTTTACTAAAAAATTACTTTCCACTTTGAAATGGCCCCTCTTCAAAAAGAAAGAGCCAACTCCACTAATACCAAGTCCACTATTAAGTGAGAATCACTACGTATCAAAATGCCTTCCACTCAATAAAATGTTAAGCCCCACCTTTAATAAAAAAATACCCACGTAGCAAAAGAAACTTTGATCGATAACGATAAGAGAGAGAGTTGGCAATCCATGTGGAAATAAGATGTAGAGGAGGATGGCAGTTTTAAAAGGAAGAAAAATAGTGAGAACCAAGTGGAGGTTAATGGTTGGGCGGAAAGGCCAGAGGTAGAGGAGATGATGGGCTTTACACCAGATCAAAGTAGACCGTACCAACACAAAATCAATACTAAAATTGGCATGGTTGACTTGCCCATCATGGTGAGACTAGTGATCTAGATGGTAGTGCAAGCTGTGAGGACTTTAAAGGATCAAGCACGCAAATGTTAGTTTGAAGCACAGTGAGGAAGATCAGTAAGATTTTTTTAAATAAGTGAGTTATTGTAATTGGGCGGTGGTGAGCCAAGGTGGATCAAGTTCATTATGACAAGCTCGTTTGATGGTTGGAATTGAAGAAGAATAGGGCCAGGTAGTGATAATCGACTGATAGCAGACCATGTAGAGATAAACTCAAATCCACCAAGAGCCCAGAGACTAAGTTGTATACAATGAATCTAGATAAAACTTGAAGAGAAGATGGGATGACCTACTAACCATGTGGAATTCAAGCAACGTCAAATATAAAAAATGCATCTAATGTTGGTGCAGTATTGCCTACTATGATGCCTTGTAAGAATGACTCATCTAAAGTCTCTCCAACAACTCATTATCACAGTCATGATCATTAACACATTGATCACAAAGAAATAATTCTTTATAACTCAAATGGCTATACAAGTGTATATCTCCACTCCTTACAAGATGCACTACTAAAGTGTTTATAAATAGGAGTAAGAGGTTAGTGGAGGACAAACAGGTGGCCCTCCCACTAGATGAGTGGTAAGACCATTGTCTCCCACTAAGGACTAAGTGGTGAGGTCACTCTCCCCCACTGAGGCATAAATGGTTCTATTTTTTTAACACCGTGTACACGGTTTTAAAACCGCATACATGGTTCTGACTTAGTAATACCGAGCCTATGTCATAAAATTGCATACATAGTTTTTAATAATTGCGTACGTAGTTTTTAATAACCACGTATGTATAATTGATTTAATAAATTATTGTCTTTTTTTTGTGCTTTCATCTGTTGGAGTGCATGAGGGCACTCACCCGAGGTCTCTCTAACAGCTCATTACCACAGCCATGACCATTAACACATTGCTCACAAAGAAACAACTCTCTAGAACTCAAATGGTTATACAAGTGTATATCTCCACTCTTCCTTATAAAATGCACTACTAGATTGCCTATAAATAGGAGAAGAGGTGAGTGGAGGACAATCAGGTGGCCCTCCCACTAGGTGAGTGGTGAGACCATTGTCTCCCACTAAGGACTGAATGGTAAGGCCATTGTCCCCCATTAAGGACTGAGTGGTGAGGCCACTATCCCCCACTGAGGATCTAGTGTGGCCCACTAATCACTTAAGCATGTACACACCCTAAGCAAGCTTAGCTTAATTAATTAAACTACTTTAATTACTCTAACACCCTCCCTTAAACAAATATTAGGGAATGAATAGAAAATACAAATGGGTCATGGATATTAGGTCTGATAAAGTACCCATGTACAAAATAGGATGCAGTATGAATTCAAATGTCCCTATGGACACCAAACCATATTTTCAGAGTACATGGATGTCGAGTCACTGTAATTGCCAAGTCGAATTAGGAAAGATGTTGAATACAAGGATCACAGAATACAAACACTACGCTCTAAAAAACTAGGTAGAATGATGAACCTGAGGAAGCATTACTTGAACACCCTCCAACACCATGATGAGAAGTAAGCATAAAGACTAGTGGGGCTACCACACTAGTGTCACTAGTGGGTATACTAAACTGGTTTCACTATGAGAATCACCAAGAAGGCCATAGAGTCAAGTAACAATCCTCATATGGGTTTTGGCAAACAAAGTGTCTGAATAAGATACCCATGTACAAAGGAGAAATCCAAAAAACACTCAAAATTTTAAAATACATATAACTCGCATAAGTGAAGAAGGAAAAGAAAACTCATAGGAAACCCCCCACCAAAAGAGAGAAAAGAAGAGAGAGATAGAAAGCCCCCCAGAGATGATGTTGAATTAGTCTGCACTCCAAGTATTTGCAAGTCATGAACTCAATCTACATGAGTGGTCCGAATCCACTACTCGATCACAAAAACAACTGACACTAAGCTTCACCAAAATAGCTTCAATCAAGAAGATTGATAGTGGTGACAAAAGTATAAAACAATATTGCATGTACGCATAATGCTCAACACCAAGAAGCAAAATGTACATCACACCCCCTATATTATTGATTAGGTGGAGTGATGACAAAAAAGTTGTATGTACACCCTCCAATAATGGATGGAGTGGATGAAAAAAAGTCTGCATGAGTGGTCCAAATCCACTAATCAAACACTGAATAAGCTGACATTATATGCACTAGAATAGATCCATATGTTGTGGGAGACTGTCAACTGTCAAGAAAAGGTGGTGTCAAAAATACAAATAGGTATCTATAGAAGAAGGTAAGGCACTAGGAAAGGGGCCTCGAGGAGACATGACATAAAATACAAGTGTGTCAAAGTGCCAATGCACAAACTATCATGTTGTGGGTTGATGGAAGAGTGTGGCAAATGGCAAAAAACCATCATGTATGCAAAAAACACACCCAAAAGAATCAACGACCAAAAAACAAGATGCAAGACATTGGACTCTACAAAAAATGCATTTATAGTAAAAATTTGGGCCCATCCTACAACTTAGAAATGTTGACATTGGGCTACACCAAAATACCTACTCTTCAAAAGCAAAACAAGCTCCACCAAAATCTAAAGGAGATTGTCAACAAACAGATACAAAATCTATCAAGAGGATGTGCATGCTAAAAAACATCAATCAAACAAAGAGCTCAAACAACAAGGAGCATCAAAAATCAAAAGAATCAATATGCGGCCACAAAAATAAGTGGCAAACCACATGCTAAAAAAGACATCGAGCTCAACTGAAAATGCATCCGAGATAATGTAAAGTGCAATAGTGGCATAAGTAGTACCCCCCTGGATATGGCACTTTATAAATCGAGTGTATTTACAATTAAAATAGGGCCGATGGAATGGAAATGAAAATGAAAAATAAATCACTTTTACAAAAAGCAGCATTCAAATCCGAGTTATCGAGCAAAAGTTATGGCATAATCAATTTCCCATCATTAATGGCCTATTTAATGAACTTGCACTTAAAATTTTAAATAACGCAACCAATCAAAGAAAGAGTAGCCTTTTAACTACTCATTAGAACTAGCACGAAATATATATTTCAATGATTTAATTTGTGAAGAAGAATTGACCTCCTATCACCCTGGGCCTCACCCTTCATCTTCGACATACGAAAAAACAAAGTGAAATCAAACCATTACAATATTGTTTTTATAAAAACAATTTTAAAAAATGTGTCTCCCTGGGACCTCCAAATCAGAGAGACTCCTCCACCTTGAAATCAAATCCACCGCCACTTACAAAAGTTGCCACCACTTATTAAATGGCCCTTCCATTAGCAAAAGTCTTCCGTCTTTAACAAAGTGCTCGCCCACTTTATAAAATTTGCTAGGATCTCCACTGAAAAATTGCTTTCCACTTTGAAATGGCCCCTCTTCGAAAAGAAAGAGCCGACTCCACTAATACCAAGCCCACTATTATGTGAGAATCACCACGTATCCAAATGGCTTGCACTCCATAATATTTGAAGCCCCCCTTTAAAAGTGTCCCCACCTTTAATAAAAAAAGACCCACGTAGCAAAAGAAACTTTGACCAGTGACGATAAGAGAGACAGTTGGCAGTCCACGTAGAAATAAGACGTAGACGAGGATGACAGTTTTCAAGAACCAAGTGGAGGTTAATGGTTGGGCGGCAGATGTTGGGCTTTACACCAGATCAAAGTAGACTGCATCAACGCAAAATCAATACTAAAACTGGCTTTGTTCACCTGCCCATCATGGTGAGACTAACGAGCTAGATGGCAGTGCAGGCTATGAATACTTCAAAGGATCAAGCATGCAAATGGCAGTTTGAAGCACAGTGAGGAAGACCAGCAGGGTTTTTGAAAACCAGCGAGTTGTTGTAACTGGGCGGTGGTGAGCCAATGTGGATCAAGTTCATTATGACAAGCTCGTTTAATGACCGGAATTGAAGGAGAACAGGCCCAGGTAGCGATAATCGACCGATAGCATGTAAAGATAAACTCAAATCCACCAAGAGCCCTGAGACTGAGTTGTATCCAATGAACCCAGATAAATCTTGGAGAGAAGATGGGATGACCTACTAACCGTGTAGAATTCAAGCAACGTCAAACATAAAAAATGCATCCAATATTGTTGCAGTATTGCCTGCTCTGATACCATATCGAAGTGACTCATCTAGAGTCTCTCCAACAGCTCATTATCACAGTCATGATCATTAACACATTGCTTACAAAGAAACAATTTTCTATAACTCAAATGGTTATACAAGTGTATATCTCCACTCCTCCTTACAAGATGCACTACTAGAGTGTTTATATATAGGAGGAGTAAGACGTTACTGGAGGACACGCAGGTGGCCTTCCCACTAGATGAGTACTAAGACCATTGTCTCCCACTAAGGACTAAGTGGTGAGGCCACTATCCCCCATTAATGACTGAGTGGTGAGGCCACTATGTTCCACAAAGGAGCCAGTGTAGCCCTCTAAACACTTAGGCATGTGCACCCTCTAAGCAACCTTAGCTAAAGTAATTAAATTACATTAATTACTCTAACACCATCTTCGTGCACTTACCCTAAATAAAAATGACTTCTAAAATATCAATTGCATAACATGGATAAACCCCTAGGTTGTAGGCTAAAATTTATCTACATGAATATGCTAGCTTATTACAATATAAAATTATCTAACGATTGTTTGATTTATTTTGTGTGCTATGATTGAAAAAATGAAATTAAAAATAACATATGGTTTGAGATTAAGCACAAGATTGTTAAGGCTATTGGATCTAAAAGTATGCAATGAAATAAATCTTATAAAAATTAGTTAAATTTGTATTTTTCCTAAGATGAAGCAAGATCTAACCCTGGAAAGGTTGTAAGAAAAGTTAGGTTCACCAAAACATAATATGGATTAACTAATTACAATTAAAATTGTGACAACAATACTAATCATAAATAATTAAGCTAATAACATATATAATTTATAATAATATAAGCATAATTAATCAATTTTCAAACCAGGGAAGATATGACATGTAATGTTTAGATACTATCTCTATTATATCATGATCTAGTGGCAGTCATTAAGATCTGATAGTGAAAATATGTGCCCTATAAGTAATAGAGACTTAATATAAAAATTTGATGATGAACAAAGAAGTCTCCTAGGAGCATCACTTCCTCTCTAGATAATGTACATTGTTAGGACACTAGATAGAATAAGTGATAGACATGTCCAAAACAACTTATAACTAAATTCACCTAGCCTTTATTTCCAATAGTCTCGCTCAAATTTCCATCACTTTGATTCCAATTACTTGCAAAATAAATCTCTAATTTTAAGTTTTGTTTTTTTTTAGAAATATCAATATTGCCATGCTAAACAATTTCACTGCCTCCACATCATATTTTGTGGCCGTCTCAACAAGGCCATCCCTGCACCATTCAGTATATCATTATCTATTCTTTGTCAGCGTTTCTTTTTTCACAAACCATAGTTAATATTTCATGTTTATAATTGATGTGATTTCATTGGACAATACAAAATATTTCTATTTTTTAATTGAAAATGAACCTATTTTCTCGGGGAAATAATCCTATCATCCCACTACAACCAATAAAAATTAAGAAACATAATTTTTTTCTAATTTTTCTAATTTATAAAATAAAATATAAATTAAAAAACTAATGTCCAAACTTCAAGAAAAAAAAACAAATATTTAATGGACACAATTTTAATTGCAATATTACTGCGATGTAGGTATTAATAACACCTCTTAAACCAATGACATTTCACATTTTTACAGGTCCACGTGGTTGGACGCCAATTTTTTTTAATGGACCATCAAAACGATGCTTTCCTTTTATCTTGAGAGAATGATACCTTAATGTGAAAGGTTGGGTAGCTTTCGAAAGACATTTTCGAATGGTGGACCCAAAAAAAAATCACGGGAACAAACAAAATATCAAAATCGAAACTTGAAGTACGCGTAGAATTACTTTTATTTTCATATTAATTTATAGGACCGAAGTCGTCTAACATTTTGTCCCATGGATATACATTTTATCTCTTATGCAAGATACATGCAAATAAAAATACCTTTTATATATAGTCACATATTGTGGGTAGGATGAAGTCTAAAGTCATTAGAGTTTTTAAAGGTACATCAGCCAAGGTCCTAGACGGTAACTAGGATGATTGATCAAAATTGAATTCTTTTGGTCTTTGGTCCTTTTAAATGTTAAAAAAAAAAAATTGTGTTCTTTTTTAAAAGGGATTTAAATTTTTGTGTTTTTTAATAAATTTTATTAAAAAAATAGTAAAAGAATAAAAGATTATATAGTAAAATGGTTGGTTGTTATTTAGAGTTCAAATTTTATATTAGAAGAGAAATTGTGATTCAAAGCATAACACAATAAAATATAAAATAAAATATTACATTATATCATGTAAAATAATTTTGGGATAATCTTTTCCAAAAACAAAATGTCATTTTTTAAGGTTTTTTTAATGAATTTTCATCAGACCATTAGATGAGGATTCACATATCCATTTGTAACGAAGGATCAAACAAGACTTGATCATTATCAAATCTAGAAGATTCATTTAACAAACCTAGAAGATTCAGATTCATAATATTTTTTATATACCATTAAAGTTTTAAAATATACATTTTAAAATAAGAAATGATTATTGTTTAAGAAAAAGTTTGTCCATGATTATTTTTATTTTTATTAATTTTCTAATACTGAATTTAAAGAATCAAAAGATTTATATGGAAAAAAAAAACTTTTAAAATATTTAAGAGATATAAGAATTCCTTTTACATAGAACTATGAGAATAGAAGTACATCTAAAAATTACATTTCAAAAAATTTAATTATTTTTTATAAAGAGAAACAAATTTTATAAAATTTAAATTGAACTCTTTTCACTTTTTTTTTTTGAAAGTTTTTAAATTGAGTGAAAAGAATAATTCAAAAATTATTTTTCAAAATAAATTTAAAATTTATTATTCACTTGTCATTTACAAAGATAAATAAATTTTATAAAATTTTAAAAGAAAAGCTCCAACTCAAAAAAAACATCTCATTATTTTATATTATATTTTTATTAAATGCTAATACTCCTCAATACACTATTCTAAGTTGTGTATTTGTAAAACACTAATAGCCCTTAATAATGATGGTTATATGATCTACATTGCCCATCAAAATTTGTATCAATTATATTTTAAAAAATAAATATCAAAAATTGAATACATATATAAAGTCCACCCATAATTTTATCTTTCATTTCATATGGATTATATGAAGGGCTATTATTTTTGAAGGTTCTAGTAGAATAAGAAGTCTCCTTAATAACTTTTTTGTAAGTGTTTTCTTTATTTGTTTTAATAATATATATAACATTTCAAAAAAAAAATTATAAAACTTATATTTATTATATTTTAAAATTCAAATTATAAAATACAGGTATATTTAACTTTTCAAATTTTAAATGTTTTCATTTAAAATTTAAATGTTTTTAATTTTCAATCTTGAGTAAAAAATAATCAAATCTTTAATAACTTTTTGTAATTATTATTTTTACTTTTTAATATTATATGTAATATATATATAAATAAATATAATAATAATAATAATAATAATATTTTAAAGTTATAAATACAGGATATATTTAACCTTCCAAATTTTAAATGTCTTCATTTAAAATTTAAATGTCTTTATTTTTCAATTTTAATTTAGAAAAAATATAAAAAAAAATCAACAAGATATATTAAATCTAATATATAATATATGCTTCTTTTTAGTTAAATATTAAATCTAATTAATTTAAGTGAAATAAATTATTATAATACACACTATAAAATAATATTAGAGTTTAAAATAATTTATAGAAGTTAATTTAAGGTTAGGATCAAGATAATCAACCAAACTTAAGCTAAGATTTCATGTATAGGAGCATATAATGAGATTAACCTTTAAAAAATAGGAATTTTGAGATGTATCATAATATCATAAAGCTTGGAGAGAAGATGGGATGCCCTGCTACACGTGTGGAATTCAAGCAATGTCAAGCATAAAAAAATGCATCCAATGTTGGTGCAGTATTACCAGCTTTGATACCATATCAGAGTGCATGAGGGCACTCACTCAGGGTCTCTCCAACATGTCATTATCACAATCATGACCATTAACACATTATTCACAAAGAAATAACTCTCTATAACTCAAATGGTTATACAAGTGTATATCTCCACTCATTCTCCTTACAAGATGCACTACTAAAGTGTCTATAAATAGGACGAGTAAGAGGTGAGTGGAGGACAAGCAGATAGCCTTCCCATTAGATGAGTGGTGAAATGTCTCCCACTAAGGATTAAGTGGTGAGGCCATTGTCCCCCATTGTGGACTGAGTGGTGAGGCCACTGTCCCCCACAAAGGAGCTAGTATGGTCCACTGTCCCCCATAGAGGAGCCAATATGGCCCACTAAGCACTTAAGCATATGCATACCCTAAGCAATCTTAGCTAAAGTAATTAAATTACATTAATTACACTAACACCATCTTCGTGCACTTGCCCTAAAGAAAAATGACATCTAAAATATCAATTGCATAACATGGATAAACCCCTATATTGTATGCTAACATTTATCTACTTGAATATG